>QLNU02015270.1:58093436-58103922 GCA_006491805.2 Dysdera silvatica
CATATTAGAATTTGAAGTGTTCTACTCCCGCAATTCATGTATCATTTCGTAATGCATCAGTGATGCTGGACAACTTTGTAATTAACTTTTTTCCGTTTCTTGAATAGTTTTCGAGATAGCAGCTTTACGTTCTGAATTTTTCGCTAGGTATGTAATGTCAACTGATGATGCTAGAATGACGAATGTAAATGTAAAAATTGCATGAAAATAAAATTTGTATTTGTACTCTGCACGCAGTCTCATCTTGTAGTGCATAGTCACTTCACTACGTATACAGTACGTACATACACATCATGTTCATACATCTATCCCCCTCCGTTTGACAGTTATCAGCGTGTATAAGGACTTTACTAAACCACCCTAAAAATTGATTGTGCAATAAAAGTATCGCCCCTATCTGAAGCTTCCCCCTCTATGTATCGCTCTTTGAAGGAAAAGCTGTCACGCAAGGGCGAATTTTTCTGCTTTGGGTTCTACAAGCAGTCTCGTCTTATAACGCATAGTCACTTTACTATACCTATACATTACGTTCATACATATAGCTCTCTCCGTTCGACAGTTATCTGCGTGTATAAGGACTTCACTAACCACCCTGTATATAAGGAAGAAACTAGTTTTGAGAAAGTTAAATAAATGAGGCTTGATAAAATTAAAATAAGAGGAAAGTTTAATATAAAAAGTAACATTTCAATTTCAGTGAGAAATAAATACAAACTAATAATTAATATATACTCAAAAAATGTACAATATAATAAAAGCTTGCAGCCCTCGAGCCGTCGTCGGTGGCTTTTTCCAAAACTACATGCTTGGCTTCTTTTCTTGAGATACATCGTAAAATGCAAATATGAATAAAATATGCAAAAAATACAATATGTTGCATAGTAAATATTCATGATATATAGGAAGAGATGCCCACTGCCGCTAAAAGACGAATAATGAATAAAAAGTTATTATTAAAATATTTTATGCAAATTCCAAAGTGAAATTAGAAATAAGTAGCCTAACTTACAGTATTATATACAAAATAACATTTATTATAATACAAACTAAATAACATGAGATAATAATAATGCATTCATGAATATATTCATTAAATAAATGCATAGAACAAATAATATTTACAATGATCGTAAAGTACAACAAAAAAAATGTAAATATTACTAAGCGAAGTCGGTATCTTCTTGTATAAAATCCTTTTTTTCTACTTAGTTTTACAATCCTTATTTAAAAATATCTTTTACTATCCCCATCTTTCAATAAAGAAAGATTTATAGCGGATTATCCTTAAATATTTCTGATTCGAAAGAGAACTCTATTTTTCGAACAGATATAAAGTGAGTAAATATTCAATATTTTAGCAGGCGCGATATGTTTACAACCAAAACTTCATATATTTTTTATTTCCACAACTGGAGTATATCGTGTTATTCTGCCTTTTCGAGAAAGAATCTGATTTCTTAATGAGCAAAACCAGGTAAGAAATATGGACATTTCAAACTGATTTCAGCTAAAACATTCAAATAGCTCCACCACTCCGAGGTCAATAGCAATGGCGATCGACAAGATTTAAGTGATTATCCGATCTTTCTTTTTCCCCTTCTCATCCCTATTCATCGTTCAACGGAAGAATGGTATATTGCTTTCCAATTGTGTTACTACTATCCAGATCGATACATTGAGGAATCTTTATAGGGAATGGTGAACAGCATTTGGATAAGACGTTGCAATCACGAAACATCTTCAGTCATTCGCTTTATAAGCGAAATGGATCTGCGCAGCAAATGTTTAAGTTCTGAGTTGCAGCTCATGGAAATGTTTAATTTCCGTCGCTGGAGAGTTCAGACTCATTTTAAAAATAATGTCAAGATACAATAAATGTAGAAGAAAATAGGAATGACATTGTAAAAGAGACTGTAGAGAGGCCAGAGAAAGGAACTTGGATTCAAGGGGAAATATAATTTATAGATACCAGTAACATTTTTTCAATCTACAATTAAAAGAAGAAATATTGTTCTGCGGGCACTATGTTTGAAAAAACTGTTCCAGCAATGTATACGACAGTAAAGAGTTATTATATTGGTCACGAAATGAATGTATCATGATAAAATGAGAGCATTGTAGCCCACAAATAGTGTGCTTTTAAAAAAAATTAAAATAGAAGGAGTATACTTTCGCGTTTTATTCTTTCTGAATCTTCGATTACTTTTGAAAATATTTCCGAAAAATGCAAAAATGAAAATAAAGCTTTTAATTTATGTTTACTAAAATATCAGATAAAGTCAAAAGCATTTTTTCTCCCATAATGTTTATAGAGATTTGGATAGTTTTCATTACCAAAATACGAGATTTTTACCAAGTAAACATCTCAGCACTCTCAGTAATAAGTGCCTTCTTGCGGAAAAAGTTTGCTGGCAATACTTTTTTTTGTTTCTGTCTCCTACTGAAGTAATCTACGATGGAAAAAGATTTTGTAATACGCTTACGGTATCCCCAGTCTATATCAGGTGAATTATTCTCATTCAGGAATACTATGAAAAATACTATGCATAAAAGATATTAAATCAATTAAAAGATATTAAAGCAATAAAAGATATTAAAGCTTGTTATTAACTTTCTTTAATAACAAGCGTTGTAATTTCTATATAGAAAGGGGATTTTAATGTTCGGTCTACGATTCCATTTATTATGCAAAGACTTGTCTTTCTTCTGTATTAGACAAGGCATTTGAAAACAGACCCACCGTTTATCAGATTTCGTCCTTAAGCAAATAGATGCAATCGTGAGCAATAATAGTGCTAAGAATGATATATATAAGCACTGAAAATACAAAATATACTGAAATTGAAATGTCACAAAATGTTGATAGATTTTTCATCTTTTCTTTGCATGATGCAATTTTTTATAATGGTACCCAATAAACAAAAGAAAGGTATCGAATAGAGGAGGTTAATAGACAATTTAACGTTATTGACCCGGTCAACATGGCACTTTCTGTTAAGACGGAGGGATAATGTCATTATAAAAAGATTTTTATAGAGAGTATCGTTATGTCAAAATTTCAATATACCACCAATATAATTTCAATGTAAATTTCAATGTACCTTCAGTTCGTGCCATTTTATATTATTATATTGATATTAAACATCTTTAATGTTAACTTATTGGCAAATACTAATTTTGTTTTTATTAGTAAATACCCGCTTTTACTTCATTAGACAATATTAGTTTTGAATTCATTGGTCAATAATCCTTTTGATTAAATTGTTAGTATTAAATTGCTTGAATGGAATTATTATATAGTGCCAATATATATAATATTAACTTCAATGCATTCTCCATTTAAGAAAAAAGTACAAGTACCAAGAGAATCTCACATATTTAATTAAGACAATATAAAATTGAACCGTAAAATAAACAAAAAAATTTCGTAAGTTCCAGCTTTTAAGAAAAAATCACCCATTTTAATTTAGAATAATAAATATGGAAAAACGAAGAACATTAACTCTGAAAAACATGTAAGAAAATACAGGAGGAATGCACACATACAACGATTCTTAATTTTTACGTGTCACCCCAATTTTATGGAAATTTTGTCACATTATAACCAAGGCAAAACTAGAGTTCATCCTTTTTGGGCTGGTGGTGATGGTACAACAGAAACTACGGCACAAAGACCGATTTGTGATGAAGGACTATTTCAAATGCGTCCGAAAACTTAGGTGATATTTTTCATTTGCCATTTTACCAGTACTTAATAACTTGAATGTAAAAGAAGAATTGTGACTACAACGAAGATTGTTACAACTATCTTCGATTATATGTGTGCTATGCACCAAACCAACTGACAACAGAATTATTTTTATGTTTTGTAGCTTTCGAAATGTTTCCGCAGTGAATGATTTTGCATAAAGTTGAGGATGATTTCCCTTTTGCTGAAAAACGAAGACATAAGAATAGTCCCCACTTCATGCTGCTCGTACTCTATATTCATGGGAAAAGGACTCTTCGAATGACAAGTTCTATTCTCCTTTATTTTGAAACCGAAGGAGGAAATCTAAGAAGTTTCAGGGAAACCCCAACGGATATGGGGGTTCAATTCTAGTAGTCAGTTTCTCCATCGAAGCGAAAGCCGACATAGAATTTTTTGAGTATCTGTTAAGAACGATTTGCTTTGGAAGTTTAGAAAACAACTATTTCTTCATTGGTTATTCGTTTAATATGGACTAGCGTCAACGTTTTATCAACAAAACACTTCAATATCCTTGTGGAAACGTAAGCTAAATGTTCGTTATTATTTATATGAAACATTAATATCGCCTTATCAACATTTATTGAAAAGTGTTTTTGAGTTTCATACTTTTCATCTGGTAAACAAAAATATTACAGTTAAGTATTTATTTCAGTCTAATCGACACGGACGTTTAATCAATTTAAAAAGATATCGTAAAGACGCAGAAAAGATATTTAAAGAAATAAAAAAAAATTAAACTTAATTCGTTACGAATTTTGAAGTCAACGCATGAATTGTTTTTATTCGAAAACAGAGAAAACTGAAATAGAAATTTCGAGAACATACGTATATTTACATTCAAATTCAATAAGATGTTTCATTGATCTTATAAGTGAATCTTCCGAAGTAAAATTTTGGTGAAACTGGTTACAAAAATATAATTCTACCAATTACGTTTATAAATTGAAGATATATTTTATTCTATGTTTATTGATCCTTTATGAAATATTTGTGCATATTCTGGAATATATTTTTCTATCTAAAATAAATGCTATACCAATATTACAGATAATTCCTGACAAATTTATTGATATCTCAATTTTAATATTTTTCAGCAATAATAAAATCCTAAACTTAGCAACGAATAGAATAATTATATATATATATCAAACAAGTCATCAACATAAATATATAATTCAGAATTCAGAAGACCGAAAAAAAAGTGTTTTCTTTTTCGCCAATTTCCAGAAAACATGCAGGAGAAAATACAGTTAGTTATATTGCATATTAAAGAGATAAAAAAATTTTAATATGAGCAATAAGTTTAGTTTAAAATAACTGGAGCACATTAAATAAAACCAATATATTTAAACTGATGCAAATTATAATAAGTACTTAATTAAAATTTTTAAACTATTTTGCAAAGCACGCGAAACTCTTCTTATACTCAAATAACTATTCAAAATTCATCAGAAACTTGGTTAGAACGTTAACGAATAAATAAATATATGTAATAGATTGAAGAAGATTAACAGGAAGTTATTTTTAATTTGTTTCAAATTTGGTGTTTTAGGACCGCATTTAATGAGTTTTAATTATTTCATTGTTCATGAATTGCAATCAAGTTATTCAAATCATTAAATTCTAGGCTTAATGTATATTTTTATATATACATATCAGTTTTTAATATTCATGAAAAATTTTGCGTCATAACATTTAATTTAATTCCAAGTTCTATATAACATACGTATGTCATTTAGAAGAATATCTTATGATTTAAATCATCTGCTAGAAAATATATTAAGATATTTGTGGTATATACATATCCGCATGAAGAGAGCATGAGAAATGTAAAATATGCTAAGAAACGAGACAATTAAATTTAGAGATTTGGATGTTTTTGAAAATGAGAACAAAATATTTATCACTCGTAAGCGAAATACATAAATTTATTTGAATAATTATGTAAAATGCCATAGTGATATTTTTACAGCTCATATATGTACATACATATAAATATATTAATGGCAAAATTTTATAAAATAGATACAAATTACCTGAAAATTTTTAGAATATTTTAAATTTTGCATGATCTTTTTGAAATTACTTCAATTTTCCTTCATCGTTTTTCGACGGAGAATTAATTTTTCAGACATTTTTCATTCAAACTTCAATTATAGTAAAGGAAAAGCCTTGAAAACAAATTAATCTATGAAGGTAATTGCATGAAAACAGGAAACCCTAACAGTTTCAAAAGTTAATTTGTTACAAAGTACTCGTTTTTCTATTTTTTCATAATTATAGTATAAAAACGTTATATAAAATATCTTTTTCTCAGTGTAGTCTCCTGCTTGGATTTTCTTTATATACCAATGAAAGCATTTAATTTTTCAAAGAGATTAAAAGTGGAAAGTGTATTTTTTGTGAAAACAAACTTTTGTTCTCCTTCCTCGCTTTTTCTATTATAATAATGTTAAAAATTAGATAATTTTAAAGCAGCTTCGCAGAAAGAGAGATAATTATGTATTTAATGATAATCTTTCCCAGACCTCGACAACTCATTGCGCCCATGACACGTGTGGCACGGGGGAAGAATTAAAAGCACAAATAAAATGAATATGACCGCAAGGACGGTACAACAATAACATAACAGAAGAATATCTTAAGTTGTATTAATGATTTTATAAGTAAAGTAATCATTCACAACTTGGATATAGGTTGGGAAGTGGAAAGAAGCTTTTGCATTACTTGGACACAAGATCGCCTACAACTTTACCGACCCCTGATTTACCCCTCTCAAATACAGGGCTTTTCTCTTCAGCACTTTTCAATCCTGGACAACTGTCTCCCCGTCAACAGGTACTGCACCATTTTTTTCCTTAATTTTCTGTATCTTGTCTGATACCATTGTTACATAATTGAGGTTGCACTTCAATTTTTTTGTATTCACCATTAGCACTTGGGATGTTCGTTACTTAATAAGTACACTTTGTCGTTAAATATCTCAAGTAAATGACGGATTTTTCACTAATCAGTAAGTGAATCTGTTTTTTCGTCTATTTCCACGTATTCTCTACGTTAACATAACCAGGCTTCAGTTCTAGCATTTTAGCTGTAACCTAATGTTTGACGCACAGCATTCATTTGTACGTTTCAGCTTTTTAGGAATAATAAGGCCACCCTAGTGACGTCAAATGTCTGTCCCTGTTAGTGTGGCCCATGATATAAAGCTGGCCATGTGCTTGTTATGTTGATTTTTTTATCTCAACTTATCTCCCACTCTCACAACATATTTTCATGTTTTCTCCTATATAAGTTAAATTAACATGCATGTAATTTACTCTAATTCAAGAACTCATATTTTTTTTTGTTTCTGATTATATTAAATTTCTATTTTCTATCAAAATCTAGTGTTTGTCTGTGGGATTAACATAGTTTCCGCGCCCTATGTTTTCCCCTTACAAGGCGAAATGTCTAATTAAAATATTTGTTTGCGTTGAGATAATGAAGATCATGTTAATAAATATCTTTTCCCACAACATGAAAATACCATATCTCGGAAATATGATGAAATTAATTTAAGGGAAAGTGTCCTAAAAATGTCTCGCATGTTTCTGTGAAACATTTATTTTACGCAGTCACAGAAGTTATCAGTTCAGTGACTTTGTGTTGTGCTCATCACGCTGGTATTTCGTGGGCTTATATTTTAGGAAATGATATGCCGGTTGTGCGACATTCAGTTTCTATAATATGTTATAATATATCTGTGTACAATATTAGGCTAATGTAATGAATATATGAAACTAAAAACTAAAGGACAAAATCTGTTGCGAATTGTTCCGTTTATTTATGTTTCTTTGATCATTATTCATCATATTTGTATCATTATGCATTACCCTTGGGTTCTTTTTTCATAATTTCTTTATCCTTGACCACCAACCTCATTATACATCTACGATGACCTTGATTAATATCAAACTTCTAAACTTTGATATTAATGAATGACCTTGATTAATATCAAAGTTTACAAGTTATAGATTATCCGCTTTAAGATGATCAGGAAAAATTAGGATAATCCCTAAATCAAATTAATCCCACATAGAGAAAATTAAGTCAGATGAAAGATCAGTATACTTGATTAGCACCGTATTGATAAATAAAATTTAAAATAGAACTCATCGTGCATGTCATTTATTATATACACTCTATAACAAAAAAATCGATGCACCAAGAAGGAGTTGTCCGGTTGTAATGAAATTTCGTATGCAAAGACATTTTGACCGAACATGCAAATGATTAAAATTTGGTGTCCAATGAATGAATAGCGGGAACTCCAGCGCATCGGAACTGCGCATTCAGCAGGTGTATATAAGGAGCGATTTTCAATATGTGGTCAAAATTTCTGTTGCATTTTGACTGCGGATATCTTACGTCGACTGTAACAATGCCTCGCCGAAAGATTCGTGCTCATTACGAGCATATGTCAGAGTTTGAAAGAGGTCGTGCTATCGGATTGAAAGAGGCTGGTTGGACGAATCGAAGAATCGCTGGACATGTGGGTCGAAGCGATGCGGCGATTGGACGGTGCTGGCAAGAGTGGGTCAACAACGGCAGATGTCAGCGTCGGGACGGCAGCGGTCGACCTAGGGCCACAACAGAACGGGAAGACAGAGCGATTGTCAGAGCAGCTGTCACAGCACCGGATTCGTCGTTATCAACTATCCAACGTGAAGCCTGCACACATGTGTCCAACATGACCCTCTGCAGACGACTGAGAGAGCGGAATTTACGCTCGCGCTGACCGTTACGTCGCTTACCTCTCACGCCTTTACACCGTCAAGTCCGATTACAGTGGTGCCGAGCTCGATCAACTTGGAACTGCGCTGACTGGGGACGTATAGTCTTTAGTGACGAGTCCCGTTTCCAACTGTGTCCTGACGACAACCGCAGACGTGTCTGGAGACGTCCAGGGCAGCGTGGGGATCCTGCCCTTACTATCGCACGCCACACATGCCCACAACAGGGCGTTATGGTCAGGGGGTGCCATCTCCTTTGATAGCCGGACCCCTTTGGTGGTCATTTCTGGCACACTTACAGCACAGCGGTACGTAGACGACATTCTACGACCGGTTGTGTTACCGTTCCTTTTGCGACACCCTGGACTTACGTTTCAACAAGACAATGCCCGGCCGTACACGGCACGTGTTGCTATGAATTGTCTTCAAGCTTGCCGTGCCGGGTGACAGCTTGCATCCAGGCCAGAGGTGGACCAACGCCTTATTGACTTCCTCCCTTTGTAACGGTCAAACTCTGCAATAAATCATTCAATTGTTCTGAAATTTTAATCGTTTCTTTTTCTATGTATGTTCTTCACATCCACCAATTTTTATCGCAATCGGACAACTACTTTTTGGTGCGTCGATTTTTTTTGTTATAGAGTGTATTTTCTTAATTTTACCTAGATTTAAACAATTCCCCATGCTAAATATTTGATTTTACATTAAATCGGAAATTCTTCATATCTTGGATCGATATTAGTGATGTTATTTGATTATAATTTTGTTATCATTGTCGATGTTAATTCCACGAGCGCTCCAGCGGAATTTAATTAGTGAGACTGTACTACAGACAGTTCATTAATTTCAGTAATTTAAATTTCTAATTATTCATTTCTAAATATTAAATATTCAGAAATGAGATATGGGGATTTTCTATTCGAAAAGAGATTAAATTGTTATCAGTTCAACTTATCCAAAGATATTCTTGTATAGTTCAATTTCCTGCAAGCATTGTATTTTCATCTTAAAAGGACTTAATTTTAAGTCAATTTCAATGATGGCATTTGTTTCATCCTTCTTCTCACTAGCGAGTCTTAGGTTTGTTGATTAAATCTTAGTTTACAAATTTTGTAATAAATTTTGCAAATTATGTTTGTAGTTTATTTAAGCAATGATATTAATTAGGTGCTGTCAGTTTCATTGTGTCAAAGGATGCAAACATTTAGGATTAGAAAGATTGTTTATTGTAACTTCCAGATCAAACTTTGTATATTTCTAAAAAAAATGCTAATACAGTAATATCTCTTTAAGGTGGATTATCATAGACAGTCTAATTTTGCCCTTAAAAGTGGAGATCCGCATTAAGCGGAGAACAAATTTCAGTAGCTGAAACATGAAGCTATTCAAAAATAACTTACATAGCAATTCAATTTACATCGTAAATGGATATATTACTGATACAAAATAGCATATTATGAAGAAATACTCCTGACGAATTTACCACAAAACAAAAAATTAGTACTTACATTCCATTCGGTGGAGACTCCGTTAGTTTTGCTTAGTGTCGTATAAAAAATTAGAAAGGATTTGGCAGATTGCTTTGGAAAAACAGGTAATAACATCTGGAGGGGAAATCCGCTGTTTTCGAACCCTTCTAAAATTTTTTTGAAAAACGTTTTTTTTTCTTAGTACAAAACGTTTTGTCCGCATTATTCGTTGGCAAGTACATATTAAGCAAAGCCATTAACATTGAATGTACATATGCCTCAGATGGGGGAAAAATTGTCCGCACTAACGAAAGGGACATCATTTAAGCGAAGCCGAATTAACGAGACTTCACTATATTTAAGAGGCAGACTGGTTGATTTGTACTGTCTCTGTTCTGCAGTACAAGAACCAACAAGCTAACCTTGCATCAGAAATAACGTTTTCTGAGGAATCTAAACCGCATTCGCTGAGGCGATGAAGCAGTAAACTA
>QLNU02015270.1:58104022-58122399 GCA_006491805.2 Dysdera silvatica
GTATATTGTTACAATACAAATTAGGCCGGCCTTATGAAGGAGACAAGGGCGTGTCCTTACTATCGGAAAACTCGGAAAGTTCCAAATTGGAAAAATCCGGTTAAACTCGAAAAAAAAAATGGGATGAATGATTGATTCATCGGGTAGTTGGAAATTCATGCAATTTCAATTGCAAACTTGGCAAAAATTCAGATTTTCTCGAGAAAAAAAAGGTGAAATTTTTTTAACTCTTCACCTTTGGATAAGTGGAAAATTTTCTTACGTTGACAAAATCGAGAGTTAATTTGGAGAAAAGGACCGATATTTTTCCTTTTGTTGGTTGAACAATTTACGATTATAACTGCCCTTTCTTTAACAGTTATTTCTGTTTCCACGTCTGTGGTATACTGTCCATCCCAGGGCCGGTCTTATGGGGAATGGTTGGAGTCTCCCCCAATCGGCAAAATCAAGTTCAAAGTTGGAAAATTCCAGTTAAACTCGGTGAAGAAATTGATGGATTATTAATTCTTTGGTTAGTTGGAAATTTATGCAATTTCAATTGCCAACTTGGCGAAAATTTAGATTTTCTTGGAGGGGGGAGGGAAGGTGGAATAATTTTTTTTTTACTCTTCAACTTTAGACAATTGGAAAATTTTATAATGTTGGTAAAATCGAGAGTTACTTGGAGAAAAAGATAAGGCTTTTTTGCTTTCGTTGGTCGGAAAAATTTGCGATCGTAACTGCCCATTTTGTTAACAGTTATTTCCGTTTACACGTCTGTGGTATACTGGCCAGCCCAGGGCCAGCCTTATGGGGGGTGGACGGGGGGGGTCTCACCCAATCGGAAAAATCAAGTTCCAAGTTAGGAAATTCCGGTTAAAATCGTAAAAAAAGGATGAATGATTAATTCTTTTGGTAGTTAAAAACTTAGGCAATTTCAATTGCCAACTTGGCAAAAATATTTGATTTTCTTGATGGAATATAACCAGAGATAAAGATAATTTGTATCTACCAAGTGTAAGCACTGAAAGATTTCGAGATTGTGTGGTGTATAAAGGACCAAAGTTTCGGAATAAACTCTCTGATGATCTTAAAACACTGAATAGTGAGACATTTTTTAAAAAAAGTAGGAATAGAATAATAAAGGAAATAGGAGTTGGAAGTGGATCTGCCTGATCAACTATTGGATAAATCAGGGTGATGACATCATACCATTTTAGGAATTTACTCATGTCCCGTTTCGGTGATCATAATATGTGTTGCATTTATGTTGTTTTTAGGTATAATTTACATTGTTTAAACAGTTGTTAAATTTACCTCATAATCTATATATGTGTGCATTATGTATGGAGCAATATGCATGTTGCATGTGGTGTATGATCATAGTGTAATACATGGCGTTGTAATGTAATGCGGTAAATAATCATATGAAACAAATAAAATTAATGTTTGATGTTTGAAAATGGCTGGAAAAAAATTTTTTTTTACTTTCACATTTAGACAAATGGAAATTTTTTTGACGTTGACAAAATTGAGAGTTACTTGGAGAAAAAAAACGACTATTTTGCTTTTGTTTGTCGGAAAAATTTGCGATTATAACTGCTCATTGTGTTAACAGTTATTTCCGTTTCCACGTCTGTGGTATATTGTCCAGCCAACAGGGCACCAGAATCATAGATTTGGGGACTTCGCCTCTCCCCCTTCTCATTTAACCCTCATTTTAATTGCCACAAAGAAGAAACCAGGACTTTTTCCATGGTGTCCCCTATATTGAATCTAATTTGCAACTGAGCATAGCATTGGGCTCTCAAACTTGCTGTGAAACTGGAGGGTCCATCTCTAGCTATATCTGTACCAAAGAATATAGATATAACTTCCCTCTTTGTTCTTTGTCTGTACAGCGAGCGGGCAGGCAGAAGTTTCAAATAGTTCCTCTCGCGTCGTAAAACGCTAAATACTTTCAATGTCTGTTACCATGGATTTTTTGTTTATTTTAACAGTAAATGCTAACTTTAAATATATATATACAGTAAAACCTCTCTAAGGCGACCAGCGTCGGTTCCGCGGAAAAGCGGTCCCTCAGCGAGGTAGTCTCTGAATATAGGTAAATTTTGAATCGCCTCTATGAGGGATGAAGAAAATCTGTTTCCAGAAAAAATGGTTGTTAAGTGAAGTGGTCGCTAAATAGAAGTGAATTGTTTAGTAGTTTTAAACTTGGCAGTATCACTTTGAACATGATAGATTTCGAGGTGGTTATGGTTTCTGTTTATACGGACCGTTGTCTGAAAAGAGATGGAGTTCACTTTCTGTGTTCGAAAAAAAGTATTCTATGTATTGTAAATAGAACGGAATTCTAAATAGCGCAATTACCAAACAGATAGTTAACACATAAAAGCTAACAGGATATTATTTATAAATCGTGGTAAAAAATTATTTTCAAAAAGGTTCGAACACTCACGTATATAACACAAAATGAATCTTTTTGTGCATAAAAAGGGCATCACCCGATCCTGAGTCGAACTGACATATCTATATGAACCAGAGCGTCAGAACCCGCCAGACCACCTAATCAAGGAAAATCATGTCTTTTTCTTTGTACATACGTTTCATTAAATATCATATTTACCAAATAAATAATTAATGATCCTCAGTGAAGATCATTATCAATCATTAGTGGTGTGAATACTTAGTGAGGTATTTTAGAGCTTATGATTTTGTCCCTTCTCGAGGCGGGGAGTCTCGTTGTGGTTCGGCGACAAAGGCCACCATATGTCGACTCCTGATTCCATCAAGTACCCCGCACCGCATTATCTCATGACTACCACTATATCAGATTTTAAAACATAATTTTGTCCAATGTACAGTTCTGTTTTATTAATAATGAAACTATATTGGCGGGTAGAGAGTATTTTATACAGGCTCAAATTTCCAAATTTAAGTTTTCCTTCGAAAAAATTCTGATTCTCCTTACAAGATATGGCTTACCTTACTTGTAAAAAAAAAAAACAATTACGGCAGAACACAACTTTTTTCATCTAAGAATTCTTTTTTAAATTCATCTACATGTCGATTCGATATTTCGATTACATTTTTCAATTTTTTACAAGATGAAGTATCCGAACGACTCAGTTTCCATTTATGCACATTGTTTCCAATTTCAGTTGCGTTTCTTTAATAACCTGTTTCCTTAAAATAAGATTTCAAGCTGTGGTTTCGGGTTTTAAGAAATGCAAGATTTTCTTTTCAATTTCATCAAACCTTCTTTTTGATGAAAAAAAGCATCCTAAGCATTACTTTCGCAAAATTAAAATGCGGATTCCATTTCAAATTAGTTTTGTAAAATCGCGCATCCAAACTATTTTTGCCCTACTTCTGCAAATAAAGCCCCCAAGAAAAGCATTGTATCCCGGTAACTAAAACTAGTTTAATTTTCAAACAGAAATTTATATAAAGTAATTATTAAACAGAATCACCTCTACAATATTTCTATAGCTTTTGATTCAAACTAAGATATTTCTACAAAAGTCGTAAGAAATTGTTTATGTGCTTACGAAGTTAGGACAACAAAATTTATACTGTTCTGGGAGCTATAGCTTAGCGGCGAAACCAAATTATGGTTTGCAGATAAACGACAGGCGTTTTACATCATTGGGAGTCGAACCCGGGTTTATGCACCCCAGACAAATTCGCTACACTTACACCACCAAAAGACAGTGAACTTGAATTTTATCGAGAAAGCCAAACTTCTAGCAGCGGATGGGATCCATGGCGAAATTAATTAGAGCGCGTCTCTTACATTAATTGTAATACGAATCGATGTTCATTAATTACCATGATGTTGAAAGGTCTTAACACTACCCAACTCCAAAAGGTAGACGAGGAAAAGTAACAGACCAATAGTTTGTTAAGACAATGCGTATATCAGCTGGCTAGGATTGAAATTGTAGTTACATCGTTATGTTTGTTTTGTTTCTTTTGTTTTTTTTGTTTTTTACGGCTCAAAGACTACAGTGGTCATGCTGCGCCGGGACCTACTGTTTTCCGAGGAATCCGAACCTCTTAAGGCCTAGGGAACCAAACCCCGGACTACAGTGAGCAGTGCGATCTTTATGAGATCTCTGAGTAAGCGTTCTTTTTGCACTGCTGGGAGTCGAACCCGGATTAGCCGCGCAATAGGAGAACGCGTTACCACACTGCGCCACCGCAGGGCTACATCGTATGTACGTTGATGGAAGCTTGACTAGAAAGTTTAAACTCATAGACTCAATCATCATGCATGGTGGCTCTGATTTCGCAGAGAACTCGTAAACCTGTCTACCATGCACCACCATGCCCATATCTAGAGGGGGATCTTATGAACCGGTCCCCTTCGAAACTAAATTTTTAATAGGGCTTGTCTAAGGCCTTGACTGCTGTGATTGTATCAATACAGTCTGTAAAATTTTTTGACCCCCCCTGAAATAAATCCTGATTACGGCTTTGCTGTCACCACCCAACGAAATTTATTACTTTAAATTTAGGATCGCGTCAGTGAGGTGGAAAAACTGGTGCTATTTACCAAATACCTTGCGGAGACTGTGACAAGGTGTATGTTGGACAGACGGGAAGATCGATACTCCTTCCCTCGTAGACGTGTCGATCTTCCCGTCTGTCCAACATACACCTTGTCACAGCGAACGATAGGTAGAGGAGACGATTCCAGCCAATTAGCTGAACTTATCTTCAGGAAAAATCGCGAACCAGATTGGCATTCAATGAAAGCATTACATCTAAATGTGATGAATTTGTGTAGTAGACTTTTTCTGGAATCATGGGAAACCTATTATTTGCGGAGTCATGCAATAAAGATCGCAAAACCTCCTATGGAACTTTACAGGGTTTTAGCCAAACCTCGATTTGGGAGTGATCATCTGACATCGCGGGTGCGGGGTTTTCCCGATTGGAGTTTTCCCAGCCGGAGCTCTCCCGAATTAGTTGACTTCAGATGGGGATTCCCAACATGCGGGTATATAAACGTGGGATATTCGTTAAATCTTCATTATGCTTTCACTTCACAAAGGGAGCAGTTGGCTCTTGAAATGCGGTGTATTTAAACTTTACACGAGTGTCGAAATAACTGTTTTTTATGTAATCTTCTGGTGAAACTGTATTGTTTCGTTAGGTCCTTTTTTATATAAAAGAGTGTCTATCTGGGTTAAGACTATTCAACGAATAAACGTTGTTTCCTTTACTGCTATTTAAGAAAATGCCTTAACTGTACGCTTTTTAATATGGATGTATGTTTCAATTTTTTAATAATTTACTTTTCAAACTTATGGAATATGTCGAAGTTCGATTATTCATGTATGGAATATATGGCACTTGGAGTACCATTTATCAGTTGTAAGCTCAGAAAATCGGTTTCAATCTTCCCTTGGTGCTGGCGTGCATTATCATGAAAAGAGTGAATGGCTCAGTGAGTCTCGAGGAAGTTTGGGTTTTTGTTAATTCTTGGCGTAATTTTTGCATTCCTTCACGATAATAGGCTTCTGTCACACTTGTTCTATATGGAATTCTGTCATGATGATTCGTGTTTAATCACATTTAAAAGTCATCGTTTCCTTCACCTTTGTTTCACTCGTTGAAATGTTTTCAACAGCGAGGAGTGTGGACTTCTCCCTTCGTTGGAGTGTGATTTCAATTCCGGTTTAAGTAGATCTCAAACTCACTTTTTTGTCTACTCAACTCAAGCTTCTCGCAAAGCGCTGAAGCTGTCCGTAGGATTATTGTCATGTAAAGATTCAAGATCTGTCATCATCCATCACAGCGCCCAATGCGAGAGCAGATGTCATTTCGAATACACGTCAATCAAAATGGAAGTAATAAACGTACGTGCTGCTGTCTCAAGTCTTCACATGTAACTGATGCCATTTTCGTTGGTATTGAAAAATAACCCTCTGGCGTTCAGTTAAATTGTGTACGATTTCTGAAATAACTTTGACAATGATGATACAATTGCGCTAATTGATACTTTTCAACAGTTTGAAACAATAGTAGATCCAAAGCTCCTTTTCACATGAAAATACAATTTAAAAATTCTTTAATTCTCTTCACATGAAAATATAACTCAAATTTTTTATGTGAAAGTGAATAATTTATTAATTAAATTTATATTTCATCCCATCACGACTGTTGATTTATGTGTAAGGAGTACGTAAGAAATCTTTAATATTTTACAAATTACTTAACTGAAGAAAACCAGTTAAAATTCACTTAAGCATAATGATGAATGTATGAATATTTTAAACGCCAAAACAAACTAGCACAATGTTTCTAGTACATTGTTTTCAGAAGCTAGGGTAATCGCCCGTACGAAGATTTATGTTTATTGCAAACGTTGCCAGAAAAGTAAGAAATTTGTAAAAATTTAATCTCGAAAATACAGTTTATATTAGGCTTTTGGACGGAAATGTTGAGAAAAAAATGGATTTTTCAAGTAAACATATGGTTGGTTCTTCAGGACGCGAAGTGTAGGTAATTTGAATAATATTCCAGTTTAAGATGATAAGACCAAAAACAATTTATAGGCTGTTGTAATCTGCTCTGTTACTGGTACACCTTGAGCTGTTTAACATTTTTTGCCTCTTCGTCCTCTTTCAGAGACATGCCCTTGTAATGGAAAAAAATACTGTTTTTCTGAAACGCGAAGTGTATAGAAAAAGATGAACTTTTATTTTTAAATTCATACCTAATTCAATTTACGTTTATGACGACAGGAAAAGATGGATATAAATTTTTAAATTATCCTCCTTAAGTGCATAGCATGCATATTTTTATCGGATAAAATATGCATATTTTACACCATTAAAGATTTAATTGCTTTTACTTTTCCCATGCAAGATATAATGGAATCCAATGCCCATCAAAGTGTCATTGATATGACTATGTTCGGGTTTCTCCTCAAGGCGTGGTTGTTGTTGTTGTCTATTGTGAAAAAGTATGGAAAAGTTGTCTACTGCTTCGGCGCTGTTTGCCCAGAAGAGGAATGTCACAATAGTAGAAAATAGAGATTGAGGGATCACTCAAAAATTACAAATGGAAAGTTGACTCGATTGAAGAACAGGATATAAGGTTATAGTGACGCGATATTAAATCCCCACAAGTTGTGGAATTCCATGTTATACATCAAAGAATGGCTTCATTTCTTAATTGATAAATCACCAGTCATCACTCGGCCAGCTGTCTTGAAAAAGTGGCACGAAATATATTAGAATCTACTTTCTTAATTTTGTTTGCATTTGATGCACTGAATCAAAATGCAAATTTAGGCTATTTGTTCATCCGAAGCATTGTATATGTGTGAGTGGGTAATTTACAAATTATGAATTTTATCTGATTTTCAATATAATATAATTTTTATATGGGTTACAAACACTTACCACCCTCTTCTTAGGGGTGAGGGGTGGAGAAAATTATCGGGTCTGCCTATACTAGACTTTTAGCATGGTATATGGAGAACTGTATTTGCAGAGCTATTGCATTTACGGACTCTTTAAGTAGTTCAAGACTAATAGGACGAAAGTGTCGAAAATATTTCTATCCATAAAAATAAAACAAAAGAAGTAATGCCGGGAATATAGCGCTTAATAAAACTTGTGATAACAGGTCGGGAAGAGAGTGACTGGAATTTAGCGAATGAGATTTAATGACGTGAAAAAAAATTAGAAAACGTTCTCTATTAAAATGATTTCACCTAACTTTATTACATTATTATTATAAATGAATATAGATCCATCAGAAGTGAGTAGCAAGCTTCAATACTCATATAATTAATTTGATAAAATCCAAAAAAATTTGAAATTCTTTTGTTATCTTAAAACAAACATTGCATTTATTTAAAAATATTAGATTCTTTGCAGAAGTGTTGCATAAGTTATGATTGCTTTAATTATGTCTTTTATAAACCCGTTTTTATTTCCTCTAATTAAATTTTTATTCGTTCGTTTTATGATATAAAATTTTAAAACTGTTCCATATATTACTAAAACAATGTTTAAAATTTTTTATAACACTCGAAGTAGAACTGATCTCTGATCCTTTCAATCAATTTTTAATCAAAGTTTAGTTCATTAAACAAAAAGTTTCCAAAACACTTTTGTGGCTCTCAGTTTTCGATCGGTTTGCTAACTTTGAAAACAATAAAAAATATACAGTGGCCATAAAATAACTTACCCCATTCTGGACGCTGTAAAGCGATGATGAAAAGAGATATCAGCAAGGGATTTCAAGGTTAGCTTAATCAGACCATATGGAAGCAATTTTAATTTAGTTCCATAAATCACCACCAGAGGTAGAATTGCCACTTTTGGTGTACAAATCTCATTCATTTGCACAAAAGCCACTTTTTTGTACACAATAAAACCTTTCTGTAAAGTTTAGAATATTCACACTTGCTGAAAACAGCAGTCACAGCTCGCCTCGGAAGCGTTACATTTCCTCTAATGGTGAAATTTGTAACTAAATTGAATTCGCTTCCCCATGGATTAATTAAGCTATTCTTCAAATCTCTATCCTATGTCCTTTTCCTCATCGCTTTAGAGCGTCTACAATATGGTAAGTTATTTTATGGCCGCCCTGTATTTTTGGACATCCGTTTGTTTTTGCTATAAGGGCGCAAAAACAGCAATGGTTATGCTGCTCCGGAACCTTCGCTTTTCCAGGGAACATAAACCCCTTAAGGCCTTAGGGAACTAACCCCAGACGACAGTAAGAAGTTAGTTGCAACGGTAAAAAAAAAACTAACTTTTCACTTTAGTCCGGGGGTTCGTTAGCTCTTTTAACCCACTGAAAGTTGAACCAAGGGAGGATTCAGCTAGGGGCGAGGGGGAGCGATCTCCCCACTCAAGGTTAAATAGGAAAAACACGAACAAAGACAATGAAGAGTATTTAATGTGTTACCACGACTGTAAAAAACAAATGTCTTACACTGGCTTCCAAAGTCTCCAAGTCCTGGAGAAATGCGATCCAGATATTTTTTCATGAATCTACAACAGTAACACGCCCAGAATATTCCCAAGGGGGGGTGCAGTTGTCCAAGGATTTTTTGGTAGAAAAAATGGTTAAAGGCCATATAAATTATGTTTATTTTTGTGGGTGGGTGTGTTCATTTGTCATTATTAAATTACTAATAATTCTACAGTGCAAGATACTTAAATAATTAGAAGTAGTAGTAGATTATGTTCACCCAATTGTCCAGCCCTCGTCTTCCACAAAAAATAATTGTTTTGATAGTAGGTCGAAAAATAACCCTGTTATGCAAAATTTGCCTTTACTTGCCCTCTGTTAAATACTTGATCTACAGAGGCCTTTTATTCTTCTTTGACCTTTAGAAACCCATCGGCTTTGTGAGCTAGATACTTATGATAGATAAAAGTTCTATGTTGGCTGACCTTCTCCAAGTCTTTTTTCTAATTATTAAATCTTTTTGTAACAAGTTGACCTGTGGCTTGTGTTGACTTTGAACCGACTCCATGAGGTAAAAAGAGAACATACAAAATTTGCGATTGACCCTGTCTTCTGCCTTTGGGTAAGCTAGATAGTTATGTTTACTCAATTCAGATAAGCAGAAATTCCAATTGTGGGGAGATTTTTCTTGACATTATACGACACGAGTGACGGTTGTGTGTAAATTGCAATTTGGATGTGGTTCCTAAGACTTTTAGTAATGTCATCCTATCTTCATAAATTACATTTCTTGACATAATTAGAAATATCTGCAGTCAGAAAGTTCATATTATGTATGTTTGGTAATGTGTTTTGGTCTACATTTATCACCTCGAAAGCATTTCTAGACGGCTCTCCTAAGCGACTGCTATTGCTTGTCTCAGCAGCAATTACATCAGTGTTACCAGAGTTCAGGGAAATATCGTAGAGATCGTCACTAATTCAATCTTCTTTTAAAAAAAATAATTTAATGGTGTCTATTGGTGTAATAATTTTTCGCTTTGTTAGCCCGAGGGGCCCACTTGGTCACCTACGTGGGTGCATTAGTGATCTTCAAGCCTCTCCCCCTTCAATCTATATTTTCAGTAAGTGTTGCTTCAGACGAAAGTAGTTTTTCGTCGCTGAAGCGCCGTTAAACTTGGCTTCGAACGCGGATGACAGAAGAGACTTTTAATACACATCCATAGAGACATTCATATTGATGTAAATAAAGTGATTGACAAATTTTCAAAGAAACCAAGATGGCTCGACTTTGCACTATAAACTTCAAATTTTTTAAAAAGTTGCTTGTTACAAAAAAAAAAGTAAAATAATTACAATGTTTTTATAGTTTAAATTTAAACTTGTTCTATTAATTACATTGTAAATTATCGTTTTTGGTTATTGTATATGTCTCCTTTACTAAGTTATCCTTCTGTAACTATATTCTTCTACATATCCTTCTGTAACTATCCTTAACTATAATCTACCCTTAACCATATAATTTAATTAAAGAAAAGATTAACTTCAATTCATTGTCGTAAATTAAATATTTTGGTGAGTATAAAGGAAGGCTAGTAATATAACATTTACCTAAACTATTTAACAGTCCAAAACTAAAAATTTTCCAGATGAGGTCCCCCAAAACCTCCCCCGTTGTAACAGCTTGGATCTGCCCTTGAATTAAGCAAGAGATGACTACACGCTATATAAAAACATTACCAGTGCGGAGTCGCAGAGCCATTTAGATAACCCCTATGGGGAAAATTTGTTTAAAAAATTATATATTACGTTTCATACGTTATAAATTACGCTGTTCCATATACTGGGTGATTTTATAAGTCCTTATGGGCTGAAATAACTGTTGAACCGAGTCAGGTAGACCCATAAATGTGGTTTCTAGGTATAGTGAAATGGCTATGCACTACACGATGTACCTCTCAGCGCCCCCTAGTGATAAATTCCGGAGTTAGAGTTCGTAGCTCGGAAGCTGTAGGAGAGACGACCAAAAGTTCAATTACAAAGGTGTAGAGCATTATCGATGTCTTTAGAAAAGCCGGATTGTGTCCACAGATATGATATGCAGTCGCCTGTTATCTGAGGCGGACAAAGGGTAAGGTGACCGTATAATAATATTGATCATGAGAGAAAGTCGCTGTTTCCCCACAAAAATACAGTATTGATACGTGGAATTAGCTTTAAAGTTCATACAGAAGGAGAAATAAGCAAAAACGTTAGAACACACTACGCTTTTCGATTAACAGCAATAGAAATGAACTGTTGCCACTAACACATTTCAATTGCGGCATTACTAAATTTAAACCGAATTACAATCGACGAACAAAACCACAAACGAATCATAAATATCGACTGTCAAAAAAAAATTTCTTCTCAATTTATTTTGCTTTTTACTGTATGCACGTATTTTATTGTTTATAGTATCAGTTGATTACTTACATTCAGGTTCCTTTTATTTTCCTTACTTGTACTACGCCAAAGTTTTGACGTCATATTTGCACACGGTCGTTTTCTGATTTCATGAAATTTCATTTGCATACACTCAATACAATTCTCGCCCGCCTCTGATTACGGGCGAGTATTTATCATATCCGTGGACCCGATATAGCTCTTCTTGATAAATCGATGATCCTCTACAACTTTGTAATTTAACTTTTGGTCGTATCTCCTACAGTTTCCGAGATACGAACTCTAACTCCGGAATTTGTCGCTAGGAGGTGCTGAGAGGTATCTCATCGTATAGCGCATAGTCATTTCACTATACCTAGACACCACATTCTTGGGTCTACCTGACTCGGTTAAACAGTTATTTCAGCTCATAAGGACTTATGGAATCACCCTGTATAATTAAAATAATATATGTATATATTGTCGTTTTCTTCCCAAGACAACCTCTCCTTTGGTGGACATGTGTATGAAACTAAGCAATTTTATTTTAATTCTGAGCATTTAACATCCAAATATCTTAATCATCAAGGGATATTAAAGAGAAAAGAAAAGGAGGAGAGAAACCCTTCCATGGGAAAACAACCAGCCTTCTCATAAAATTTCCTGCTCATAATGTTACTATTTGCATGGTTCTCATTTATAAAACTTTTTCCTCACTTCGAGAAAAGCATTTACTGTTGCCAAATACGAAAACGAAATGTATTTCACCCTGAAAGTGAGAAAAAAGCACCTTCTTTCAGCCCAAAATCGATTTTTGATGAAATTCGTTGAGAACGCAACAGATGCCGCCAAGAATTTCGAGCACACTTTGCAAGCTGCTGTATTTTATGCGCGCTCCAGGAATTTTCTAGAATAACTGAAAAATATTTTTTTTTCCTTTTTTTTTTTCAGAAAGTTTCGAACTGTTCGATCGTTACATTACCTGATTTTATTCCAACACAATTTCGAAAAACGCAATCCGTAATGAAATCATGTTGAAATGGTAAAGAGAGAAATGCAAATTACTTGCACACGGTAATCATTTCCATGTTATTAGGTACTTAAAGAAGGCGCTGTAAAACGTAAATATTCCGATAATTTTTATTTTGTAAATTCTTTTAATTTTAATTAGCACGTATTTCTTCTCTACTTACGTCCAACCCCCTGAAATCTATTTTCTAAAAATACGATTTGAATGACTACAATGGACCGCTTATTTGCTTATTTCCGACTTACATATTTAGAGAGCGTAGTGTTCCACACTTAGACGCCCGTGTTTTTCTGTGTTTCACACTTACGTATTCCATATTTTATAAAATTGAAGTGAAGTAAAGTGCACACAGATGCATTTCTGTATTGGTATGTGTTAAAGAAAAAAAAACAGAAGTAATTAGGAAAACAAAAACCACTTCAGAACTGAAATAGGCACGTCCACGATGTTTATGCCAAAGTATTTCACACCCATATTTGTATTTGTCGACAATATAAACACTTCTTTTAATGCAATTATCCGGTGAGGTATTGTAATGAAATGACGTGTATAATATATTGTACTATTAGGATACACTGATAAATTGTTACACTATTTAAGTCCTTGTGTTACAAATAGAGTAGACATTTTTTCCAGATTCTATTGCTGGATTTAATTTTAATACAATTGCTATTTTATTTATATTTTTGCGAATTGCTATTTTCTTTATATTTTGGCGAATTGCTATTTTCTTTATATATTTTTTCTAATTGCTATTTTCTTTATATTTTTGCTAATAGCTATTTTCGTTATATATATTTGCTGATTGCTATTTTTTTTATATTTTTGCTAATTGCTATTTTCTTTTTGTTTTCTAATTGCTATTTATATTTGCAAAATGCTATTTTTTTCTATATTTGCCAATTATTATTTATTGTTAATTGCATTGCTAATTTTATTACTTATACATTCTTTATTTCAGACTTTGCTTAATATTTATTTAACACCAATCTCTTGAGTTTCCTGAATACTTCTTTATAGAAATTTAGAGCATGCAACTATGTACAACCAGTTTGCTATAAAGCCTTTTTTATTTCTTGAAATAAAGATAAATTTACTACCTAAAAAATTCTTAAATTTTCTGTTTCAACTTTAAATACTTTTCGAGTAAAGAATCGTATATATAATTTGGAAAGTCAACGTATTGGGAAAAGCCGATGCAGTAAAAACATATAAGAAAACATTTTCTTAGGCTTGGTTCATTTTCTCAACCTTAACTGAATAAAGTGAGCAGTTGGCCTTCCAAAAGGTGTTCTTTTTTTTTTTTTTCAAACCTTGCCCCGGTGTCAAAATAGCAGTTGTTATAGATCCCTTGGCGAAACTTCGTATTATCTTATTGATTTATTCTTTTTTTTTTTTTTGCAACTACTACATATTTCAATTTTATAGAATATTGATTTTTACAACCGAAAGGGTAAGTTAGGACCGTATTTCTTGGAAAAAGGCGCAGAAAATTTTCTCTGTCGCCCATATATAATATTTTTATAACACCGCAGTCTTTATATATCTACGTGATGTCATCGAAGAACCATGATGTGTAATATATATAAGACAAATAAATGGTACCCTAAAATGAAAATAATTTATTTTAAAATCGAAGAAAAAACTAATTCATATCGTCATTTTTTCATAATATATATATATATTTTTGTCTTAACTAAAAGTTAGTGTAGACATATATAAACTTTGAATTAACCCATATATTCTAAACAGGATATTTTGCTTCGCCCTGATCGACGATATTGTTAATAGACAAGTAGTTGACAAATCACAATCGCATTAATGTTTTAATTAAAAGTAATAAAATTTCAAATTGAGTTTTTAATGTGTGACACTTTATTTTTGAGAGGATAAAAGGGCCATGACTAAAAAAAATATTTTTATTATTTATGACGATAGTGATGCGAATGTGCTGATATTTTCAAATATAATATTTAGGATCCATTCAGAGAATATTCTCTATTTAAAAATAAACTAAATTTAGATGATAAATTATTAAAAAAAATAATTTCTCAGCACCGAACCATATAAAAATAGTTTTCTTTGTGAGTAATTTATTATTTGATATTACCACATCATCTGTTATGATGAAAATTAACTGTAGTAAATATATATAAGATTAGTTTGCTTCATTGACAAATCACTTTGGTTTAAAAAGCATTCCAAGCACTGCCAATTAATTGCGAACATATGCATAGTGAGGCTTTATATTTTCTCGCAGTAGGGAGTCGATCGATGCCAGTAGCTGAGTAGGAAAGTTTACTTGACTGGTTATCAAGTGGTGGTGGGTTCGGCTCCCACCAGGTGCCGAGGAATTATTATTTCCTCTGCGCGAAATTTATCATCAAATATTACCACATAAACCTCTATTATGAGAACAGTTTATAACAATAATAATAATTTTATTCAAACCTAAGATACATTAAGTGGTGCATTAAGTTCACCTTTAATAAACTATATTTATTTATTACATTATATATTATTATATTATATTATTAACTGAATTTTGTTTATTAGAAATTAAATTCATGACTTGTATAAGCAATTATATCATTTACCAACTATTACATTTTCCATTTTCTTCGTCACAGCGCAGTCAAGTGTACATCTTTGACAACAAGACTCTTTTGATCCGACATTTGAAATCGCATTTCCGAAAAAGTGATAAATGTCATGCTTGAATACATAATTTGAGGAAGAAAAAAGAAAATGACTAGCGAATAAAGACATCGTTCGGGGAAAAAAGAGGTTCGGGAGCGAGATCTGAGATCATTATTTTCTTCTCCCACTGATGGAACGCTTCTAAAAAATCAATCGACAGAAAACCAAAAGCTGTAATGATGCCTAGTTACTATAGTGACTGAACATGAACGTCAATTTTTCACCATTATCATCTCAAGAGAGGGAAAAAAAAACGTTTGCGCCGTCAAAATTTATGAACAGCTTCTTGAGTTGCTTTGCTAATATGGCTGCTTAAAGTGCAAAAGAAGCTTGGTTGGAGAAACGACAGTGTGTCGATTTTAACGTATCGTGTAACACGTTATATATGCATGTGCATATATTTCACAAAAATGCCTTCCGCTTCTCTGTTTTTAAATCGTAGTCTATCAACTTAACAATATATATATTTTTTAATTTTGTTGAGCAAACGCACACCCGTGCATACACATGAATGCACTCAACATCGAACGGATTTCAACAGTACATATAACACTAGGATTAGAACCTTAAGCACAGTACTTGAAAGTATTCATTATTTTTCATGTATTTCGTATCTATCATTTTATAAATATCAATATATAAACAATATTAATCACAAACTTAGAACTCGTTTTTATCAAATTAATGAATTTTGAGTTGTTGCAGCTCTCAAATGAGATAATTATATATAAACTTACTGCTTGTTTCCTGGTAGTTGAAAATAGGTCACTTCTGTACAGTATAAGATGGTAATTACCTATATAATTACTCTCCACGGTGATTACTATGTGGTCAATACAAGTATTCCAATTCTCCTCAGCCGTTATTATACCACTAACAGATTACGGGTAAGTTTTAAGAATATATCGTGTGGTATGTTGTATTCAACGCATCTCTTCGTTTCTGGTTTAATTTCACGAGCGAGAAATGTTGTAAATATATCGAAAAGTAAGATTAAGGTATATTGGTTCTCTATTAATTGAATGAATGGGGAGTTATGTGTGTCATAATCATAAAGATGTTTTCACTCCATTATTGTACAGTGAAATAAGTACGTTTGAAGCTTGCAAATGCTAAAATCGCCGAATGCAAAACATCGAAAGAAATTATATAAAATACAAAAATATTTATTTCATTAAATGAGCAGTAAATTTTAAATTCCGAATTTTTAAGTAATAAAGATTGAAGTACCATACGGACTATGGTTAATTTAAAGTCATAAATTTATAAACATTGGGCGCAGTATATATTTCAAATTTTGAATATTTTTTAAAATTAAATTATTTTAAAGCATATACAGCTCATACGATTATTTTTGAAAAGGAATACGCATATAGTGTTCTACATGCTCCACAGCAATATATTTACCAAAAAATTAAATATCAATAAATGCTTGAGCTCTTTCAAATTACACATATATGGCATATTTTGTATCAATTATGTTTAAAAATTCGCTGATATGTTTAGTGTATCTTATATAATGATAAACTAAATATTTTCACTAAAAGTTTCGATGTTTAATCCCTTCTCGTTCGGATTTTTTTTTTTAATTTCTTATCCAAAAAAGAATTTTTTATTGCTGAAAATCAATGCATGTTCTATCCTGAATTCGTAAATGCAAAATAATTTTGTCAGTAAGCAGTTTTGTGCTTGACCTACTGGTGGTCTTGCTTGTAATATCCCCTATACTGATCTCCAGTTTTTCATGCAATGCACCAAAGCTTTCACTTAAAAAAACAGCCTGATACTATGTTTATCAAATTTATTGCTTTAAGGTATTTAAGATAAATATCTGCATAAAAATAATTATTAAAAATACGTAAAAAAGTTTTAGAAAATGGTTTTACAACCTTACCGTGAAAACAGCTTTACAATCTTTCTTGACCATCAGAGAGGGAAAAAACTTTGAAATCATTTATTTCAGATTATTTTATTGCTTACTTTGCAAAAAAAAAGGAATATCAAAATGACTGACTATGGTAATATATGTCGTGTATATACATATGTCGTGACTATTTTTATACAAAAGAGGTTTCTCAACTCTCTAAGAATTTGTAATTTACAATTCCGTCCATATTTCAAGATATAGACCTGTCAATATAAAATTATTCGAGATAAACATGGAAAAATGCATTGAATTTAAGATAAAAATGTAGAGAAATCCATAAATGTATATATAATATCGAGATGAATATACAATATATATAATAATTTCGAGATGAACAGGTTATACCGTATTGAAATATGAAATTCCATTAATTAGCTTCATAGAAGGGAGTTAATAAAAGAACCATTGGCCTATCGGTACCATGTTAGGATTGGGGTAATACGGTGTAAGACACATTTCATCAAGCGGACGATTTTCGGCAAATATATATTCGTACAACTCTCGTATACTTCAAACCTTTGCACTCCACTGGCTCCGCTGGAGCGACATTCAGTATATGGCTTTGAATTCCTTTGGCTAAATAGCCTGGAGTGCAAAGGGTTAAGACCAAGCGTACTTACAGGTTTGTCCACAACTGCTCCACTTTTGTACTGCAGAAAGTGGCGCAGCAATTCAAAGATTATTGGGGGTCCATGCAGCTTTAAAGGAGATAGCGTGATGCCGCATTAGAGAAAATAATACGTTTTGATACCCAATGGGGGAGGCCTGTGTCCCACCCCTTGCCTACGTCCCTGCTGTAGATGGCTTACTTTATGGTAAGGACAAAGCCATAGTGGCAGAAAACTTTCGGTAATGTAATGTTTGATGGAAAATGAAATAAGCGCCACCATTGGCGTACGCAGAGGGGTGTTGATGGGGGTTGTAACCCCCCATTGCAATGAAATTTTGTATATTTAACATAGGAATATATGAGTTGTAGCTCTGTAACCTACATTGGGCCTATGGCCCCCATTATGAACCTTCTTCTCACGATTAAGACACCAAAATCACTTGGCGTCCATCTTTTGCTACATATGATTTTAAATTAAACTACAATTTAAGGGACATTTTAAAGAGAGGATTATTAAATCATTAAAGATAAACGAACACGTGCATGATGCAAATAAAAGTAAAGGCATTTTATGTTCAGTTAATCCTTTTCTTTTGGTTAAATAAATATCTTGCCTTAATAACCACATCGTTCTGTTAGTGAAATGATGTATTTTGTTATTGAAATCGGCCAATTATCCCAGAAAATAATAATCTGAACATTACTTTTATGTGTGGCTTGTTTCGAATAATCTTCGTTTAAACATAATTATCATTCATTTAACC
>QLNU02015270.1:58130583-58162695 GCA_006491805.2 Dysdera silvatica
TATAAAATTCGGATATTTGAGTATAAAAAATTCGGATATTTGAGTATAAAATATTCGGATATTTGAATACAAAAAATTCGGATATTTGAGTATATAAAATTCGGATATTTGAGTATATAAAATTCGGATATTTAGGTGTATATAAAATTCGGATATTTAAGTGTGTGAAATTCAGATATTTAAGTATGTAAAATTCAGATATTTAAGTATGTAAAATTCAGAGATTTAAGTGAACAATCGTAAACAATATATTTTCGTTTTTTTACCTTAGACCAATCTGCTTTTTTATTTTTAAGTGGTAAACCGGTTTCAACGAGAATCCGGAGCAAAGGTGCCGGTTCCTCCATGATCATTATAAAGGGTTTCGACTGTACTTATGAATAATAGAATGGTTGTTTGTTTGTTTTGTGGTTTTACGGCTCAAAGACTACAGTGGTCATGCTGCGCCGGGACCTACTGTTTTCCGAGGAATCCGAACCTCTTAAGGCCTAGGGAACCAAACCCCGGACTACAGTGAGCAGTGCGATCTTTATGAGATCTCTGAGTAAGCGTTCTTTTTGCACTGCTGGGAGTCGAACCCGGATTAGCCGCGCAATAGGAGAACGCGTTACCACACTGCGCCACCGCAGGGCGAGTAATAGAATGAAAATTTCCACGGTACTTTATGTATCGTCATAAAAGTTATAAAACTTACAACAAAAGTTATAAAACAAAACTAAAGAAAAGTTAACAAAAGTTATTTAAGTAAAAGAATCAGTCGTTAAGTGTACTTAACAAAAGTTATAAAAGTTATAAACAAAAGTTATAAAAGTTATAAACAAAAAGGGTACATGTACAAATATGGTACAAACAAAGACATTTTTCTTACTACAGAAGGTCATTCACACATTATGGAAACGAATTCAAATTGTTATTTTAGTGTCAATAATTAAAATTTGTTTTTCCTGGAATGTCCTATTTGAAGGCCATGGTTCTTAAATACTGCCCTGCAACGGTATTTCCATGATAACAAGCTGTTTTGAAGTACAGTCATATCAAGTTTCTCTTACTCCTCTTGTGCTATTTTTCACAAACCCTGTGATGTTGCTGTCCGTCTTCTTCCAAGTGCATTTTCCAAGAGACCGAACGCACAAAAATCCAACGGCGCTGCATTAGGTGACTTGACAGGGATATGACTAAAAGGAATGGGTATTATTCGGATTTCATTTTGCAATTTCACCATGAAATCCTTAGTCAATTTCGAAGTATATCTAGAAGCTTTATCTCTTGATGACAGACAATGTTTTTTTTTGGTGTCATTTCCATAGAGACTAGGAAAACCTTTCCAAAAAGTATCCCCAAAGCATCTCTTTGATAATATTGGGAATTGATTTTAATCTTAGATCCCACTTTACGAAACAATACAGAGTTTCACCAGGAGATTCCATAACAAACAGTTATTTCGACACTGGCGTAAGGTTTAAAAACACGACGTTTCGGGAGCCAACTGCTCCCTTTGTCAAGTGAAGGCAGAATCTCACTTTACGTAATTTTAGTTTGCCATTCCAGCAACCACCATAAATCTCTTAAAAAAAAAACTTTCTTTGCATTCGTGAAACCACTTTTGCTGGTCGGCCCCGTCATGACGGCTGTAGAAAATCGCTCTTTTTTTTACCACAATCACTTAGATAAAGCTAGGCCTTATCTAGTCACAACTTTCTTCCAATTTTCGCCAGAGAAGAAGTGCTCGTACAATTTTCTGCAGTTCGTTTTTCTCTCCTGAATATGGCGAGGCAGAAGCTTGTGAACCTCCGGTTTGTGTACAGCTTTAAGGTTTAAATCATGGATAATAATTTTATTTACAGTTGCAGGAGGTATTCCTAACCTCATGGCGATGGCTTTTTGCATTGGATGATTTTTAATGGTAACCATAGCTTTCACTTTTCGAGCAAGATCGTTCTGATTTTCTTTGGATATAATCTTAGAGCAGTTTTCTGGCCTATTAAGGTAGCCATGTGTTCTTTGCCATGTTGATGTAGAATATTATAAGCATCCTTTTTGGAAATGATATATTCTTTGCACTTGCATCTTTCTATAATTTTAGAACAGGAGTAGTTCTCTTCGGAAAGAGCGGTCACGTAATCTTCTGACCAAGAATTTCTTTTCGGACGCATTTCTGCTGTTAAACTAAACTTTCGCTTTAAATACCACAGCTTATATAGCCAGAAAACGTATGATAGGGCCCCACCTACATGAGTATTAATTTTCATATTACAATGGATATTCAAACTCGTTTCCATAATGTGTGAATGACCTTCTGTACAGTACTTCCTTATAACTCTATGTATCTATCCATTCGGGTATAGCGACTGTTTGAAAAGACCTTGACAGTTTTCATATAGGCGTAATGCTATTTTATTATAAATTTGATATAGAAATCATTTGATATAACGTTCCGCATATATAACATATATATACAGGAAATATATACAGGAACATATATACAGAAATTATTCCGGGAACTTCTGAGACAAACCATGTATAATCCGAATTGATATAACGCATTTAGGGAGTTTTCGGATATAGCGCAAAAAGTATGTATTTTTTATGGCATAATGATTATGCGTAATACAATCTAACCGTCTTCAGCGAACATGTCTTTTTTTAGACACCGGATTTAACGAACAATAAAAAACATAATAAAATGGGGAAAATAATCTTTTTGTAGAAATTTCGCGGTTATATGCAATTGGTCGTTATAATCGGCGCTCAACATAACCGATTTCCACCACATTTTTTTAGATATTTGGGTGCATTTCCCAAATTCACCCCAAATTCCGCCACTGTCTTAAACCATTACTATGTAATATGTAATATGCGTACTATTTTGTTAACAGTAATTATACAAATATTTTTAGAAAAAGAACGGTCGTCCTTAACACTTAAATCATGATAAGGCGATGCTATTTCTTAACAGGGACTTAACTTCAATGAACAATTGTTTAGATTTTATAAATAATCAGTTTATTATATATAAAATCCCCCACCTTCTCTATTCTTACATATCTTAGCTGCTAATGCATCGATTTAATGTAGCCAAATTGAATTGTTATTCCTCCATTGTATTGTTGGCACTTTTCAGGAGTGGAACGACTATAAATTACGCTGGGATCCAGAAGAATATGGAGGCGTTGCCAAACTACACGTACCTGCTGAACAAATTTGGTTACCAGATATCGTTTTATATAACAAGTGAGTGTATTTTTCGCATTATGACAGGAATCTTTGTTATGAATTATTATAAATATTACTTTGCAACACTTTAAAAATGTATTTTTTTTTTCAATCGGTGTACTATTGTTTATATAATATACAGGGGTCGCATGTTGTTTATATAATATACAGGGGTCGTATATTGTTTATATAATATACAGGGGTTGTGTATTGTTTATATAATATACAGGGATCGTGTATTGTTTATATAATATACAGGGGTTGCATATTTTTTATATAATATACAGGGGTCGTGTATTGTTCATATATTATACATGGTCGTATATTGTTTACATAATATACAGGGGCCTTATATTGTTTACATAGTATACAGGGGACGTACATTGTTTATATATTATGCAAGGGTCGGTTGTCTACGATGCGCAGAGTGGCTTAAAAGGAAAAGAACTAATCTGAATATAATTGTTTAAATCCATTCCTGTTTTCACACATTTTAATGAAGAACAATATCTTGACAGATACTGGTGAAGAAAGGTGTACAAAACAATGAGGTTTGACTGAGTATATATAATATGCAGTTAGACTGACTGATCTCTTAAATGACTGTTAGATCCACTGGCATACGCAGGGGGTTGTAACCCCCGTTGCAATGGAATTATATATATATACATATGAATCATCATCATATTCAACCATTATCTATCCACTGCTGGATGAAGGTCTCTCCAAATGCTTTCCACACAAGTCTATCCTGGGCCATTCGTTTCCACGTCACCCCAACCTCTTTTCTTATTTCATCCACCCATCTAGTTTGAGGACGTTTTCTAGGTCTTCGGTGGTCTCTTGGAATCCAGTTCAGAATTTCTGTTGTCCATCGTTGATCAGTTCTTCTTGCAATATGCCCAGCCCATCGCCATTTCAGTCCTTTTACTTTAACAATGATGTCCTCTACTCTAGTTTGCTCTCTCACCCAAGTGTTTCTTTTTCGATCTCTCCTAGTTATTCCAAGCATGCACCTCTCCATGCTCCTTTGCGTTGTCTGTAACTTTCGTATTGCTCCAACTGTTAGACTCCATGTCTCTGATCCATAAGAGAGGACGGGCAATACACACTGGTTGAAGACTTTTCTTTTTAGACATAAAGGCAATTTCCCCTTCAGGATAAAACTGTTTCTTCCAAATGCACTCCAGCCAAGTTTAATACGTTTGTTTAGTTCTTTCATAATGTTGCCTTCCATTGAAATCAACTGGCCAAGGGTTTTATATATATACGGCGGTCAATTAGCTAGCATGAAAGCAGGAGGTGCTAAGAATCACTGGAATGGCCCAGGCTGCCATTTGTTATTGACCTTGGCTACGTTTAATGGACGATCCCTTGCTTCTGAAGCAAAACTTCAAGAATTGGAAGAAGAACTTGACAAGATCAAATGGGACATTGTAGGACTCAGTGAAGTTAGAAGAAAAGGTGAAGAGTTGGTGGAACTTAAAAGTGGACATTTGTTTTATTATAGAGGAACGGAAACTGGAAGAACAAGTGGTGTTGGCTTCTTAATCAACAAAAGAATTAAAGACTACCTTCTTGAAGTCGAAAGCACGTCAGATCGAGCAGCGAGGCTCGTTGTTCAACTAACCCAGCGATACCAACTTCAGATAGTACAGGCATATGCACCAACATCAAGCCATACCGACGAGGAGGTTGAGGAATTCTATGAAGAAATCAAACAGCTACATACCAAGGGGAAACAACACATCAAGCTCATCATGGGAGATTTTAATGCAAGAATTGGACAACAGGAACAAGGAGAGACATCGGTTGGTAAATACGGATACGGGGAAAGGAATGAACGTGGCGATCAACTCATAGAATTTGCCGAAGCTGAAAATCTTAGCATCATGAATTCATTTTTTAAGAAGAAACCGCAAAGAAAATGGACATGGAAACACCCCAATGGAGGAACCAGCGAAATTGACTATATACTGGCAAACAAGAAATCAATTATTGAAGATTGCAGCGTACTGAACAGATTTAATACTGGAAGTGATCATCGAATGGTGAGATGTAAAATGCACTTAAATACTAAATTAGAACGACAGAAGCTCATTAGGAAACAAGTAAGTAAGAGGGTGGATCTAATGAAACTGAAAGTAAATACCGAGGCATTCAAGTTGGAATTAAAAAATCGCTTTTCTGCACTGGAAGGACTTATTGATGAAAGTGATATCTCAGAAGCAAATGAAAACATTGTTAAGACAATAGTTGAAACTGCTGGGGAAATTGGTGGTGTAACCTGTAAAAAGCACAATAGCAAATTATCTGAGAAGACGAAACAGCTCATGAAAAGGCGAAGAGATATGAAGGTGGACAATCGAAATACCAGTTCCAGGATTGAGTACATAGAACTTTGTAAAACTCTGCGCAAAAGCATGAAAGAAGACATAAGAAAATTCAACTGTGAGCTAGTAAGGAAAGCCATTGAAAATAACAAGAGCCTTAGGGTTGTTAAAGGAAGTTTATCTGTTGGGAAGAAACACATCATTGCATTAAAAGGAGAGGATGGCACCGTAACAAGAAATAGGGAAGAAATACTTAGAAGAGTTGAAGAATTCTACAAAAAACTATATGAAAGTAACAGTGGATTAAACGAAGACGCCGAAATAGTCGAAGGAACAGCTCCTAAAATCTTAAAAGAAGAAGTTTCATTTGCAATAAAAAATATGAAGAAAGGAAGAGCCCCTGGTGATGATGGTATTACATTAGATATCCTAAAAGAAGCTGGAGAATATGTAGAAGACATACTTGCAAAATTCTTTACCAAATGTCTTAACAGCGGTAACATACCAAACCAATGGGATTCTGCAACAGTAATTCTTTTGCATAAAAAAGGTGATAAAGAGGATTTAAAAAATTACCGACCAATTAGCTTGTTACCTGCTATTTATAAAATCTTCACAAAAGTGCTAACACATCGCCTGCAGAAAAAATTAGATGCAGCTCAACCGAGAGAACAAGCTGGATTTCGAAGTGGATTCAGTACAGTGGACCATATTCAAGTATTAAGAGAATTAATTGAAAGAACACATGAATATGAACTTCCATTGTGTGTTGCATTTATTGACTATGAGAAGGCCTTTGACTCTATTAAAACATCAGCAGTCATCAACTCTTTAAGATCAACAGACATTGAGGATGTGTACATTGACATATTGAAACGTGTGTATAAAAATGCAAGTGCAAAATTTCGGTTACATAAAGATACCAAAACTATCAAACTTGGCAAAGGGGTGAGGCAGGGAGATACCATTTCTCCAAAACTTTTTACTTCTGCTTTACAGATGATTTTTCAGCTGATAAATTGGAATAACAAGGGAATAAAAATAAATGGTGAATATTTAAATCATCTGCGGTTTGCTGATGACATTGTTATTTTTTCAACGGACCCATTGGAACTCCAAGACATGGTACAAGAGCTCTCAACTAGAAGTGAAGAAGTTGGACTCAAGATGAACCTACAAAAAACTAAGATCATGTTCAATAATTTTGTAGAGGAAACAAAAATACAAGTTGACAACACTGAGCTAGAAATTGCTGATTCATATATTTACCTTGGCCAGCTGATTTCAATGGATGGCAACATTATGAAAGAACTCAACAGACGTATTAAACTTGGCTGGAGTGCATTTGGAAGAAACAGTTTTATCCTGAAGGGGAAATTGCCTTTATGTCTAAAAAGAAAAGTCTTCAACCAGTGTGTATTGCCAGTCCTCTCTTATGGATCAGAGACATGGAGTCTAACAGTTGGAGCAATACGAAAGTTACAGACAACGCAAAGGAGCATGGAGAGGTGCATGCTTGGAATAACTAGGAGAGATCGAAAAAGAAACACTTGGGTGAGAGAGCAAACTAGAGTAGAGGACATCATTGTTAAAGTAAAAGGGCTGAAATGGCGATGGGCTGGGCATATTGCAAGAAGAACTGATCAACGATGGACAACAGAAATTCTGAACTGGATTCCAAGAGACCACCGAAGACCTAGAAAACGTCCTCAAACTAGATGGGTGGATGAAATAAGAAAAGAGGTTGGGGTGACGTGGAAACGAATGGCCCAGGATAGACTTGTGTGGAAAGCATTTGGAGAGACCTTCATCCAGCAGTGGATAGATAATGGTTGAATATGATGATGATGATGATATATATATATATATATAGGGTAAATCCGGGTTACATGCCACATGCGATATAGATTGCTCACCCCCTAGTTCTGAAACGGGCTGTGGGGTGACACTGCAAAAAATACCAAAGGTGCGCCATTTAGTATTTGAAGCGTGTTTGGTAAAAACATCGTGTTCCTGTGCCTTTTTGTTTTTAAATTAACAAATATATAAGGTGAGTTATAGAGTTTTATTATGAAATATTTTCGTGTGCTATCGTATTTTGTATATTACAGCTAAGACTTTAACGATGTCAGTGGATTCCCTGTTTGAGCGAAGCATAGTCTTAGTATAGAGAGGTTTCATTGTTATTTCGCCATGTTTGAATTCAAGATCAGGAAGGCGTGGGGTGAGGCATCTATACCTTACAAATTGGTATACATGCCGCAGTTAAAATCAGGGACATATGCCGCGCGTATTCTTTCGGATGTTAATTTTAATTTTTTGAATTTTTTGTTATTTTGCACCAAATGCCGTTAAATATAATCGCAAATCCTAGTCAAATGTCTCCAATTTAATTATAATTTTCTTTTCTTACAAATACATAAAAATATCATCAAAGTTTTCAAAAAATCCGCCAAATTCATGAAAAAAGGCTCTCCAAATTCGTTTTTTGCCACCATTATTGAGACTGGAAACATCGAACAAACACGCACATGAGCTGAAAGCGCAAGACCTTGAGTATATACAGCCATCCATCAGCCAAGGTTTGCCTGAAAAGAATATTACAATTCCATCGAAACATTTGCATGCAATATCTCCAAAACTAAATAAAGAAAAAAGGAAAGGCAATGAAGAAATAGGCACTTGTCTTAACCATTGCAGAAAACAGAAGACCGTTAAAAGAAAGATAGTAGAAGAAAGTTGGAAAAGAAAGAAATAGAAATAACTAAAGAAGGTGGTTAGATTATGAATCAAATAGTCATAGTACTAGTTCTGAAGATAATGATGATGCCTCTAGGTTTGATTCCATTGCAATAGAGAAAACCAGAGACAATTCTAATGAGATGCGTAAAAGAAAGGAAAGTGAAGCTGGGTCATCACAAACTTTGGATGTGAATACATGCAATGAATATGAAGAAAATTATTATCACACAACAAAAAAATGCGAATGGTTACGTTGTGCTATATGTAAGTAAGCGATGGCTTCATGCAGAATGTACGATTTTCGATGAGTTTTGTGCCGACTGTGGGAGAGAGAGAATAGATTAAAAAATTAGTCCAGCCTATTTGAAAAAAAAAGTAATTCATTTATGTCATTATTTTGTCCATGTTTGTTCCGATTCTGAAAATGAGTTCAAAATAAAAACAGCAGATGTTTTTTAAATTTATTCAATTTTTATGTTTTATAAAATCGCAATTTCAGTTATTCTATTTTTTCATAACATAGTTGTTGAAGAAACGTATTTGATAGGAAGTAAATTTATTTACTATACGAAGCGCGGCAAGCCTCATGGTGCGGCGTAACACCCGACATACTCGGCAGAGATGCCGCAACGAAGGGTGTTAAAAAATAAATTACAGCGGCTTATTGAATTTTTTGTAAATTATATTTTACTAATATATATGTTTCTTAAAAGTGTATCAATTATTATGACTAAGTAAATTTCATGTTTGTGCGCCATGGTGGTACCCATGTGCCCCATATGCTCTTTACCTTGCCCCAGTTGCTCCTTCATCCTGGTTACGGGTCTGATGTATATACAGCAGAACCTGGTAAAACAACGACCTTGGTAAATTGATCACCTGAATTAAATGACCACTTTGGTAAATTGATCACCTGAATGAAATGACCACTTTGGTAAATTGATCACCTGAATGAAATGACCACTTTGGTAAATTGATCACCTGAATGAAATGACCACTTTGATAAATTGATCACCTGAATGAAATGACCACTTCGATAAATTGATCACCTGAATGAAATGACCACTTTGGTAAATTGATCACCTGAATGAAATGACCACTTTGGTAAATTGATCACATGAATGAAATGACCACTTTGGTAAATTGATCACCTGAATGAAATGACCACTTTGGTAAATTGATCACCTGAATGAAATGATCACCTTCTGTAAGAAAGGACTAGTATTGATTTAGTCATGCATAGTGACAACCTGTATATAGTGACCATTGCAGTCCAGTCATAAATGTGGTCACTTTCAGCAGGTTCTACCGCATCTTTCTTTTAACTTGGATAACCAAACGGAAAGAAGCTAGGAATTCTTCGATTCCAATTCTAGCTGCTAGACACAGGGCTTTCGTTTTTTAATAGTACACCATATATATGAATGTTAAAAGCGTGTTCTTTATTAATCCATTGTGGAAGAGATTTGTCGAATTCTTCTGCTTTAGAGCTAGACATTTTCCGATGTTTATTTTATGACGATTTGCATTTTTATACAGCTTCTTATATCTTCTCACGGCTAGCTAAAAGGCCTTTTTTAGACTCCGAAAGAGTAGACACTATCACCTGAAAATATTTAGCATGGTCCAATATTTTTTTTTTAGACATTCCTTTTCCTATTCTATAATAATTCTTGTCTTAAATCGTGAAGCGTTTTCTTTTGATAGCCATTTTTCAACTAGAAAAACTAAATGAAAAATCAAAAGCCTACTGAATCCCTTATCTTTATCTTCATAGGAAACTTTATCAGTTCAGAAAGGCAATTGAGGCACTTTTTTTCAGCTATAAAAATGAGGAAAATCAAGCCCAACACGAGTAAACCGAGTGGAGAAATTAATCGAAATATTCTGTAAAACACTTGCTGCGATCGCAAAATACCGTCGCTAAAAGGAGATAACCGTTAATTAGACCGACTTATTGAGATAGTTACTGTATGTAAGAAATGTAACTCAAACGTTCAAGCGCAATTTAATATCTTCCTTTGCCACTGATTAATTCATCATCCAAATATACAATTCTTTAGTCATTGAAAACGGACTGACAGTTCCTCAATTTTATCGTTTTTTTATGAATCATCTTTTGTAGTTTGATTAATAACAGTAATAGCAACTATTAAAAGAGGGGCGATCAGCACTTGGGACATTCGCAAAATGAATTAATGCTTTCTTTATAAAAATATATTATATAAAATTTTTTAACTATTTTTTAAATGCTTTTGGATTTTATACTTTAATTCAATAAGGTCGTCAAATGTCTCTTATTTATAGCTTTTGAATAGGTCTTACTTATAAAAGAATCTTTCAAACTTAACATCTGAACAAAATTTTATCTTGCCACTTATCAAATATAGAGTTTTTAAATTGATGAAGGAGCCATAAATCATAGATGTCGTGAAGATCTGCTTCGAGCGTTAAAAAACAATTATTTGAAATAGCTAAAGATTTTTCCTTATATTTCAAAGGAGAGTAATCAATAAATATTTCCAGACCAAAATAGGCGCTAACAAATAAAACATTATAGTTTAAATTCTTTAGTATGTAACCTAAGTCACAGGAAAAATTATAGTCGTATTGACGTATTTAAAAATTTGATTTAGAATAAAATCATGCGTTGACATACAATAGCTGCACATTTTTATATGTTGTAAAATCTTCCTTTTAAAATTAAATTCTGATCTGCGAATTCTAAAATATTGTATTAAACTTCTTAAATTTCTTGGCTGAATAAAATAATTACACGAGCAAAATCGCCCTTTGAGGTAATTCTAAAACTTCGAGTTTGTTCACTTGAATTGCGGTAAGACACATTTTTTTATTTGCCCTAAAATGAGTAATTCTTAAATCTCAACCATAATACATACGGCAAGTCAAGTTTGGAAAATGTTCAATTTAATAGTTAATTATTATTTAAAATTTTTCCGTAGGTTCAATTTTTGAAAAACACGGTATTTTAAATTAATTAAAAAAAGCTATTATACATTCCTTCAACCTATTTTAAAATGTTAACATGTACAGTAAAAGTACAACAGATTAAATATAAGGCCTGCATCTGAGTATATTCGTACATGGAATACAACGAGCAAACTCTTGAAATACATTTTTTGAAAGAAGCTAAATACATCACTTATATAATTATCCATATACAGTCGAACCCTTTATAATGGAACCGAGAGGAATGGATATATTGATGAATTTCAATCTATCTGATACTGGCGAAGTAGGAAATGAAGGCATTATATCGAATACCTGGGCGTGTTTAAGCAAAGTGTGAAATGTTATTAAATTAACGATCTTTTCACATTAGCCGATGATGTGGTAATAATAGATGTTAAATTACTCGTAAAGAAAAGAATGATTTTCCGGCGCATGGTGTGATCAGAACCCACAAATTTTTGATTTGCTGTGAGCACTTGATCAACAATCAGGAGGTCTTGGGTTAGGGTCCCACCAAGCGGCAGAATATCATTCTTTTCTTTATAAGTAATTTAACATGTAAAGTGTGAAATAGCTGTTTTACTTTTAAATTTTATACCCTTTGCCTCGCCATTCTATAGAATACCTAGATTTTTTAGGCAAAGTATGAAATTAAGTCAAATAATGATACATTGAGCGAAACTATATAAATAATATAAAAGACATAAATTGTCGCAGTTAAATTTTAATACGTTGACAGCCGTTTTAATAATGGGTAGGCTATATTTTTTTCAGGAATACGACTAGTATGTTGGCTAACGATGTCCGCAAACATTAACATCATGCAGCGCGTAAATCTGTTAAAAACAAAAATTATAAATAAATTTAAAATAGGAAATTAAGATTTGGAGACACCTCTCTTTGCATAGCAAGAAACAATAAAGTAAGTCAGTCTGTGGAATACGCTGATGTAGTAGCATAGCAATAAGAAAGAGATACCGGCAACTGTGGTGAATTCGTCTATCCTGGTGTGACTTTGTCCCACCAAATGAGAAAAGATTAAAGTGGTGAAGATCCCTGTCTCCTTCGTCGAAATATTTAATCAAAACCTGAAGAAGTATTGCCTTGAATATGAAATGCTTAATTTTAAAATTTTAATTACTGAAGCTGGCATCATTGCGGTTGTTGTTTTCTATATATTTTTTGCGAAATTTTCTTGTGATCAATTTTTTGAAAAACTTGCTTCTACATTATATAAAAAGGTGGTAAGTAATGTTTTTTCCAATCCGCCCAACTTCTTAGGGGTCCGTGACTGCTCTCCTCGGCCATGAATATAAGGGTGGAATTGTATCTAGGCCTTCTGTGAAGGCTTATTGAATTATTATTTGAGGTATAAGACAGATTCATCACAGGCTGGGGTGATTTTGTCCCACTTTTTTGAAAAAAAATTTTGCACATATAGCTTCCTAAATTTCAAAATTTTATGCAAAATTGTCTATTACGCACTTAAATGTATGGGAGAAATATATATATATCTATATTGTAAAATAGAAATTTTACGCCGTTTCAAGGTTTTAAAGACAAAAAATAGATGAAAAATGAAACAAAGTCACCCTGGTTGACGATAGTTAATGAAAAGTGTTAAAATGTAAATAAAACAACTACCCATTAATTTCTCTTTTATTTAAATTTTAACCCTTTTTTCACTACGGTTTTCTTATTGCTCTATTACTACATTGACGTTTTCCATAACCTTTATTTTTTTCTTACTTTGCAACCAAAGAAGCCTCCAATTCTTAATTTTCTATTTTAATTTTATTTATAGTTTCCATTTTCAACGAATTTTCGTGCCACACGATGTTAATGTTTGCTGGCATCTGTGGTCAACGAATTAGTTGTATTTATCCTGAAGAATATAGTATACATTTTTTTGAAACGACTATCGGTAGATTGTTAATCCATTTCAAATCACCCCAAAAAAATAAATTTTTTGCTTGAAAATTTAGATTTTTTTATTTTGTATCTGCGTGTTTCTTAGTATGTTATAAATTGTTTTGTGAGTGTATTTAATGGTGAACAATGCCATATACAGGATTATCAACTTGTATCAAAGGAAGTGCTAATGGTGATCAATTTATCAGCAAGTGATCAGATTCTGTTTAAATTAAGGGTCTCAGAAGAAATATGCAGTATTTCTCATTACCAAAAGTATAAATATTTGGCCAAATTCTATTATATGTTTGACAAAATGTGTAGCAACCTACAAGGTTTACATAAAAAAAGACCTGTTAAAAGTGGATTCCGTAAAAATCTTGTGGCATAACGGATTGTTTTCATCATCTTGATAATACTCAATTACACAACTGACAGCCTGTTTACTGATTTTGCAGCCATCACTTTTAGAAAAGTTCGGAAGTGTACCTTGTATTTTTTCTAGCTCTCCTATTAGTCTCACATGGTGCTCTGCTACATTAAATTTTTCACAGATTTCATTTTCGACCACGAATCCGATTGGAGCCTGATAATTTTTGCTTTTTCATCTTTGTTTGCCACATTGCATTTTTCCTCAAGTTTATCAGTCAATATTTGATACTCACTTTGTAATGGCTCAGAGCAAAAGTTTGCTTTTTCTTTCTGGTCCTCACAAAAGGATTCTTTTAAGTTTGTTTTTACTGCATGTGTAATTTCAACAGTTTTTTATACTGCTGAGGGTCACTGTACGTTGTTTAATTTTGTTATTTTACATACAGGTGATGTCCAAGGAATAGCATACTGTGTTTACTTTATGTAAAATTTTGTCCCCAAGTAGCTTATATGCATCAGGGAAAAAATCAGTATCATTTTCACAGGTCTCTCTCTTTCAACTGGCTTTTGCACAAATATCTGTGCTGCACATGTGGGACACAGAGGTTTTCCTGGAATTAAATCAATATGGATATTTTGTGGCTTAGACAGGTGTTCAACAAGAATTTTACTCAATCCATTTTTAACAGGTTTTTTATGTAAACCTAGCAGGTCACTACACTTTTTACCAAAAGTATGATAAAATTTGGCCAAATATTTATACTTGTGGTAATGAGAAATACTCTCTCTATTCCTTTTGAGGTCTTCAATTTAAGCAGAGTCTGATCACTTGCTGATAAATCGATCACCTTTAGTACTTCCTTTGATACAAGTTGATAATCCTGTTTATGGTGTAGGGTTACCAATTGCGGTTTCTACATTTATAGATTTGGTTATCGTTCTATGACGGATTGCAGAACGATGGAGCGGTGATAGACTCCATAATATCACCGATAGCTTATAAGTTATATCAGAAGGGTTTTAGCACGTGCGTCAACTCACGTGGATTGTTACCCTGGAACCTTATCTCAATTGAGTCAGAAATACCAAGATACAGATGAACCATGTAGACAGCATGTCTCTGGGTTAAACAATTTACTTACAATCAAATTGTTACGATTATGAATTGACATTATTATTATAAGACATTATGGTCACACACACATCACGGGCATAGCAACCATCTCGCAAGGTGTCTTACCGAAAGGATGTCTTTCCTTGGTGTTCGCCTTATCGTCTCTGCACTCGCAATGATCTTATTGGCTGTTCACCCTTTTCATACGCAAATGTTCATTGGTTACCCCTTTAACACTAATTGATGATTTGCTGTTCCACTCAAGGGTTCGTGGTGTCACACTCGGAGGGTCGTAATCATCATGTCCAGCAGGAAATGTCTGTCAAGGAGTTTGAAGAAATACAATTAAGTTATTTTTGCGCCGTACCGTGTTGTACACTAAACTCAATCGTCGCCTGCAGCTAATATCTTTTCCGTCGCCGGAAACAGAGAGAACCGCTGGTGAGTCTGTCCATCTGGATTCTGGGTGGAAAAAGCGTATATGCGGGGAAACAAAATGGTGAACATTAAATCATGATAAAACCTTTTGGAAATGTGGGTTCATGTATCAATAACCGCCGATTCATGAGTCCCTACAATGATATTGTCCACCATTGAAAACGCATACAAAACAATTCACATTAGGTACAATAAAAGCAAAACTCTCTTTTCATAACTTCGAACTACAAACGAAGACGAACTGAGCTCACATTTCTCTAGCAACTGCCAGCACGGTGTAGAGATCATGTCTAAACTTGCATCCGTCTAGGAAATGAATGGAAACTATATATTTCGGGCCGTGACATGATGGATTCTTTCATGCGAACAATAACAGAATAGTTGTTTTAATTTAAAAATACAACCTGCCATAAAAAAAATAATTTTGAACAATTTGAGAACAAAAGCTTGTATAAGAAGGTATGGTGTGTATCACCAACTTAAATCGATCTCCTGTTTAAGCGTTTTTTTTTTGTCTTGTAATTTATACCTTTCGACAGTTTTATTAAAATAAGAAAGTACTACTGAAGACAGTACCTTAGATACCAAAGTAAAAACAACAAAGATTAGTTTGTGACTAGATTTTAAATAGACAACCAATTTATACATAAAGTATGTAAATAAACAGATATAGATATTCTATGTAGTCATAAGTTCCAGTTTTTCGATAATTTAAATAGATCAAAGTGAATAGTAAAACATTTCAGATATCGCAAGAACAAACCTTATTACTAGGTATTCTTTTTTTTTTCAAGCTTTACAAGTTTATAAAAAAAATCTGAATTGATGCTAAATTTATTAATAATTTTGATTCTAAGCAACAACAAATATTATTTAGTAAAAGAAAACACAAATAGAAGTTCTTTATTCCTGTTTCTTTTGTTCCGCCAGAAATTAAATGCGTACAATTTTTAACTAATTTTGACGCTCCACAACTCTGGACCCACTTAAGTTTCAGTCATCAAATTTATATGCTATATTTTAACTACAGAAGAGTTTATTCTACGATAATTTCATAATTTTACATTTAGTCCCTTTGGGGATATTCTGTGTTGAAAATCACAACTTATCGGCTTAACGCAGTGTTTGACAGGCTCTACGAAAAAAAAAGAAAAGCTTGTTAGATTTAAAACTCCCGCGACAAGTAGTTCTATAAGGGACCTGTGCAGGAAAAAAATATTAAATGTGAGTCTTATTTTCTTCATAGAAATTACATTGCTCAAAATATTAATTTTAAGCATTTTAAATTGTTTCTTAACCATAGTTTTAGGCTTTTTCTTTACAACAGTAAAAATCGCCTATGGAACAAAATTTAGAACATTTTATGCTGAGGAATTTGGATTTTAAATTATTCTGATAGCTTTAAAAACAAGGGAGCTACACTAGTTTCCGTAAAACGCGATTTTCCCCAAAACGCACTACGCCACTGTAAAAAAATGGCCGCCAAAAAAAATGATTGTCCATAAAAAAAATTATAAACCGCGGGTTTTAACTCCCAACATACTAAGGCGTACTTGCGCAAAAATTAAAAAAAAAAAAGTTCAGCAAAACTGCCTGGGTGAGTTGAAATGGATTGACCCTATATTAAAATTTAACTGCGATAATTTATGTTTTTTATATTATTCATATAAAGCAAGAAATGCTTATTTTATTGTATTATTTTAGGATTAATGACGTGATGTTACGTAGCAGGGCATGTGATTTCTGACGTTTATTTATATAAAATTTACTATTGCTTATTATCAAAGGCGGATCCAGAAATATTTCAAGGGAGGTGGGGGTGATTTGTGTCTAATTCCTATTTTGCCCAGTGTCCGGTAATTTTCGTTTCCCATGGTATAATCCCAGCTCAAGGGGAGGGGGCAAACGCCCCATTCCTCCTTGGATCCGCCAGTGCTTATTATTATTATTATTATTATTATTATTATATTATTATTATTATTATTATTTCATATTATTATTATGACTGTCAGTTATTATTACTTATTATTATTATTGCTATTTATTATCTACATACAAAAGGTTAAACACTGGTAAAATAGCAATGAAAAAGATCATCCAAGCTTTCGGAGTTATCAGCAGCAGTCTCATCAGGAGTAATGATTACTCCTGATGAAGGACTGCTGCTGATACGTCCGAAAGCTTGAGTGATCTTTTTCATTGCTATTTTACCAGTGTTTAACCTTTTTATGTAATTTCCTCCCTGGTACCCTGTATTTTATTTCTATTATTTATTATTATTCCTATTATTATTACTGAGCATTATTTATTACTTACTACTGCTACTATTATTAATTTCTATTATAATTATTAATTGATATTTTCTATTTACTATTAATTTGAAGGCATTCGATAGAATGCTTATACGTTTTTAGACAAAATATGAATTGTCCATTTTAATTTAATATTTTACATTTTAAGTAATTATAAGTAATAAAGAAAGAAATAATATTAGTAAGTAATAATAATAGTAGTTATTCATAGTAAATTAATAAATAGATAATAGTAATTAATAATAATAGTGATAGTAATAATAAGTAGCAGTAATATTAGGTAATATAGTAATACAATAATAGGTCATAATGGTAATAGTAATAATAGGCACATAGTAATAGCAGCAATAGGCAATATAGTAATAGTAATAATGGGTAATATAGTAATAGTAATAATAGGTAATATAGTAATAGTAATAATAATAATAAGCACTGGCGGACCCAAAGGAGGGTATGATGCAATCGTGCTCCTCCTTGAGCCGGGATCATGTCATGGGAAATGAGAAGTACTGGACACTTGGCTAAAAATAGGAATCGGAAACAAATCCCACTCCCTGAAATGTTTCGGAATCCGCCTTTGATATAATTAGTATACTAATAGTAATAATAGGTAATAATGATAAATAATAGTAATAATAGGTAACAATAAATAAGTAATAAGTTTCGCATTAATAATTATCCGAAGACATATGTCTTATGAGCTTGATGGGGTAGCTCTGTACACACAGATTGTCGCGGTACTGATTATAAGGTGAGCTTGATAGGGGTACCTATATACTCAGATAGTCACTGTACTGATTATAAAGTGAGCTCTTTACAGTGATAATTATTTTGGTCTGGTCTGGTCCGGCACTAATTATATGGTGACCAGATTATGGTAAATAGTAACCAAGATGTTTAATTTTAATTATTAAATAACTTTGATTATAGCCCCTATCAACACGCTTATTATCGCCTAATAACACCGTCGGTTTCTTTGCAAAACATATGATTGTCAAATGGCTGTGAAATCAGTATAGGGATGCAAAACACAAAAAAGAGAGAACTAATTTAGACAAACGTAACAAATTTAATTAGGACTAACTACTACTCTAAAAATTCAATGAAATTTTATAAATGGCGAAAGTTTCCACATGGAAAGAACATCAATATCTAGCTATACTTGCTTACTACCGTGCTGTAGTTTGTTAATACCGATTGTTAACAAGTCAATGCCTCAGCAACAATATCTGTCTAAATTGCAATATGACAATACAATAAATTACACCAATACTGAGAACGTATGCCAGATATTAAATTAAAACAATGCAAGAAATACTGCCTGAGTAAGCAAGGGCAAATGGGAGAATAGAACAAATTGCATAACCTAATTTTAAAATTAAATCTAGATAATGGTAGGCCACTTACAAATTAGAACAAATGGATATTGACTCACGTACGGATGTTATCCTGAGGTGTTGTCGTCACTTGACTGTAGTTCTGTTACGGGCGTGCTATATAGTGACTCATCGTGCCCCCCGAAGTCCAATTGTCGATGAGAAAACGTTTACGGGGCCGCCGGGATGCTGCTGCTGCTCCACTTCTGTCGGACTCGGCGGGTTTAGGGAAAAACGTCAGGGATTGCTGATGCGAAAGCTACGATGAACAACCGGGTTGATGCTGTGTCAGTTCTGTCGGACTCGACGTATTTAGGAAAGACGTCAGGCCCTGCTGATGCGAAGGCAAGGATGGGCAGCCGGGATGCTGCTGCCTCAGTGCATTGAAGTAAACGATGTCGACGTAAGCGTTTAATAACGAAGGCTATAGCTGTCTGCTTGTAGGACAGAACGGTTGAGATGTCGCAGATAATTATAGTCAGCCGGAATTCTTCACTCTGCAGTGGCGATGAATATAACTCTACGCAGCTGATGCGTACGATTTTGTAGCTCGTGAGCGAATCCAGAATTTTTGGAGCTTTAATAAAAACTTTCCAAGTGGAGCCCCGTACGATACTTTCAAGTAGGAAGGTTGTGAGTCTTTCCACCTGCGACTTTGCTTGCCTTGAAGTCTCCGACCGAACTCCAAGTTCACGTCAAATTGAGACGTCCTCCTCCCTTCGTTGGTCTCGCTCTTCTATATCTTTTTTTTTCTCTATCCATCCCCAGCACAATCCGCACGTCAATCAAATTAAGTTAACGAATCACCACGAAGTACCCACAGAAATATTGTAAACAATGAATTTTTTGTAAAAAATATGCACACGATGAGAATTTTAAACAAAGTGTATCAAATGAATGTATCAAAGAAGGAATGAGCAAGGAAATTAAAGTAGATAGGGATGATGCAGATAGTGTGTTAAGGAATGATGTGGGGCAAAATAGATCGATTGGATTATTATACCTAAATGCAAGGAGTAGTCGAAATAAAATGGACAAGATTGAATTATTGCTGGAAAATAAAAGCTACAATATTGAGATAATGACAATAATGGAAACATTGACCAAAGAATATCATAATATCGAATTCGAGAGATATTGGAGTTATCACCTAATGAGAAATGTAAAAAGGAAGCGGGGGGTCTCAATCTATGTAAAACATATTTTGGGAGAATTTGAAAAATGCGATGAGATAACAATAATGTTAAAACATTTTGAAATAATAGGAATAAGAAGGAATAAACTTAAAATAATTGTATTAAATAGACCCCTAAAGGATATAATATCCATATTTATTGATAAAATGAAAGAAATTTTAGAAAATAATTGCAACGACAAATTAATAATATTAGGTAATTTTAATATTGGTGTTTCTAAGAATTCTCAAGATAGTAAACTGTTGTTAAGCGTTATTAATGCAACGGTCAAAATATGGTTCGTGATTATACAAGAATAAGCCCCGACACAGCAAAAACAATAGACCTCCGTGTAACTAATATAAATGGAATCTCAGTAAAAGCGATTGATTTTCAACTTAGTGACCACAGACCAATACACTTGGAAATAAAATCAGAGGGAAAATTATCTGAAAAGCATATGATTAAAATTAGAAACTTTAGTTCAAAAAATGGAGAAAATTTTAAAACTGAAATGAGTCAGATAGATTGGGTGTTAGAATTGAGGAATAAACAAGAAACATACGGAAGTTTATAAACAAAATAACTAAATTATTTAACAAGAATTTTAATGGAAAGGGATAAAAAGTAGGTTAAATATGAAGGGTTGGATTTGAAGGGACATAAAAATAAAAATAAAACAAAAAACAAGTTGTATAGTAGATTTGTAAGAAAAAGAAATATAAATTATTTGCAAAGGTACAGAAAATTAAGAAATCAAACTAATACACTATTAAGGCAAAAAGGAGAGGCATATTTTGAAAGTCGGTTTAAGTCGGAAGTCACATGACTTGATACGTGTCATTAGAAATGACATTAATCGTAAAATATTAAAATAAAATAGATATTTCATACTTTGCCTAAAATCATCCAGGCTTTTTAAACAATGCCTAGGCATTCTATACAATGCCTAGGCATTCTGTACAATGCCTAGACATTCTATACAATGCTTGGATTTCGCACTCTGCTGGTAATATATCCATTACGGACTGAAATTCAAAAGACAAGAAAGAACTTCGATATATATGAAACCCATATGAACGGATCTAACTGTATTCTTATCGAAGAGATGGCTTTTGTTTTATAGTTTTGAAACTAATACAGCATATCATCATTATTGATGAACTCTCCATCTTTTTGACTAAAAATTTCTCGGTACTGAATCAGTACTTTGAATAGTATGATTCGAGAATTCTATACTCGAATGTTTTGTATGTTGCTTATGTCCGACGATGTCATGCATCAACATATCATAAAAAAGTGAAACCACAACCTTATTCGACGTTTTAAATATTTCTGTCTGTAACTGCCTGAATAATAGTTTTTAAACTTTTCTGATTTGCATGTTCGAATTCTCATTTACGTGGAGCAAGTTGAAAGACTGTGCTAAAATATAAACGACTAAATATAAACGAGCTAAAACATGTTCTATTTTGAAACATTTTTAAAACGCATAAAATTTTCTAATTTGCATATCAGTTTAAAGTATTACTTGCCCTTTATGTTACAAAATCTCAATTATACAGCAGGCTCTTCCTATCTCGATACTAAAGATTCCATAAAACACTCTTATAATTTACGAACTTCGATAAAGCGAAACAAATCTTCTATCTAATTAACGGAGGCTTTGTTTTAGAATCACGAAGTTATATATATACGGATAGTTTAGTGTAATTTAAACAAATGTTATTATATGGCCGTGTAAAACATATTCGCTTTGGAAAAAATGAAATATTGATGACGATTATTATCTACAGTGGATATGTAAACATGTAGATGAACGCCTGTTCTTTTTAAAAGTTAGAGGCTTTTATTTGAGACGAGAAAAAAGGACAACATTATCTGTTGAAGTGTTGCATTGAGCAAGTATGTATTTCAGTGGAATTGCCGCTAAACATGACGAAACAAATTAAACCCTCTGAATCATAAATCACGAATGATATCATTTATATCTCTGGAGAAAAATTCAGGAGAAAACATGATGAAAATACGCAACATAGGCGTAATAATTCATTCAGAGATACTTTGTAGGAAGAATTTGACTTCACCAAAACTATTTTTCTGTCTGAGCTAGTTAAAATGTAAGAAAATGCGTGCTATTTGAATAAATTATCTAATGAGATATAAATAATATATGATAATATAAATTATCTAAATTATCTAATGCTATGTATTTTTAAAATTTATGAACTTGCGGGGGATGAAATTTTGGTTTCTATTCTTTCGATTGGACTTTGTTTGGCTGGATGGAATTTAGGCGAATTTACCATATCCTTGATATATATATATATAGTGATAAATGTTTTATTCACATAAAAGGGACACCCAGAATTATGCTCTGTGGGTGAACATTAAACGTGTGACTGTATTATAATATTTTCTATGAAATAAGAACATTCGAATTTAACCACATATCGCATAAATGTGTCACTTTTATGCTAGAATTTTGAAAATAAGAAATATTATAACTAATATGTCTATGTTACACAGATGCATTTAGTTAAAGGATCTCTATCATACAGTGTAATCTACTTTTAAAAATACTCAGTCAGTAAAAGCATATTGTGGCCGCCAATTTGTCAGTAAGAACAAGGTTGGACATGATAAAATCTAATTATATGTATTGCAAAGGGGGGGGGGAGAGGGTATTTCTCGTTATAGACAAATTTCACTGTGCTGGGTATAAATTTTAAATCTATGGTACGAATAATACATCTTATGTATATGCACACATAGGAAGTACTGTTTAGATTTTAGTTTTGTGCACTGACGTAACAAGGGATGCTGAGGGGCTTACCCCTTCCTAGTAATATCTAGCCCCTTCAGAAAAAGAAAAACAAAAAATCCATTCTATATGCTGAGCATTGGAGTGCATGAATTAGCTTTGTTATTAGTTAATTAGTGCTTGAATTCGGTTGCACTAACGATGATATGCATATGTATTCGTAGGTAATTTTTTTTAAATGGATAGGAAACAACCAGCTAGAGAAATTGGATTTCTTGTTATATTTAGAATAACATTTATTGTCAATGGCTATTTCCTCTTTTTCCGAAATCATCATTATGTTCATTTTCTTGATGATTCCAACTTGAAAATGCTTTGGGGTGGACTATTTTGATTTATGTGCATAAAGTGGTTTTCTCCGTCGTACCTGAATCGGTATTTTTACTGACCATCAAAGCTGAGTTGACATTCTGTTTCCCCTTATTCGCGCTCGTACAGAGTGTTTTGTAAATCATGGATTAGGATAAATTATGGATTATGGTAAATCATGGAACGGCGCAATAGAGGTTATACTGGTAGAGAGTCTGCGCGGAAAATCTCTATTCTGGACAACATTCAGAAACAATGATTTATATTTCAATTTACGGCTCTTCCGAATACAAAAATAAGATTACCAAAAATAAATTTTGTCAGAATAAAAAAAAATTATCCCTTTTGTGTCGATTTGAATAGATGACAAGACAACATGTGAAACAACAAAAAATATCGGATATATACGCTAGTGTCCAAAATTAAGATTACATTCAATGATATTTTAACGGGAGAGGTAAAATTTGTTCTCTGTAACGTTCGATATGCTGTATCTATCCAAAATCATTTGACAAAAAATTAAGCAGCCATAAACAATAGCATTAACATAATTTTTAAAAAAAATTAAGCATCTTGTAGTGAAGGATCCACGATCAAATATGGTACAAAATTTGATAGAAAACAAAAATTCGTAAAAACCAGTTTTAGGATAAAAAGTTTCCTAACATATGCACAATAACCGTTTTCTAATATTTTTACGTGTTTATGTGAGAAAAATTACTATTCTAAATAATTTTTTTACGAAGTTTCGTTTACGACTTTCAATGTTTGCATCAAATTCAGTCATGGATTTAGGATGCCTAAAAATTTATTTTTTATAATTATTTTAAACGCTTATAGCTCTGCAAATTTCTGTAAAATGATTTTTTATAAATAAAGCACGTCGAAAGTTACAGAGCAAAATATGTACCCCTCCCATTGAAATAACATTGAATGTAACCTTAATTTTGGACACCAGTTTATGCATTACATTTGACTTAAAAATTAACAAATATTAAAAATTCGTCATTTTTATATTCAAAATATAAAGATGAAATTCACTGTATCAGTATACGGTTTGGAATATCACATACGTGTATTGAAAAAGAACACTAAACGTTTTATATCCAGTTGAGTCGTATTGATGTGAACAGCCGCTGATATGGAGAGGACCCCCCCGCATGTATCGTGGATATCTGCTAGACAGGCTCGGAGTAACTCAATAAGATGCTCGAAGGTGGACATGCTACAAATCAGGGGACATACTGATGTTTCAGAAAGAAAAAAAAAAGATTTTTTAAAGTAAGTAAAACATAACTTTCCGTGAAACGTGTGCCAAGATGAATACAAATTTACCTGATAAAAAATACATTTCATGCTGTGAATAGTCAACTAATGATCTTAGTTTCTGAAAGAGACGTACATTCAATATATAAGGCGTTGTTTCAAAGACTTACTTTTCAACCAATTTCTTGTCAGTTGAAGTGCAGAACTGACATTTCTACGTCTGAAGAAAATATCTTACATAAACGTAGCTGTGATATACCGGATATTAAAGAGCTGAAATATGCTGATAAGATCGCCGACAGCAGTTTTGGATATGTTTTTCAAAAATATTTGTTCTCCCTCTCGCGTCGTCCACGGAGTGATACTAAATGCAGGGATAGATCGAAGCGCAATCTGAAATCACACTCTAAAATTAAATCAAAACAATATTTTTATAACGCCAAGTATAGAAATATTCATTTTAAATTTATCCCTTTTTTGCTTTGTTAATAAAATAAAATTAGAAAAAAGAGGGAAGTTTGTTTTTTGTCACAACATTGTGGAATAGATTTTTTGCATTATTAATACGTTTACTAAATGTTTTACTAATTTTTTTCGTAAAAGTGTTTCTAAAAATATTCTTTATAAATAAAGGAAAAACGTCGGAGTTCGGTTTATTATATTTCGTTTATAGTAAACCACAAAAAACACTGTAGACTATATTTTAATTCAATCTCACTTTTCGACCGACCCTCTCTGTTTAATAGAAGACCAGAGTGTTTTCGATGTTTCGACAAGTAAGTAGTTTTTGTAAAATTGTGGATAATTTAGATGCTGTATGTTTCTTTATTTATATAATTTTCAAACTCCATTTATTTGGATGTTTTCATTATCGTACATTAATTTGAATACTTTTTTCTATAAACAGCCCATTTTTAAAATTAATAAGCTAAATTAAACAGCTTCGAGGTCCCTTCGTACTTGGTTAGAGGAAGCCACTCTAAAATCGAGGATGAATTTTTGGCAACGTTAAAAATACCGTGTGTCGATGCATATTTTTATTAAATACATCTAATTTAATTTTATTATTGTGTTTTCTTAACTCAAAAAAATAATAATAACTGTTCTAAATAATTATACTTTTTTATAAAAAATAAAAACGACTTCTAAAATTTTATAAAAATTTTAGAAGTCGTTTAAAATTTATAACGTAATTCTTAATAATACTTTCCAAACGACGAATATTTTCGATGTTTTGTATCTTTACAATATTTACAACTATCACTTTGTCTTTCAAAAGTATGTTGTTGTTGAGTGTGCACAAGCATGGAAAATTTGCCCATTGCTGCGGCACATTTTTCCCACAGGTAGGCTCTCCCAAGGACAGAGAGCAGAATGTGAGATCTTTATCTTGAAAACAATTACCTTAAAAGGATTTGGAAGCATCTACGATAAAGTGTCTTTTAAGACCAACATTAAATATTCGCACTTTATTTTCACTGGCCATTTCCCTGTTCTTCTATCCTCCTTATATAATTCTATTTCTATAAATAAACGAAGTGGTATTCCAAAGAGTAATCTCAGTCTTGTTTCTCGAAGTAATCTCTATCTTGCTCCTTATTTGTGATTATTTTTGTTACCTGTGTCTGTTTAATTTCGTTCCTTACGTATATTGTCCACGTTTTCCTCAGCTTTAAAGGAAATATCAACGTTTACCAAGTTTCAGCTTTCTCCATTCATACATGGAAACTACAGACAAAACGTTTTATTACTTCTCCGTAAGCGTATAAATTTTTACTTGAAAAATTTAAACAATATGTGGTTTTCAATCACATGTGTAATAAAAAACATGGATTTCCCAATTTTTTGACACGAAAATGCTCGTCCTCTCGTAATTTTTCTGCAAACGAAACCATCTCTATATTCATATCAGTTTCGAATACATATTCATGTGATATAGAATGCTGTCGAACTTAGATAAACGTAAGTAATTTTATATAAAAATGGCTGAAAAAAGATATTAAAGATAGACTTCACTATATGCTGTACTTGTGATATAATAAAATAAAAATATGGAACACAAATGGCACAACTCAAACCATTTAGTTTAGATTTAAGCAGTGGTGTAGTCCTAAAAAAAGATAAGTAACCTAGCATTCTTCTAAATCAGGGGTGGATCTTTTGGGGAGGGGAGTCAGGGAACTCGCAACCAGTCAATAGCCCATTAATCTGATAGGGACAGAAACTATCATCATGTATGGGTTGTTGAGCTGGCATTGCAAGACCTCCTCACAAATGCCCCTCTGGATCCGACTGTCTACAACATATAGCTCAGAGGAATATAAGCGTAAAATAATCATAATAATATGATACAAAAGCATTTGCCCAAGCCGAACTAACCTGGAATGCACCTCTGAAGTGAGATAATAAAATAAAGAAAACAATTGAAAAAATAGCCAAAAGTCCTCCTTTTCGCCTTCGTTGTGGCATTGTGGCTCTTTTTATTTTCGGAACACGGTTTATGCTGTATTCCAAGCTGTAATTTCCTTTAAATTCCCACGATTCTTAGTTGATTTATTCAAAATTTTAGGGTCATTGCTCTAAAGCAATTTTCTTAATAAAATTGTAGATCCACATATTTTTTATTTACAACTTGAACAGAATTTTGTTTGTAAAGTGTATGATTTCCTAAAATTTTGTCCTAGTGCCGCTAGGTCTCCAAAAGAAGTACCCTAGCGCCGCTAAGCTGCGACTACGCCCCTAGAAGTGTAAGCGTTTTCTGAAGTCTTTTTAGTGTTTCTAATCTGATTATCATGGTTGCTTCAGGTCAAAGGCGGTAGAAAGGACGTCGGAAGGCGTTTGAAGCTGAACCAACTTGAACTGTGCCAAGTATTTCAGGTTGTTATTTTATAATTTCTTAAGCAGGTCGAAAAAGTAGGAATTTTTTACAATTCTCCTGATAGGATTACCTAGAGTATTCGAAAATATTGTAGTACTTTTAGAGTACAGACGCTTTTAGATGGTGATTAATGCAACGCATGCGATGAAGATCGAAAAATATTAATTATAATATAACACATAATTAATAATATTATAATACAAAATTATGAAATGAATGGACACGTTGATGGTTCTTTGCTGATCATTCCGGAAGTACAGATCTTTCATCATTAGAATACATAAAAATGGTTCACAGTAATGTAAAATTAAAAATATAAAGGAAACAAAAAGACAAGAACTTCCTTGACATCCACAACCCAACCGAGTCACTTTCGACTACAGTTTACACAATCACAATTTACATGATTGTTACTTATTATTTTCTGTTTATATATATGGCCTCTGACATAATATCATAGTGGTTAAAATAATTTACAAATAAAACTCAAAAGCTTATAATTTGGAAAATAATGTAAGATATTATTACCCTTCACAGGGATAACACAATTGCCAAATATGGTCAACACAGAAAAGCCTCCGGGGCGAGATTTTTGTGAGTTTTCGTGGGGGAATTTATTATACAATAATTTTTGCCACCCACGTTTTAATTACAGCTCAAACTAGAGCTTATGTAATTTTGGAGAAAAAGAGACGCTTTCCCCATCCTGGATTCGAACCAGGGTCCCTCCGTTTAGCCCGCGGTGTCTTGACCTACTAGACGAATGAGACGAACTTTTTCTCCAAATTTAAAAAAGCTCTAGTTTGAGCTACTTAAAAGAGGGTGGCAAAACTTATTATATAATTGGAAAATAATGCTAGAAAATAATACACACATAACGTACATAATTAAAGGACGTGATTCAGGCTGATGGCTCATGATTGCTGCCTTAAAACTAAATTTAAATATCTGAAAGTAGTAGTGATGGCGTACTTCATTTAAGGGAAGCTACCAAGAAAGGAAAAGGGGGGTGGCAATGTATCATATTTTGAACTAGATTTTTAGACAATGTGGAAGCGGGCCAAAATGGAAAATCCAGTCTCTGAAATTGATCACAAAGCAAGAAATATTGTCATTAGTCTTAATGAATGATACATCGACGATATATGGCTAAGGGGAAAGAAAAGGACATTAGGAAAAGAAAAGCGATGGAAAGTATGATAAGACTAAGAGAAATTGACCTACCATTTACAATTTAAAATCATTTGTTTTATGCAATCTCAAATGCAGTTATTTTTTTGAGAAACTTTTTACTGTTTTACAATGATTGAGGGAATTAGGAAATCACTTAACCTCTGATTGCTTTTGATTTTTTAGTCGTTCCGTACGTAGTCATTCAAGCAGTTTTACAAGTTGCCTGTAAAAGAAATGCTATATTTTATAAAGCTGAATGCATTCGAAAGAAATCACGAAAGTACAATAATTTATCTCTGATGCTATTGACATACATTGACAATAAATTAATCGCAGGGAAAAGAATCATTTCTCGACGCCTGGTGGGAATCGAACCCACAGCATCTTAATAGCCGGCCAAGTGGTCTCCCCATTGATCTACAGGCGACGATTAAATTTCACTCTGCGAGAGAATATAAAGCTTCACTATGAACAGTTACACAATTGGTGAGACAGTATTGGGACTGCTATTTAAACCGAAGTGGCCAGTTAAAGCAACCAAACGTCATAAAGGCGAGACTAACGTTAATATACTTCTTAAAATGAACAATTTTCATGGCTATTAACACTATTGGATATTTAAAATATATAATTTAACTCGCTTACCTATTCATTAGAAAAGAAACTCTTTTATCTTAAGTCACAATCTAAGCCTTATACAGGGTGTTCCGAAAACATCGGATCAAAAGTATATAGCCGTGATCCTTGTGCAAAATGGACCATAATGGCCCTTTACATGGGGGGTCGGAAATGAATTTCACAGAGTCATTCATTCATTCATTCATTCATCCATACATACATACATAAACACGTACGTACGTACAGATAGACAGACAGACATTTATTCATTCATTCATTCATGCATATATGCATATATATTTTTGCAGTTAACATGGAATGAAATAGATTCCCATTTTCTAATATATATATATACCACTTTAGTAAAATCTGTCATATCACAATTTTTTTAATCATGTTTCATCTTTCTGAATAGAAATTCAAATTTAGTAAACTAGATCTTAATTGTAATTAAGAAATCACTTTATTCTAGGAAGTTCCCGTTTGATATTCGTGATTAGTTCATAGCTAATGAGAAAGCAATTTTATTTCAGACATAAGTAAACCTTTTGTATACTCCATCGGTTCTGCTCATTGATTATTGCATTTTAAATAAACATTTAAAAAAAGACAAATTATATTGTTGCGTAACACTTATTAGAGTGTACTTGGGTATGACTTTAAGTTAATTTAGTTATTGAAAATTTAGTTTATAATGTTGAATAAGGATATATTGTAATTGGAAAATTTATAATTTTCGAAAAAATTATTAAATGTGAATTTTAAAAGCTTAAAGCGTCAGATTGGGAATTATGAAAAATTAATGGAAAAAATATAAAAATATAAATATAATAAAAATTAGTGAAAAATTATGGGAAAAGCTTAAAGGGTCGGATTGTGAATTATGAAACATATTTACTGAAAATTCATTAGGGTGTGCCTTATTTCAATAACACAATGAATATGAAAAGTATTGGAAAATTGGCACAGGTTGAGTTTAATACCGCATATGAATAATAATATGAATAATAATATGAATAACGTGTTTGCTTCCATAGCAAAATAAACGATGTCATAAAATTGTCTTTAACTAATTATGATAAATGTAATTGACTTATTATCCGCACAGTAAAATCTACTTTCACAAATATTTTTCATAAACCATTGCGTTACATAATATACACTTGAATTATACAGATGTTGTCTAGAGAGAGCATGGGCGTCTTTTGGGGAGGGCAGGGATCAGTTCCCCCTCCCCCTAGAATTCTAATCTATGCAATATTTTTAAGACATTAAATGTTAAAATGGTTATTTGCTTCGGGCGAATATTAGCAAAAACAAAATTCCCCCTATAATTTGCCTTAGCTACGACCTTGTTATAGAGTTTTAGTGTACTATTTGCCATACTTTCTGAATTTGTTGAAAAGTATTTTCTATTGTCTGCTGTGGTCGTATGTGATCTTGTTGATAACCACACATGATTTCCAGGAATTTTATTGAAAATAAAGTTGTCAGCCTGGCAGGTTGGCACCACATTTATATTTTCAGCATGCTGATACATCATTTACATGGTAATATGCTGGTATCCTATTTATGTGGTAACATGCTGGCACCCCATTTACATGGTATCATGCTAGTACCTCATTTATATGGTATCATCCTGGTACCTCATTTATGTCGTAGCATTCTGATATGTCATTTATATGGCAGCATGCTTGTACCTTATATGGTAATATGTTGGTACCCCATTTATACAATAATATACTGGTACTTAATTTATAAAGTAGCATGTTAGTACCACACTGATATTTCCGTGTGATGTTTGCCTTATGTTAACAGGTGTTATCCCGCTGAAACAAGGCTTTACTCACACCGTAGATGAAAGGGAGGGATACAGATTCTACATTGTTATAATTATATCAGTGATCTATTAAATTTCTGCAATGCATACCAAATTAAACCAGCTTCCATGGTTGATCTATTCACAGATCACATACGCCATTTGTTTGAGTTGGGTGCCGTTTGACAAAGTTGATTAGTATTTCGATCTATATTCGCACACTAGCCCAATATTCAAATTAAATATAGTAAGGTGATACTTCAAGTCCAATATTCTAAGTGTGAGAGTATTTTAAGTCATTAGTTAGATGATAGAAAAATTGGTTAGACAAGTTTTCTGTTCGCCTTTCTGAACATGATTCAATCAGAAACTTTTTCTGAAAATATTATATATGATTAAACATATAAAATGATATATATTATTGTATTTTATGCGTATTTGCTTATTTAATTAAATTCAAAATTTAGATTATTATGCCTCATTGGAAATAAAAGAAATAATATTCTAAAATTAAATTTTCATTTTTTCAAATTGTAATTTCCAACTTGAAAGAAATTATTTTCCTCGAATTTGTTTTAATTCATTTATAGTCCTTTGGACTGAATGTAACAGTCAATTAAGGAGCGGGAATTATTATTATATTAAATTATGCAAATAGCTTCAAAAAGAGTTTTCATTGAATTTGGGAACCAAATTGCAGTTCGAAATAATTAATTTATATCCATCGTAAATGCACAAGATCAAATGCGATCGAAGCGGTTATGATTAATCTAATTAAAAATTTCAAAATTCATATTTATTATTGCTAAAATGCTACTAGAATTTATAATATAATTAGAATTAATGAAATGGTTTACTTAATTTAAATGTTGAATAAATTTATACTGCCTAAGGTGATTATTGATAACTTTGGCAATAATAATTTTTTCTTAATATTAAGTAATATTTTTATTCAATAACAAGTCAAAACTATTTTTACAATTTGAAAACTTCAAGAGAAAATGGTTAAAAACATGCCATGGCATAGTGATACTGCCTTCGTATTTCATTCCATTCCAATGGCATCCTATAACACTGGCTTAGGATTTTGCCCACGATATACTGGATCAGATATGTAGCCAGGACAAAGGGACAACTGGGGCAAGCACATACGGGGAATAGGGCACCACGGTTTATTCAATAAATACATATATATATATAGACACACACGTACTGATTAGATTTAATATTGTAAGGGAGCACCGAATGGCGACATGTAAAATGCAC
>QLNU02015270.1:58162795-58175340 GCA_006491805.2 Dysdera silvatica
ATAAATAATTGCTTTATTTCTGTGTGTTTAATTGTCTATTTTCTAACCTGAGGAAAGTACGATCTTTACTTTTAGACTTTTCAACATTCTGAGAGAAAAAGAGATTTCCCGAAAAAAAAAACGGTTGAAAGAAGCAAAAGTTTCGAATTCGAAGAAAATTTGCATTTCAAAACATTTTCTGAGACCTTTGTTTCTGTTTTCTAGTTTCTTATCGGAAGAAAAGGAAAGCTGCCAAAAGAACATTTATCATCTTTAAAGGAAAGACTGAACCGATGATTTCTTTCAAAAGAAACGAAATTCTTTCGCAGTCAGGTGACGATTGCCTGTTATTTTCAGAAGCGAAAATGCTGGGAAGTCCTTCATTCAGAAGTAAACTATCTGTTCTCACTCCCTTTTTGCTTATTTATGCACATTACACAAAACCTTAAACTATTAAAGATCAACTTCAGCTTAAGCAGCTCTGGAAACAAACTTAAAATGTAAAACAGGAACTCTTTTGCATAGAACCAATAAAGTAGCACACAGTATGTATGCACAAATGTGTTGCTGCGTGTTAGCTTACACAACCAACTTTTAATTTATGTGATTTATGCACTAAAATATTTTAGAACATTCATACTTCTCTAGCTCGATTAACAACTAAAGGAGTTAATAAGATATCGTGGCTTTTAATAATTAGATCCATAATTCACGAAACGTCCAGAAAGAGACGCTACCGTGCTACTTTTCCATGCAGCTGACTAATAATATTTTAAAGGAAAGCATTTTATTATAAATTCAAAAAGTAATCTGTCTTTTAAAACATATATAATCTCAAAAACACATCATAAAATTGTTGTTGTTCTACAATTTCTGTAATATTTTGGTAAGTTTTTAGCAAGATCTGTGTCATGTTTGGCAGTGTATTTCTGAACGTCCTTAACATTCCATAAATAAGTTAGGGACGTACACAAACAAAATTTATAGCGCTTATAAAAATTAGCTGAAGTAAATAATCTTAAAGAAGGTGGTGATGGTGAAACGAAACATTACTAACTTAAACATGGAACACTTTTCGTACCACATGCTCAACCACGGTATCAATTTCGTACCTGCTTAGCCATGAAACCCTTCTGTAAATATTGCTCAAGGAAAACCCAAAGAGTTATTATATATCACTGCTTAGACATAAACAGAAACTATCAACAAATCTGTAAGAAAAGGTAGATAACGCTTTCCGACTTTTTCGGGGTATTGGTTAGGGCAGGGGTCTTCAACCTTTTTCAGTCCAAGGGCCAATTTTGCTTATTCTTGTTGGCCCATGGGCCGCACTACTGTATCAGCAATATTAGGACTGAACAAAGGAGAGTCTAGGAGGCGCCCCCTAGATCAGCCTTTGTTGTCGTTTTCTCTAAGCTCTCCATAATATTTTTAAGCGTCCACCCGAAAATATTTTCTGAATCCGAATGCTGGAACTGAATATATTGCAATGCAAAATACGTATGAGAGCAAAAAACAATTACTGCAATGGAATTTTACATGTATAGATATGAATATATGTAGTTGTAGCTCTGTAATCTCAAATAGTAAGTCTGCAATCGATCTCTTATGAACTTGCTGCGCAAGCCTCTATGCGCATATCTATCATATCTGTATTGTCCTGGTATGGTGTATCTATTTTCAATTATCCCTCAGACACTATAGAAAAATATTAATTTTTCCTTTTGTATAGATATGTATTTGAAATTTCTGCTTTTCACTTTGGCATAGCTTTGGCGAAAATGGCACAAATTAAAGTATTTGAACTGTACAATTATTCTTATGGAAAACGAAGTGTAAATTTTATCACTTTTCATGGGCTTCCTGCAGTACGCAATAAAACATTCTTTTACTTGTATAATTCACAGCATGAAGTTAGAAAAATTAATTTTTCTAAAATCCTCACTTATTTTATAAGCATGGTATCCACAATACGAATATCTTCTATTCTTTAATTATTATAACTAATGACTTTGGTTTAATCTGATACTTTCATTTTAAATTGAAAGTATTATTTAGGCGCTGCTACCCAGCAAACTACTCACATCTATTAATTTTTCTAATTAAATTTGCAGATTTTAAGATAGGCCGATGCAGTAACTAATTTTCTTCTCTATGTATAAAGAAGTATTTTTTATGCTTTTATGCTTACTGGCATTGTCAAAAAATTTCCGCGAGTATTTATCAAAACGTACAGTGCCATGAACTGATGACAGAAATTGCTCGAAGCATTTATCATATGCGCTTGAGTGAAGTTTATAATAGATGGTTTTTCTTACTGGCTATTTATTCTCGAATGTAAAATTCGAGAGTCGTTCAGCGAGATTTATATGTCTTATTTGATTTCAAGACAATATAAATTATAATATTAAATATTGGATACTTTAAGATTCGGTTTCAACGAAGTCGTTTGGAAACTTAAATGTATTTAAATAATATGAAATTATTATTCAAAATTATTGACGAACCTTGTTTCTTATCAGTTTAACTCAAAGCAGAATTCAAATTTAAAGTATGAGTCCCACGTTGTGGACGAAGTATTAAATATTGAACAAACTTTGTATACGTTTAAGACGGTTTTAGTCATACCTTTTCAGAAATGCAGAAGTGCACTGAATCAACAGTACCAATACAATACCGTTTATACCACCACTCCACTGTTATTGACTCAGTATACACGTATTCCTAACGAAGGGCGTCCACGTCCATCTGAAATGTACGTCGAAATTTTATTCAAAACATTTAAGCTATAACCACGGATTCATAATTTTAATTTACTTCTGCGTATTCATTAACGTAGCTGGGGGTCAGGAATAGTTTCAACCCCCTAAAATAACTACGAATGAATGCTATGTATAAAGCATTAATAATTAGCTCTATAGTCTCTTGCCTTTAAACCTTAATCATGGCTAAGGCTGCTTTCGTACCATTTTATGTTATTCTTTTACGTATGACATTATTTTTATTTTTTTTATCTGATGTCGTTTTTTTATTCTAATTTTATTACATCATTTCGTTTTAATGCAGCTTTTTTTAATAATAACTTTTAATACTTTTTTACTGTTGTCTATTATTGATTTGTCGTTATTTTAAAAGTGTAGGTATAGCCTCACCTTGTTCGATTCAGAATAACCCTTGCTGTCTTCTTCTTTCGTAGGCAGATGATGAATAGAAAAGTTGGCCGCTCAAACGGTTCCTATTTCCAGACCCTTTCTGTCCTTGCACCATAAATATCCAAGCAGCCAATCAACGACAATGTTTAATGTTGCGTCATTCTATTAGTTTGAACTCCAAATTTGTTCTCGTAATTGCAAAGTAACGAAAGGTAATTTTTATGAGTGTAGTTTGAACGCAATCTGTGAATATTAGTGAGTAAATATGTCTTGAAATATATATGAGGTTTTTGTATTAGCCACCGAAAAAATAATTATATGCATTGTTGGTGGCTAAAAAATCTAAACGTGAAATTTTAAAACCTAAAATTTTTGGAAATCCGTATTCTTTTTACTAATAATTTCAATTTTGTCATATCACGGAAATTGTATTTTTACATAAATATACCAGCAGCTAAAACAGTTACGAAACACTTTTTACAAAACGTTGGCAAATTCTTTCATTTTAGTGTCTCTGAAAATAAAAGCCTTTTGAGTGAAGAAATGTTGATAGATTTTCTAATTTGTTTTCTATGAAATCTCTTCCATAAAACACAACACCTGTTTTTAAAATGAAATCACTTGTAATATCGTTTAGATGAATAATGTGATTACCTAGAAAATGGAAAAGTAACAGAATGTGCTTAAAAGTTAAGTGATTCTCAATCTTGATCCTTTCAACCGGCGTAAAACAACAATTTCCTCAAAAATATAACTGGATTTGAGATTACAAAAAAGCAAATTATGCTTTCTAGTTCTAATTGGTAGGTCAATTTTTCCTAGTTCTATCGCTCTAGTTTTCCTGACCTCCGCCTTTGCCATGCATCTTCGATACAGCATTTATTAAGACTAAGCACAATATTGCTTGAGTTTATGATCGATTTCAAAGACAGTTTTCATTTTGGCCCAGTTCTGCGTCTTCCAAAATTCTATGATTCAAAATGTAATATATTGCAGGTCGATTCCTCATCCGTTTCTTTGTAACGTCGAACTGATTTAGGTTTATAAATAATGGAATCTTTTTCTTTATTTAAAAGTGAATCTGGTAATACTAGCAAAAATATTTATTTCAATCACCTTGCACAATTTTTATATGCATTATCTGAAAGTATGTATTAATAATGAACATTTTTGAATTATATATATATATGGATGTGTGTGTGTGTGCGTGTATATATATATATTCTCCAACAAAGTAAAAACATCCAAAGAAATTTTTTGGTCACTGTTTCCGACAAAACAACAGGAAATTTTGTATTTATATGTAAAATATTCTACATTGAAAACTTAAAAAAGCGGCTAGAACTTTCATCAGCCTATACTCCTTTTAATGAAAGTGAAACAATCTTTGACAAAAAAATCCTTGCCTTTCATAAAAGGCTCAAGTTAACTAACAAATCTCTAAACAAACCCTTCCTCTTTGTCACAGAAAAATTCCACAAAAACCCTCTAAAATTTCGTTTTATTACTCAAGTAAGCAATTCGTATGGATCCTCTGCTGCAAAAGCATTATTTCATTTATTAAAAAAAGTTGAAGACCAAATTAGAAGCCAAGAAAAAACTTGGTTCATAAATGAAAATAATTCAATAATTAAATATCTGCAAGATAACCAGTTATGTAAGATTGAATGCCATGACTGTGAAAACCTATTCAATTCCATTGACATTTTACAGTGTTCCGAAATTATCTTTCACTACCTTGAAAAACAAGATTTCTTTGATCTACCCGCCAAACCTAAAACTAATTAAAACCAATACTGACAACAAGAGTGGTGTTTTCCTAGATTTAAATATCAGCATCAACGACAACTCTCTTACTGAAATTGACTTGTATGATAAAAGGCAAGACTTCAGATTTAAAGTGAATTTCCTCACAAACTGGGACTCCAACGTATCTAAAAAAGTCCACCGAAATATTATCTGTTCACAATGTTCTCGCATCAACAGACTATGCAGTAACAATAACCTTAAATTAAAAAAATTTCAGTCACTCATGTCAAAATGCATTTACCATAATGTTCCACATTAGAACTTCACTAAGAATCTGGTTCATAATTTTGTTAAAAAACTTCCTTTATCCTAAACCCTCCACTTCATTTCATTCTCTACATGCCTTTAACTTTCTCAATCCCTATTTCCACCATTATCATCTATTATATTCTACCCTTTGTTTGCTTTTTCACCACAAAAGCACCATGGCAAATTTCATTTCTTTTACCTACTTTCTTACTTCTAATCCTTCAGTATTTTTTCTTAAATACTTCTTGTCACCTCTGGATTGTTTTTCTTACATTTTTATTTATTATACTAACAAGTTTATCTCTGTAATGTAGGTAAGTGTTTTGATATCAGGTTCGAGAATTATAGTAAGCTTTTTCTAGCTGTTGTATGCATATTTATTGAGTTCTCTATGTTCAAAAACGTTTTTGTATTTATTATTGTTCAAATTATATTTGTGTATATATATTATGCATGTTTTGTTTAATTTGTGTATATTGTGCATATTTTTGGTTACTTGTGTGTGCGTGTGTTTGTGTATGTGTATATATATATATAGGTGTGTGTGTTATGCATATGAGCATATATATGTCTTTATTCTGATTGCACACTTCTGGGTCTATTATGAGTGCAAAGAAACAATTTGTTTATTTTGAATATACGGATTTATTTAAACTTAAACTTATATATTTTTACTAGTTAATAATTAAGTGCTTATCTTGAGTGTGACATATTCATGTAAAACTTTTTACAATTTTTGGTATAATTAATGAATTTTCTCACTTTATCATCTTCTCTATTCATGTTAATTCAACTTTTACACTTTAATCCCTTTCCATTGCTTTATCTACTTGTCGTAAGTTTACTTTTGAGCCGCTTACTGAGAGCTTATTGAGATTGTTCTTATTATTAATAAAAAGACCCTTCTAAATTACTAAAATATTGTTAAACTAATTATATTCTGGGTTTATACTGTTTTTAGCTAAGTTTTGATCAATATTGGTTCATTCAGTATTGATCACAAATCTCAATTATTGTAGTCAGAAAAAGCAAACCAATAACAGGGATTTTGTGCGGTCCCTGATGAAGAACAAAATTCTTGGTATTGTTTAATCTTTTACTCCTCTTCACGTTTTACTACTCCAATTGCATTTTTTATTTTAATCTGTTTCTACTATTTTAATTTACTTGGTTTGACTACCTAGTGTTATATTACTTTTCTACTTTAACTTTGTCTAAATTAATATACAATTAAGTGTAGTATATTTATGTATATTACATTAGAAAGTACTACATGTCACAATCATACTACAATTTTGCTATATATATATAGGGTAAATCCGGGAGAGATGTGCCCCCTTTTTAAGAATGGTTATATTTTCTTTCTTTATAGCAATATAGGTGAAAAAATGGCACCATAGTATCCTGAAACTATTTTCTAAAAATGTCTATCAGTATAAATGCCAAAGACATACAAACAAACGTATTATTAATTTACAAAAAAAAATTGCAAGTGATGCATCTATCCCATACCACTCCGGGTGAGATTGGCCAAGTGCTATGGGAGAGATGAACTTACATAAAATTGAAATAGGAATGAAACTAAACATTACTAATAAAAATCCATAATCGAATATTATAATCGCAACTTTTTTAACTTTATTACTCAGATTTTTTCACCCACACAGGCAAGGGCGGATTCAGGATATCATGGGGGCGGTTTCGAGAGCCCCCGGGGGGAAAATGCTTAGTTTTGGACTGTTAAATAGTTTAGGTTACTGTCGTTATATTACAAGCCTTCCTTTATCTTCACCAAAATATTTAATTTATGACAATGAAGTAGAGTTGGGCTTTTCTTTAATTAAACTATATGGTTTAGGGTAGATTATAGTTACGTATTACAGAAAGATACGCTAGTAAAGGAGACGTGAACTATAACCAAAGCGATAATTGACAATGTTATTAATAGAACAACTTTAAATTACAAAAACATTGTAATTATTTTACTTTTTTTATTACAAGCAGCTTTCTAAGAAACTTTAAGTTAATAGTGCAAAGTCAAGCCAGCTTGGTTTCTTTGAAAATTTGTCAATTACTTTATTTACATCAATATGTATGTCTCTGTGGGGGTATATTAAAAGTCTCTCTTCTGTCATCCGCGTTCGAAGCAAATTTGACGGGGTTTTAACGATAAAAAACTACGTTTTGCTGAAGCAACACTTACTGTAAACGTAGTTTGAAAGACGAGTAGCTTGAAGATTCGTCAAAAAATGTCTAGATATTATTTCTCCACAACTTGGAGACTCTAGACGTCTGTAATAAACAAAAGTCTTCAGACTTTTGTTTATTACAGTCATAACAAACAACACATAAAATATTCTTCATCAACTTTATTTTTTCCTATTTAACTCTACCGGGGACAATAGCTCTCTCCGCTCCTCGCTGGATCCGCCCATGTACACAAGTCACATTTATTGGCATATTTGGTGCAGTTCTCATGTAACCAACGGCAACATATAGTACGTCGTATCCAGACTTCACTGCTAGTAGTTGCATTGTAGTTCTCATTACACCCTGCACATTCATTTTCATTCCAGTCGTCTGTGTCATCATCGCTAGGCTTATCATCGTATACAACACCACTATTCGAGCATCTGTCTGAAGCAGATGAGTTGTCCTCTCTTCGTTTTGTTTTCTGCATCTTAGGTGTAGCCAAATTAGGCTTTCGACTTGGTCCACGCATTTTTGCCTTCTTGACCTTTTGGTTATTTATATTCTCTTCCGAATTCAGCATTTTCGAAATACTTGCTGCCTTATCCAGCAAAGTAGCTTTACTTTTTCCAAAATCTGAATTGAAGAAATAATGTCCAGTAGATTAGTTTGTATCGCTTCATCACATTTATTCCCTGAACTAGATTTTTCGGTACAGGTGTAGTATAGATGAACTTTTGGCGGTTTCTGGCAACCTCGTTTCCTGCACTTGGTGGATCTAGAATATTCTGTTCTGGCAGGCCTAAAGGCAGCGTCCTTGCTTTAGGCTTTTATTCTATTCATTTTATTCTCCCGATTTTTTATTGTCAAAACACGTGCCTTGGATCTCGGTTGTATTGCTTTTTGCATATTCTTTGGGGATTTTAAAATACTTCGAAGCTTCATTGATCCCCATGATATTTGTTATTGCGTCAACAGCCTTCCGCAAATCGTCTCCATTCCTAATTTCTTTAGTAGACTCCACTTTCCTTTTATATGTTGTTAGTATTTTTCAAGGAAAAATATAGGATATTGGGACTATTTTGTACGAGCAGTGCGTTTTTTCAATATCAAATATACAGGCCATATTATAAACACATAGAGGCAAATTATTATTATAAATATAAAATTATTAATCATTTGTCGAAAAAAATAAAATTTTAACTATATAAAACCTGGTCCATCTCTCACATGTTGCCCTAGTCCATCTCTCCCGTGTTGCCCTAGTCCATCTCTCCCGTGTTGCCCTAGTCCATCTCTCCCGTGTTGCCTTGTCCATCTCTCACATGTTGCCCTAGTCCATCTCTCACGTGTTGCCCTAGTCCATCTTTCCCGTGTTGCCCTAGTCCATCTCTCCCGTGTTGCCTTGTCCATCTCTCCCGGTTACCAGGAAGAGATAGACCAGGCAGGGAAGCCGTCACGCCCACTTGGGCACCATTACCGTTACGGCTGATTACAGCTATTGATTAGCATGGCTTACACCTCATGCGTGATGCTGCACGGTGGGACGTTTCTTGAATCTAGCGGGTCAAGAGTCAGTGACTAAAAAATAAAGCTATTCTAACAGTTAAAATGCTTAGAACAAATGAAATAAAGTTTCTAGGAATTGAAATAAACGAGTACTTAACCTGGAACAACCGCATAAAGGAAATTTGTAAAAAAATAAGAAAAAATGCAGGTATAATTACAAGGTTAAATGACATAATACCTTACCACGGTAAAACAACGCTATACTATTTATTGATACATAGTCACATAATTTATGGAAATAGTGTGTGGAGTAGGGTAAACAAGGTTAATCTAAAAAAATTACAATCAATAATTGATAGATTATTAAAAAGAATAGGATATAAAACTAACAGAAATTATAAAACAAATAAAAATAGAAAATAATATAATGAATATAGAAGTAAACACATACAAAATATTTATAATGATATATTTAGGAATTACAACAGGTAAATATGAAACTATAAATACCTAGAAAAATTCAAATACAAGAAATACAAGATCAGGTAACACTTTAAAAACAGAAAAAATAAGAACAAGCATGGGGAAAATAATATAAATTATTATGGAATTGATAAATGGATTAAATTACCAGACCATATAAAAAATTGTTTAAGAGAAAGCGAATTAAGAAAAATAAGAGAAAGCGAATTAAGGAAATTAAGAATTTAATTTATAAAAAAATAAAAAATAAAATGGTCATACTAATCATAACGGGGGCTAGAATAATAACACTTGTTTTTGTTTGGTTTTTTTGCTATGCTTCCTCCGTGCACTGAAATGTAATTTTAGCATGAAAATAAAATTTGTATTGTATTGTATTTGTACTTACGCAATTAATATTATTTGTCTGAGATAGAAAATTATAAATAATTAAAATTAATTTATAAAAACTAGCTGATACTTTCGTAATATACGCCACCATTCAATGCCCATTACGTCTTCGCCATTGCGAAAATCCCTTTGGAAATATTTGAATTGTAAACACTCAGTAAAATTTAGTTAATTTGTAATACATAATAACGATTTTTACTTAAAAGTGCATTTTTATTGTCGGAAATTTACATATTACGAGTATTTAACTAAAACAAATAATGTATTCTATACGAATAATATCTTTAACACGGTAAAAATGGATTAACTATAATAACAATTTATTCCGTTTCTAAATCCCTTTCACTGTCACTACTGACATCACTATCACCACTGCTGTCACTGTCATAATTATTGTCACTTCTTCTGCTACTCGTTAGCCGTGGACTGTAGGATGTTTGATTTGTCAAGTGAAGAAGTTGCTTAGCGTTTTTACTTCGCTTGGTTTTTTTCTTGAGGAGTGGCTGAATGCTACTTGTTAGGGGATCAGATGTAATGAAAAGATAATTAAAAATATCGACGTTTGTGTGAGTTCTGGTATCTTTTTTTTGAAAATCCTTCCCCATACATATTGAACTCTTTAATTCGGCTTTCCTAAATATTTTCTTAAAGTTCCCCAATTTGCGAAAGAAACTATTTAATAATTTTAGGTCCATGCATTAATATTTCGTGTACTGTAACTGACATAGGGTAACATTTATGTAGTTTTACAAAATATGTTGCTGTCTCAAATGGTACTTTTCAAATGCAAACAGGTCATTAACATAACCTGAAGCCAGTGCTTGAAGGACAATACTGAATTTATGAATCAACTCTTTATCAATATCAGTAATAGATGATAAAATTAGAGCATTTTGGAAAAAACCTGAGAGCAGTATTTCTGTCATTCGTATTTCCACCACCTTGCTTAGGACAATCTATAAGAAGACTAGTTTCGGAACGGAATCTATTAATTATGCTATTATTTCTAGAAACCACGCTGTCTTTTTCTTTCTGTCTTCGAGCTTGCCACTTCTTAATTTTGAATTTGTACGAAATGTGAAATAGGCAGGCACTCCATAATTTTGATATACCCGTGAAGAGTTATAAACCCCATGGAAAGGTTTTTCATTGCATTCTTATTTTCTTACCTCGTCCAAATTATTCATATCTTTGACAGTGGCCCCACAGAAGTAACATTTCTGAGTCGGGCAGTTTGATGCCAAAGAGTTACACACCCTCTTTACCAAATGCTGTAATGTTTTTAAAGCCATGAATGGGGAAGAGGCTGTACCATAAATCACGATGAGCAGTCTGTATGATTTCAAAGGATGTTGGGCATTAGATCTCCAAAAGATTCTTCGGAAATTGGTATGTTTGGGATCTGGCAGAATTTGTCGGTACATCTTTTCAATGTTTGCAGATAATGCGATGGGATGAGTTTTGAACTTAACAAGAAGTTTCCCAATATGAGGTTGTAGTTTGGGACCAATATGAAGAAACTCGTTCAACGATTGGCCTTGTGAAGTTTTGTAAGATGCATCGAATACAACTCACAACTTTGCGGTGGTACTATCTCCTTTGAATACACCATGGTCTGGCAAATAGTGCTCATTGGATGCTGGACCCTCCACTTCATTTTGAAGAATGAGCTCTATGTGATTAAGTTTTGAAATTCTTCGATAAAAGAACAGTACTGCATGCGAAGATTTTGATGTTTTCCTAATTTGTTTTCCAAATAATGGAATCTTTTCAGTTCTTGTGGTTTCCAATCACCCAATTGCGTATTTTGTTTAAAAGGAAGTTGTACAATATATCTTTCTGACTTATTTCTGGTAACCGTAGAGTTGTAGTTTTCCTCATAATGATGGTCTTCCCTGGAAATAGAGGTATGTTGTGGAACTGATTCTAGTTCAAAACACTGCTTTGGATCATGATTTAATTGTGTAAGCTCTTGGCAATTTAATACTGATTTAGGATGAGAAGTTTTAGAGAAGATTCTACCGGGATAACCTGATAATGGTTTAAAGTATGAAGCCAGGTATTGTGGTGTCTTTCCTTACAAGATTTGCATGTTGTTGTTATCAAACATTTGTTCGCAAAATGATTGGCTCTGAGGCAATTTATACAAAATTTTTTATTTTTAACGAAATTCCACCGTTGCTCCAGGTTCATCTGTGTGAACTGTTCGCACTTGTGTAAGAGCTTATTACTTTATTTGCACAATTTGCAAAGTGTGTCATTTAATTTAATAGTTGCATTTTGAAATGCAATCCTTTTGGGTTCAAATTTTGATTTATAGTCTTTATGAAACACTTCCTTGGTTTTAGATTCCTTAACAATAATTCCCTGCAGGCTACGTGCATGTTTTTTAACTGTTTTTGCTTGAGAATTTTCCTCTTTGATATTAAAATCGATTTCTGCCTGTGTTCTTAACAACAGGTCTTGTGTTTCAGTGAAGTTTTCATACAGATTATCTGCTTCCACTTGCGATAAATTAATGCATGTCTCAGTTAAATTTGAATCAATATTTTGCAATTTAATTTTTAAGGTTTTTATGAACAGAAAATTTTCTGTTCAATTTTAATTTTTACACTGTGTGCAAGTCTTCTGATTCTCTTGCAACACAGCTGGAATTTATTAAATGCTGATAATAATTTACGAGGCATAAAAGAAAATATATCTGTTCACTTTTATTCAAAAGAAACTACTATTCTACGGGTCGACAGAATCAAAAAACGCCATGTAGGTGTTAATGAGATTTTA
>QLNU02015270.1:58183892-58264463 GCA_006491805.2 Dysdera silvatica
AACGACAAACTAAATGCTGTATCAACGATAAATGTGTTTACGTCAGTTTCAGCTTGGTGCACGACTATTTCAATGGCCCATAGCTTTTGTATCAGTAGATCTATTAATTGTGCTTTGTTTTCTGAGTTGCAGAGAAATTCGTTCCTTCCAGTCATAGTTGGTAAATGTGTTTCTACTTTTATGTCTGCACATGACCTGCCTGTAGTTCGACGCTTTTGTTCCTTAAGTTTTTTTACAAATGTCACTAATATAACCGTCAAAAACTACTGTATACCACGTTCCGTAATTATGCACAACATACGATGTACATGAATCACAAACAACTTCGTAAGTTGCAGGACCGGGCCGCCAAGTGGCAACATGTGAAAGATGTCAACCGTCAAGAACATAAGATATGTCTGTTAAAAGGGTTGATGAATAAGGGGTAAAAGTTTCAATTTTTATTTTGCAAGTGCAGACTTGTTCGTCTTCCGAAATGAAACCATCAGATAAGCAGGGGGGGGGGCTTTTGCGCAAGTTCATATTTAAAAGCCTCCTTTAAACGATCTTCATTATTCATAACATATAGTACCTTACTAAAGAGTGGCTGTAGGTTCACTTCTATGCGAACATTTCGAACAACTATGCTGCAGGTCATTCCATACAAAGGATTTACTTTATCCTTTGGAGGACCGTTGAAATGTTTCCGGAAATTTTTCTTGGCCAAAGATCGAAAATATCTTTCGTAAATGGCCCTGCGGTGGCGCAGTGTGGTAGTGCGTTCTCCTATTGCGCGGTTAACCCGGGTTCGACTCCCAACAGTGCAAAGAACGGTTACTCATAGATCTCATAAAGATCACACTGCTCACTATAGTCCGGGGTTTGGTTCCCTAGGCCTTAAGAGGTTCGAATTCCTCGGAAAATTGTAAGTCCAGAGGTTCAGACCTACTCAGTTACGTACTAAGGAAGAAACCCCACCCCGGAGTTCACACGCCGAATCCACCGAATTTAATTCAGTCGTAAGTAAACACCATAAGAAACCTAATACGTGAAAATTATCATCCATCTCCTCAGATTAACACTAAAAAGAATTAATAAAAACTGACTTTGGGTTGACAAAAGAGAGACTTTATCGCCATTTGGCACTTTTTAATTTCTTTCATAAATCCCTCAAAAAGTATCCAAATAACATTAAATATATTTATAGTCTGTTCCATGTTATCCTCACACGAGTAAATAGAATGCAAGCGATACTTTGTGACAGAATTTTCTAAATAAAAATAAATGCTTCTCTTATGCACAAACCGAATTGCAACTTGCAATGTGATTATAAAAATTAAAGTAAATTGTTTTCTGATGTGACTTTCAGAAATAAAATAAAAATAATATAGAACTTCAATTTAACAAATAGAGAAAAAAATAACTTTACAGCTACTTCAAAATCTAATACGTTTAAATTTAACAAAAATAGCGCAATCACTTGGTTATAACCGGATATTTTCTAAACTTTTAGATTAGTCCTCGCCCTTGCTATTTACCCTTTCCGATCAACTAGATATCGCACCACGTGTTGCCAAAAGGGTTGCAATTGGCGCTATTTTAACTACCTTTTAATTTCTCGATTTCTAGTGGGAGGGCATAGCTGCTAATTTTCACACATTAAAGATTTTTTATGGTGGGTACATTAAGCTGAATTAAATTCGTTAGATTCGGCGTGAGAACTTCCGGGGAATTTCCTTCTAAGGAGAAGCTTGAATTACTAATAAATTTGACACCCGCGTACCATTAGCTCAATCTAGAATTTTTTAGGTTTAGGAGAAAAAAGAGATGCCGTCCCTGTCCTGGATTCGAACCAGAATCCCTCCGTTTAGCCAGGAGTGTGTTAACCGATAGACGAACGCGAACATAGAACAGCGCTCTCTTTCTCCGTATATAAGGATGTATGATATTATTACCCTTCACAGGGATTACACAATTGCCAAATAATTGTCAAAACACGAAGCCACAGGAGCGAGTTTTTTATGAGTATTTCATTGGGAATTTTTTATGGCTAATAAATTTGTTGAAAATTTAATTTATTTAAATTATGTTTATTAAACTATTAATTTCAGAATACATTTTGCTTTAAATTTCGTTTCCATCCAGCCTGCTATTTTAAATCTCTCTGTGATTGTCATATGCAAAAATAAGCAAATATTACAAATGTACTTAAAATTCCTATCGTGCGTCTGATTTTTGTATATGCACTTTTCAATACCCGATTGATTCCAGCTGTGTTTAAATAAGTACCTGCCAAAGAAATGTAATTTCCGTATGCTGTCTGATATGAATTTTCGTTTGAAAAATTTTGTGGGGCAATATTTATCCAGATGTTTATAAATAAATTTCCTGTCTGATTAAAGTAGTTAGAGTTAGGTTTTATTTTACAGAAAGCTATATTTTTATTATTTGGTATAGATATTTAATTTTTAATTATTAATTTGTCTCCGCAAATTTATCATCTGGCAATTATTTAACTTAATTGAATAATTGATTTTTTGTACATTTCATACAATATTGAAATTTACATATTAATTGTCCAGTTAAATATATACCTTGGAGTTTGTATATTCTATAAAAGTTTAAATATTGTACGTGTCTGCATACCCTGCGCAAGTCCATATATTTTATACAAGGTTGCATAGTTTTATGAAAATTTTTGATAATATCGATTACGTATAAGGATTTGTGCTATTGTACGTAAATCACATGTGTAAACGTGACAATTTCTACAATAGATTTAACGTATGTTTATTCTGTTTTTTATACATAAAATAGCATTTTATGTATAAACCACATGCGCCATTTCTGACCCAGATTTAAAGCATAGTCACAATTTTTTTGCCAACCTCTGTCATGTCTCCTATTCAAATCTACACACGACGGAAGCAACTTTTTTCCCGGGATGAAATAGAATTTCCGTAATTCGATTTTTTCTCCGGAAGAGGGTAAATGGAAATATGAGCCATTGCTCCAGAATATTGTCCGGAATTGTGATTTCTCCGCCGCGTAGAAACTCGATCATTGAAGAAGTCTATTACCTCGTTCAGCTTACCATTTCCGGGACATCCAGTGTGAGCGCGAATAAAAGATACAAGCTACCCGAAATACGAACTCAGATTTGATTACCATTCAAGATGCTGATTCAAATAATGTGAAAACCGCTTTCTGCCATAAATCTAAATATACCGCTTTGCAAAAATTTTCAGAAATGGTATCGTTATTAGAACTAACACTGCAATGATCGTCGTTGTGCATAAAATAGTAATAACCATTATAGGAAATGTGGGGAACATGGTAATTATCATTATGGTGAATATGCGAGCGTAATAACGATCATATGTCTAATATACTCGTAAATAAATTCGTATCTTTTTTTTTCCCATTCATTCGCAACATTTTTACACACACGTGTAGCAGTACAAGCTAAGTAATACTTTTATTCCATTCTCAGTATCGTAATTGCTTTATTTTTAAGCATACCGCTAAGGTCTGAGAATATTATTATGTAAATGCATTGATAAGTAGATCAGTGTTCCTCAAAATATGTTCCGCGGAATTCGGGGAGAAGTGGGTACAGCGGCGGCCTCTAGGAATCTGCAAACAATTTGTTAAATAGCGCCGAAATTTATAAGAAAGTCTGTAAATATTGCAGTTTTTCACCCATGATAATCTTTTAGAGCTAACTAACCGTAACTACTACACAGAAACAATAAAAATATATTATTCAAAGAGCACTGAAAAAGAATAGAGGAAGCGCAAACCCCAAAAGCGTAGCTAGTTTTCCGCCATGTTGTCAGTCTCACGTTCATGCAAAACAAATGCTAAACGGCAACGCTTTTCTGTTTCCCGCATTCGTTTACGTGGACTTGAGACCGCAAATATGGCGGGAACTGGCGAATAAACCTTTGTATGGGGGGAATACGTTAGCCTCTCTTTCTATTCTTCTTCTGTGCGCGCTGGTACTACCTATGTTTTTGTACTTACTTATTGCTTGTTTTAATGCTTACATCCAAACAGCTATAAAATAATGGCAGTTTAAATCTTCCTTGAATATCTTTTATGGCAGGGTTCCATCCCTAGATATGTATTAAAGAGAGGATTCCACAGAATTTAAGTCTGACAACTGTGAATTAGATGTATTTACATGATATAAAAAGTGTTTAAATATTATTATTATTATTATTTACTAAGATAATATCTTAATTATACCATCGGTACCATACTAGACTAACGAATCTTCAAATATTTAGTTCGGAGGAAACCGCGTTTAAATATATATTGCCAGTATGCTTTAACTCAGAATATAGCTTTTAAAATTTACTACAATTTAAGATAATTTTAAACACCGACCTACAAGCGGAAATTTAAATTGGTTTAATTTTTTACAATCATCTTCTGTTTAGTGTAACTCTACGGGGAAAATTTTTAAATTTGAAGAAAAAAATGTTTTTCGTTTGTTTTCGGATGCCTTTCATTTTTGGAAACTGGCTCTTCGCACTAAGTATCTATATGGGTTTGTCAGTGTTAAAAATAAAGAATTTTTTCACGTGAATAGTTTTTGAATACTCTTCATTAATCAGTTTCGCTTATTTTACTTCATAATTAAATGCACATTGTGAAACCACTTTGAACAAACAATTCCCTTAACTAACATTTTTTTTTCTAGCTTTACTTAATTAAATTGCACGATACAAAAATAAATACACATGTAACGCCCTGGAGATGAGTATGTCCAATAAAATCAGAATCTGGGCCAACTGGGTTAATTTGGTTATCCGTTATTATAAGAAAACTCTGTATACTAAATAACGTCAGTTTCCGGTAGGCACTGTAGTGTGACTGAGCAATGAAGGCTCAAACTATTTAATCTTGATTGCCGAGATGTCAATTCTCTTTCTCTTTAGTTAACCTCCTTAAAGCTCTTAAGCTTCTCCTTAGTTTTGAGACCTGCTGAGATATCAAGATTAAGACGCTGTTGCTCACTCTCTCTCTCTCTCTCTCTCTCTCTTAGGCGCTTGAGAGCCTGAAGGCTGGCCGTTTTAGTTTATTTAACTCATTTGCTATGCTGTTAACCGAAGTCACGCAAAGTTGTGTCGTCCGACCTTTTGCGGCGCAAGGTCTGAGCTAAATAGGATAGTGTCCATTTCGTCATCATGGATGATTGATAATTGGAGCTGTGGGGACAATGAGAAACCCTTAACGATTCGCCTGCGTCCAAGTGAGTGGTGGACTGCAAAACCAAGGATCCTTTCGTCATAATTGGACAAGGAGTGCTACTGACTGGAAGGAACAACTGACCACTGGACTGGTTAGACAGTGACGTTAACTGTTATTTATTATTTAGTTCTCATATCGTATATATGTTGTGTTATTACAATAACTAGAGCTAATATTGAAGATAAGGCAGGACTGAGAAGATTAGAGGTATAGTGGATTGAAGGCCATTTTGAGATTAGAAGTAAAGCCGATGAATGTAGAGACTTCCCTTTGTTAGAACTATTCGTCAATCTTACACAAAGTTGAATCTTGGAGGCCTGAAGCCACTTTCTGTAGTAAAGTCCCAAGATGTTGGCAACTGGATGGATAATCCAGGTTAATACTAACTCAGTATCTTCAAATTGGTTAAAATTCTAGTATGTATATATTTCACTATCGTTTAGCTAATTCACATAAATATTTGTAGCGAACGGTTCTGGTGCTGCCTATTAGAATTCGAGGGTTTGACAGCCAAGTTCAAGAAATTGCATAGTATCTTTTTGTGAGGCAAAGACAATAGATGTACATGCGATGTTACCATAATGAAAGTATAATATGTGACAAGGAATATTACCAATTCGCATGTGATTCCGAATGTACAATAAATCACTGTTCACAATCTTGTGTTTTACTGTCTAAGTTGATCGGTGCCTGTTTAATTGTATTTAGTTAACTATTTAAGTTGCAACCAGTGGGACACTTTAATTGTAAAGCATATCTCAGTTGGAATCCATTAACTCTAACTCCACTTCGTTACAATATATATTATGCATTGAAGTTTTATGAAGAACAGATAATAATTTATTCAAAACCCTCGATTCCAGTCACACTACAGGTATGGCTTTTTTATATCTCAATGCATATTACCATAGCGTATGGGTGAATATCTTTATCTTGATGAACATAGATAGCACCCATGCTCTGAATTCAAGCATAATAGTTTTTCTCTAATAGATATCTTTTACGGCTTATAACCTAAATTAGGGACGATTCCAGAAGACCTTTACGTATGGGGCGCAAGGCTTGAAAATCAATATAGGTACCTGAAAAAAGGGCAAATTTGTTATTCTCAGGACGGAAGTCACTTCTTGAGATTCCACTCTTGGCCGTAGTAAGCTATCATCGATTCTCCTCGATGCTTCACTTTTCAGGCCGAATTCCAAGTTGTCGCAAATTTTTAGATAACTCTTCGCTAATACATGATAATTTTCCAAATACTTGTCTTTTTTTTAGTTATTATTCATCAAATGGAAGAATTTCTCGACTTCTCTAGAACGATTGTGAGGTATAATAGTTGGAACAATGAGAAGAGACGTAAGTTCCGACGAACTTCAGTGCACATTCTCAGTAGGAATGGCATATTATTTACTTAGAATACATAGTCCAAAATATTTTAAAAATGTCTTCTCTAATAACATCAGTTATTTCTCCTTGTGGCTTTTCAAGTGCGCGATAAAAATGGTTCGAATTAATTAATCCACGCTATAAAAACAAACTAATCGCAGTTAAAACTTTATTTAACAGCTTATGGCCATTTCGAAAGCATGCAAGTTCCTTTCCTCAGAGCCAATATAACAATGTGTTATTTTAACTCTGAAGAAGGAAGCTTGCATACTTTCGAAATAGTCATTAACTCTTTAAGTTTCAACTGCAATTATATTATTTCTATAGTGTTAATAATTACACCATAGAAATAATTATACTATATTATTTCTATAGTATAATTATTAACGCCCACTATGTCCTTCGTTCTAGTTTGGTTCGATTTATTGTGACTGTGAGCCAGAGGAAGAAACAAATACTCTTAATACCACTGTTACGTGACACATGCCGATATGTCATTTGCGGACAGAGCAACTGAAGTATTACGCTAAGAGGAAAATTGACGAGAATGCGTAAATTTCTAAAAATTTTAAAACGACAGGTGTATCCATGGAGCAGAAGTCCGTAAACGTGTGTGAAATTATTTTTCAGGATTTAAAATATCAAGGACTAAATGAAGTATTTAAATGCTTGAGTTTTGTTACAAAACTTTGAGTATCTAACAAACCAATGCAGATGGGAACCAGGGGATCCACTGCTGAACTACTCGATACGAAGTAATGTGATTAATTATTAACTTCAGATGGTTCTAATTGAATTAGCGTGATCAATTACAAAGTGGAATATATCTATATTTAAAACGAAAAAATAATTTAATAATTCACAACGTTCATATAACATTGTAATTTGCAATGTTTTTTAAAGTTTAGAAAGTACAAGTCGTTAAACTAATTTCATATTGCCAGTTAGTGAAGTTTGTCCAAAACAATGATGTATATTTTAAACAACCGCAGTTATAAGGTTTGAGAATATCTTCTGAACGCGTAACACTGACATCTGCAACGGAAAAAAAGGAAAAATTCACCAAAGTACACTAATATCCGCATCCGAGACGATGTACCCTTCCAATTCAATCGGCATGTCCGTAAATGGAAAACCACCGATACACACTATCCACTTCTGTTGTCTTCCACTATTTACTTCCCTAAACAAAAAATAAACAAATCCCTGTAACACGTCGCCATTGATAACATCATTGTTACCAAACTTGTAAGCTACATAAGAAGTGAGAATTTACGAACGTTTGCATAAATAATGAAGATTCGTTTGATCAAAATCCATTTGCCTTTAAACGACAATAGTCCATAATCGGGACATGAGGTTTTCAATCTTTACGCCATTTTGTATTGAACTGTAAGCGATCTCCAACTGTACAATGAGAAAACAATCCAATAAATGATTCATACGCATACTTAACCTTCAAAATATAATTTATAACTATACAATGTTCCGTTAGTACTCGTGCTTTCGTGTTGGGACATTGGCGCCTAAACGGTTAACAGCACACCTTCATGTTGTAGTTTAAGCATAGTCAACTATCTGCGAACATATCCTCAGATTAATTCCATCAAATTTGTAGGTTCGTCAATTTAGTATCGTACCAACGATGCCTTTTAATTTGCACTTTTCAAAAAAATTTTTGCATTTACGAAAAATGCGCTGTTTGATTTGCTTGGTTTTACAACAAAAGCGAGCAAGCATTAGATATTCCCATATTTAACTTCCACGTCTTAATTTGAATCGTGCAAAACTGTGGCCAAATTATGTAAATAAAACATTTGTCTCTATCATGGAGAGAAGTATGGAAAATTTGCATAAAACTCATCAAGTTTAACCCAGTTCATCAAAGCAATCCAATCGAAACAGTAAAGAAAACTTCCGTTCCTCGCAAAATCATAAATTCTAAACATGCGTAGCATCGGAAAATTCCAGAAACCGGAACACAAATTTATTCAAATAACACGCATTTTCTTACGATGTTTAACTGGTTCAGTGCGGAGGAAACAGTAGCTTTGCGACATAGAATCCTTCATGGTAACCATGTCTGAATGAATTATTACGCCCATGTTGGGTATTTGCTCCTGAATTTTCTCCCAAGATATAAATGGTGGTATTTGTGATTTATGATGCAGAAAGTTTAATTTGTTTTAGCGTTTCTGACGGCAATGCCACTGAAATACATTTTTACTCAGAGTTATTGCACTATTTTGACAGATACCGCTATCCATTCCGTTCCTCCGAAATAAAAACCACGAACTTTTAAAAGCAGCATACGCATTAACTAGAATGCGTATATATTCATTGCAGCTAATTTTCGTTGTGTCTCATCTGCTTGTGGATGGATTATGGCTTACTCGGTCGCACGGCAGCATCAATTTAAAGGCTTTTTGCAGAACTGAAGCGTTTAATTTGCATAATTGAGTTTTGTGTAACCCGAACGAAACGTGATTTAACAAATTTAATGCATCTTAAAGGTTGGTCAAAACAATCACATGTTTTATTTATTTGTTTGCTTTCTTATTCGGAAGTATTTTTTTATATACATACGAGCCAAGAAAATACGAAACTTATTATTAAAACTGTCATAGGCGACTATTTGCAAATTCAAATAAAGCTATGACGCAGTTTGTAAAAATGCATTACGTCGTCTGGCATAAGAAGTGTACAGGTTCTTCAATTACTAGATTTCTTAATTTTATTTGACAAAATTCTCATGAAATTACTGAGAATTTTTAGTCGAAAAAAATAGGAGAGGAGCTGAAAAGAAGTGCTTGGTTTCACAGACATACATGTTGCATTAATTTTTATTTTGTCAGTCATTCCTGTGGTCACAATAAACATAGTACCAAGCACGTAGGTATAGATTTTTTATGGGGTGGGTTTAGAGTTGCAACTGATTTGTTTAGGTATCTTATTCCCCCCCTCAACTCGGTATAGGCAAAACAAAATTAAAATGCTTTTCTAATATACATAATTCAGGCATAGCTATGTAGTGATAGGATGGGGTTCGAAAATAAAAATTTTAAAATAAATTTATTAAAAAAACTATAAAATCAAATTGAGCCTTTTCCGGCGAGAAACGAATGTATCAATTATCTCCGTTGGAGAAGAAATAATGTTTCTATGACCTGCCATCAGAGCTAAGCCCATCAGTCTCTGCTGGCCGGTTCTGTTCCTTAGGTATATTTCAATTTGTTTTAAAGATGAAAAGTCCGTTCGTGGTTTGTAGTTGTTGTTGGGATCACAGCCAAAATTCCAGTCAATTTCTTAATATTAGGGAAAAAAAACTCGTTGCATTCGTCGCAAGCCTGCAAAACACCCACAGCAGATGCAGGCGCCGCATTCTGTCCCATTCCAAATTATTTTGCTGGTCATGCTGGAAATTCAAATTTTCTAATTTTTTCAATTTATTTTTATTATTTTTACAGTAATTTAATTTCCGTTTTATGTACTTGACTTTCTTAACTTTGGCCGTTATATTAACTAATAGGGGGGATTTGAACCCGCTGAACCCCCCCCCCTTACCTACGTGCTTGTATAGTACATGTGTACGTTTACGTAGCACATATATTTCAAACATAATTATTGTTTAGTTATCCTCAATGAAAACATGAGATGCTAAATTTTATACATGTTAAACATTGATCGAAGCAAAAGCTTCATTTACCAAACACCGATTTTTATTAAGTTCACATGAAATATATGCTTGCTTTAAGTAATTCCTAAAGTGGATAATAATTGATGGAAAAGGGAATATGCTTTAAAAACTCCCCAATACCCTAAGCGTATATGTAAGAAGACTAGTCAGAAATCATTTGATTTTGGTGAAGAAGTTGATGACAGAGAAGTTTGCAAACACAAAAGAAAAGAATATGGTACAAAGATTACACATTAGGTCATGTTGTGAAAGTAGAATATTTCAGGGCTTATCAAACTTTTCTCCTTGGTAACCCCTTTTAGCCTAGCAAATATATTCGAGACCCTAGGTATAGAGTTATATAAAGTAGGATACGAATTATATATAAAACATTTGCTGATAATAAGGCATAAAATAGTTTATTAAAATACAACTTTTTGGTACATATACGAATATAATTTTACCATGTATTAAAGGCAAATATTAGTATTCATAGCTGGGTGTGCTTGTTTACTTTTACATAAAAACTTAAATCTTGGATGAATATTTGATACTGCAGGACGTAGAGCTTCTTTAACGTTTCACATAGTTGACCGATTTTTTATTTCATAAACATTAATACTGAACTGGCTGTTTCACATAAACACGTAGTATAAACTGTTAGAACCATGCTTAGGGACTTTTCAGAAATTGTTGGAAATTCTATCCTAATCCCAAACCAAAATCCATTTAACAATTATTTAGAAAATTCAAGTTTTAAACTCGTGTCGCTCGATAACGTCGTTAATTCATGAATAAATCTTTTTATTTTATTTCTATAATTTAAGTTATATTTATTTTCAATATAATTCAATATATATTCTCTCGGGCAGCATGGGCTTTGTCAAACTTCGTCTTTACCCATTGTTGCCAGTGGACATGAACCACAAACGTTTATCACGAAATGTGACCACGATATATCCCTGTAAAAATGTTCATGATCTCTCCAAAATAAAGTTGTTGTTGTTGTTTTTGTTTTTGTTGTAAATTCTTGTTGAGCGTTTAATGGTAAATGACTGACGTTAATCATCTCAATTGACTATGGTTTATGAACCCAATTTTCTTTTTCAATATCAGAATTTGAAGGAAATTTTTTGAAATTGTATTTCCGAGCCCTTCAAATGGTCAATTATAACTTTTAGAATTAAATCTTTGGAAAAGTTAATTTCAATTATGAAAGCATCCATAGCTATAAACATTTATAAAGACCCATTTTCGATTTCATGTCTTCGTGTGCTCACTTTTTTTAACGAAATTCTCAATTTTATATATTAACGTAAATATTTTACAATTATTTCCTTTAAGTGCTATATTTACATCATTTAATTATTCAAAAATATCTTAAAAATAATAAAATTTTAAACGCCATAATTCATTTTGAAAAGAATCAACTAAATCGGATTTCCTCTCATTGAATATAACCGCTTGATCTTTTAGCATAATAAGCTGTATAAACTTCGTCTTGAGCGCCACCGTATTTTTGCCTGTAGCAATAAAGTTTGGAAATCGAAATTCATATCTTTATAAAGGTTTAAATGCAGACGACTGTTGAGGACTTGACTTGTTATGCAATTGATGATTTTGATAGCACCGCAAAGCATACAATTTGAATTTGATGATATCTTTTGGCTACAAGTGCTTCCTTGTGGATCATGCAGTGAGTAAAAATGAGAGGTTCTATTACAAATAAATTTGACACCCACGTATTAGTAGCTCAAACTAGAGCTATTTTTGTTTGGGAGAAAAAGAGACGCCGTCCTCATCCCAGATTCGAACCAGGGTCCCCGCGGTGTCTTGACCTACTAGACGAATGAGAACAAGAAAAAACGCTTTTTTCTCCGTATATTAAGTTGTAAGATATTATTACCCTTCACAGGGATAACACAATTGCCAAATAATGGTCAACACAGAAAAGCCTCTGGACTACTAATACGTGGGTGTCAAATTTATTTGTAATAAAAAATCCCCCACGAAAAACTCACAAAAATCTCGCCCCGGTGGCTTTGTGTTATCCCTGACAATCCCTATTTGGCAATTGTGTTATCCCTGTGAAGGGTAATAATATCTTACAACGATATGTTCATTGGCATCGGTCTTAACTTTTGCTGCAAATTCAATATTGTCACCCATCATCGCACCAACGTCGTCTGTACAGACACTGACGCTGTTACTCCTGTAGGGTTACCAATTGCGGTTTCTACATTTATAGATTTGGTTATCGTTCTATGATTGATTGCAAAACGATGGAGCGGTGATAGACTCCATAATATCACTGATAGCTTAAAATTTATATCAGAAAGGTTTTATCTCGTGCGTCAACTCACGTGGATTGTTACCTTGGAACCTTATCTCAATTGAGTCAGAAATACCAAGTGAGCCATGTAGACAGCATGTCTCTGGTTTAAACAATTTATTTACAATCGCATAGCAAAATAAGTTAAATTGTTACGATTAAGAATTGAATGTCCATCATGGGCAGCGTGACCATCTCGCTAAGAGTCCTACCGAAAGAATGTCTTTTATTGGTGTTCGCCTCATCGTCTCTACACTCGCAATCACTCTTATTGGCTGTTCACCCTTTTTGTACCCAAATGTTCATTGGTTACCCCTCTAATACTAATCGACGATTTGTTGTTCTAGTCGCGGGTTCGTGACATCACACTTGGAGGGTCGTAATTACCATGTCCAGCAGGGGTACTCATAAGCAGGAAATGCCTGTCAAGGAGCTTGACGAAATACGATTAAGTTATCTTTGCGCCGTACTGTGTTGTACATTATATTCAATCGTCGCCTGCAGCCAATGTCTTTTCCGTAGCCGCGAACAGAGCAAACCGCTGATGAGTCGGTCCATCTGGATCCTGAATGGGAAAAGCGTATGTGCGGGGAAACAAAATGGTGAACATTAAATCATGATTAAACCTTTTGGAAATGTGGGTTCCTGTATCAATTATCGTTGATTAATGAGTTCCTACACTTCAGTGCAACTCCCATTTGTGGAAAATTCATTAATTGCATGATAAATATCTTCTCCTCTTATGCCCACTCCCAAAGGACGCCAAAACCATAATTTTTCATGTATACTTCCTCCATACGCATATCTCACATAAACTAACAATTGTGCCAATTAAGAATATACGAGTCGTTTCGTCCAATTGAATTGCAAACTTTGGACTGTTTTTAAGCCCCGTAATAAGCTGTTGTCTTTGATCATTACTGCTTTCAGGGATACTTCTGGAAACAGTATCATTCGGTAAAGGAATTTCATCGCCAAATTTTTTGCCTGAACTAATTCTGAGATTTTTATTGCAGCAGACAACATGAAATCTTCTCCTGTCGTGTAAGGCTTTTTATTTTTTGCAATTATATAAGAAATTTCGTGAGATGCAAGTAAATATTTTTCGCTGACAGCAAAAATTTTTCAAAACACTGTTTTTATGTATTTGAGGATTTTAGAAGTCGTTCAAAGAATTCCTTTGGTTTATTACAGCACATGACATGCATGGTACTAAGATGTTGTTTTAGTTTAGATAGTTTCATGCTCTCGGAAGCCAAAACTTCATTGCAAATTAAGCTGATATGTTGTTCCAGACCATTATGATTATCATAATAAAATCCAAATAACAAATCATATTTTCTTTTACTTGTCGGGTTAAGTTCCACTTTCTGGGTACTACAACCTGATAGCGAGGAATCTGCAGCAATATCATCACGATTTTTATCCTTTCTGCTCAAATCTAACAACTTAACTATAACAAAAAATAGTTTCGCTTTGAAATATAAACATCGTAATTAAAATAATAATACAGAATAAATATACATGTATAAAGTACATCATAATTTGCCTTTTTCTAAATTGAATTCGTTTTACCCCTCCCTCCTGTAGACATTTTCATGAATTTGAAAACTTTTGGCATGTAAAAATTAAGTTCTTTAATAACGAATTTCAGGACAAGTGTGCCTAAACAACCCTATAAAAAAAACTAACTTCATTTCGAAAACACGCACAAAAAAATTGGCTTACATACATTCTGTGCGGTTACTTTTTACGAGATAAGTCGAAGAGATATATACATAGCCTGTGCCTAATGCAAAATGTAACAAGATGATTAATATAACTAGCAATATGCTAAGATGTGTTGCCATACGACTTTTTCTTACTGTTAAGCATGAAAAGTCATAAATTGAGCTTAACATTCTTTGGACCAAACAGTGTGGTTACGGAGACCAGTAGCAATTTGCAAGTTGGCGCTTTTTCACTATCATCAACTCAGACATTTACGTGTAGTGTTGCCAAAGTGGCTTTGAAAAAACATTCGGTAGTTGCGAATCCAATTTTTTTTAAATTTTGCTACAATTTTTGTGACTAACAAATTTAATCACCTGCCCCAGATGAGGGCACGACCCACACCTTGAGAAGTCCTAACATATAGCCTGTTACGTGAAACATATTAATCTCAAATTGTAATGAATGCAATAAATCCACGCTGTAATCCAAATTGTAATGAATGTAAGAAATGTAATAAATAAAAGGAAGTAAAAAATCAAAATATTGAAGAATTCTTATTAAAAGGATGATCATTATATTAAGAATAGCACGTTGTATCGTAATAAAACTGCGCTGGAATAACCGTCTCACTGGCATAAGCTCACTTGTATTAAATATAGGAATGTTTGGAAAATCATCTGCTCGGATATTTATTTATTCTTTCAGTTTTTTCGATATTACACCTTACTTTGATTAAACTAGTTTTGAGCCAAAAAAATAATAAACGACATTACATTATTTTGTAAAACCGCTGATGTGAAATCTTCACTTTGTGTGAACGAAAGTTCTCTTCTATTTCATTCTAGATAGAGAAATACTAGAGATAGTAGAGATACAAGTTGATACACAATTGAACTTATACAAATGGCAAGTGTAATTTGATAAAAGATAGGTAGATCTGGATTTGGACAGTGTTTCTTTTAATATGTTGGACGAATAACCTGAATTATTTTTGTTGCTTGATATTTGTACACTTTTTTTCATATATATTATCTGCATTCAATAAAAATACAATTCTTTAAATTTATGATTGTAGGCAAAATTTTCATGACTACAACTCACTCTAAAGTTTTCACAAATTTATAAACGTCAATGCTTTTTTTTCATAAAAATTAACTAAGCGTAGTTTTAATCGTTTACATTGCATACGAATATGTTAACTTACTTTTAAAAGTGAATTTTGGTTAAATGATCATTTTAATTTATTTTCTGTTAAAACCTTGGCATGTAATGTCAACAACATGCTCTCTCTCTCTCTATTTTCCTCTACAATTGTTCCAAATGTAAGAGAAAGTCTAATCACATCATCTCCGATAGTAGATTCTAAACACTTACCCACATCTCAGTTTATAAATTTTCTAGGAAATTTCCCAGAGCCTATTATTAGACAAAGAACTAGCAAACTAAAGATTAACACCAAGTATTTTTAAAAATTCAGATTCACTAAAGTTTCAACGCCGCATTTCCATTTTAAATTCTCGAGCTCATTCTTCTTTTCAAAATTTGCAACTCAGTTCTATATGTTCGATTCCATCTGAAAGACTCCTATAACTCTCCCGTAGAATTATAAGCAACCCCATTCACAATGCTAAGCTCCATAATCTATTGTGTACTTTAAAAGATAAACCCCACTAATAGACACATATACAGGATCTTTATAATTAAAGTTCCACTTTGAAATGGCCATAAAATGAAAACTACTGGACCAAATGTTATCAAACTTGGTAATAGCTTACAGTGGAAAACGTGTTACAAAGCATGTTGAATGTGGCGTCCACCATTTTCTGAAAGCAAGTTAAATCGCATTTCTGCGTTCTCAACAGCAGCTCTTAGCATATCAGGAGGAATGTTGCGGACATGTCGGTGTATCGCATCTTTCAATTCCGCCAAATTGTTTATGTTATCACCATAAATAATTTGCATAACCCCACAAAGTTTCGTTTTAGAAACGATTAAAAACGTTTTAAACCGATGTCTTCATTTTTTTTATTTCGTTTAACAATATTGCATACAGCGCTATTCCCGCTGGTGTTGATTTTTGAATTTTTATTTTTATATTTTTTTACTTTATTTCTTTTTTTTTCTTTTTTTTTGCGGAAAATAAAATTACATGACCTCTTGTAAGCTATTGCCAAGTTTGATAACATTTGGTCCCGTAGATTTCATTTTACGGCCATTTAAATGTGGAACTTTAATTATAAAGACCCTGTAAAATAAATTAATCCCACTTTTATATGAACGAAATACTATCCAAGAGTACAGTAAATTTTTGATCTCTATTGATAATTAGCACGATGTGCGCGTTCACACCTGGTTTGGCACATAATGACCTTTGCTGCTTGTTCTTGCGCCATAAAAATACAGCTAACCAACAAAATTGACAATTTGCTCAGGTGGATCTAGTTTTCATAGCTATATTCTTCAAGAAATCACAGATGGAGTTTCTGCCCAAGTACACATTAAAGAATTAGTTAGTGTAAAACATATATGGCTAAAATGAACATGTTATCGTCATACAACCGTCATTACTCCCATTAATTAGCTTCGGTTTGTCAATAGTGTGCATTCGACAAGAACGTTCTAGCCCCATTAGTATCAATTCACATGTGAAAGCCAGTTATGTTTGACCCATATTTGCTCGCCAACATTAATCATCTAGCACGGTTGCTCATGTATTGATTCAAATGTAAGATAGTTATGGTGGCTCTTGCATAAGGGTTCTAATCTCAAGTATGCAAGCTCAAATTTTGAATAACATCAACAAATTAATTATTTTTGCCCAAATTCAATGTAATATTGTAAAATATATTAATGCATTAAAGCACCTTTATAAAACATTAATAGTGAATACAGAACGTGTAAAAACGTCATTTTTAAGTTACAATATCAACATGCTCATTAGTTGGTGTTTCAATTTTCATTAAGAAATTTATCTTGAGATTCAGTTTCTGGAAAGCTTTTCTTTACGAAACACCAGACTTTTGTTTCTTCCATCTGCGGAAAGTTTGGCGAAACTTAGATCCCTACATTTCTAAGAAATGTTGTTAGATATCGCTATCAAAATGGATATCGATCTTTCATAAATCTATCCCGTTATCGTCGATTCCTCCCTTCGTTAGGCATATTTTAACGGAACTTTAAGCATAAACCTATAATCAGTAACGGACTTAGAACATTTGCAGTTGATAGATGCTCTATCGTTTGAGATAGATTGCCAACTATCTTTAAACTATTGGAATTACTGATCGGGCCATAAGCATCCCTTGATTCATCAACATTCAATGAAGTTATAATTGCGAGCTTCCTGTGCGCCAGCCCTTTAAAACTATTTGCATTCTAAACCGAAATGGCAGTTCAAAATTCGGACCATCCAAAATGTTTGGAAATACATTAAGAATGAGCACACAGTCACTGGGGTACAATTAACTCCTTCGTAGGGTAATAGTGCATATCATAATTATAAACAAATTAATGGTCTGGATGCACAGAGCTTTTGTTCTGCCATTCATTGTTAACGATTCTAATAGCTTACACAAAATATTATTTCATTTTCATTAGAAATACACTGTCATCTACAAACAGCAAAAAGGGTTATTAATTTTTAGATGTTGTTTAATACATTATTGGCATCGTCCATTTATTTCGACAAAGTTTTACAAAATTTAAAGGTCAGATATTTCTATAGAAAAGTAATCAAAGCGTAAGATGTATTCTGCAATGAATGATGTACATTTAAAAATAAAAAATTAAATAATTTTTACCGTTGATGAAGTTTAATCAGTAAATGGAATTCATGCATTATTATTCATTGTTAGTAAAATTGTATTCAGTGTTCCTTTAGTTTTATCTTCCAAAATTGCTTAGCTCGCCTATGTAAACCTCACATCAAAAAACAATCTTCCTATTAAGGGGTTAGGTTATCAAACTTTGGAGCAAGATTATGTGAATCAATGTCTTTTATTCCATTGATTAAGCCCCATACTTCAGTCATTTCCATTGAACTCATGATTTTTGGTTAGGACTATGTTCTACACATAAGATTAATGAAGTTTCTATAAAACTCAATTTAGTTGCCTTCCTTTATTAATATAATCTTCACAAGGTAAGCCTCCTACAACAATAAACAAAATCAGCATATTTTGGAAAGAAGATATGGAGAACTTATTCAGCGTAACCATATATCCGGTCATACAGGGTTTGTCCCAAAAGTTCCCGGAATGATTTTTTTTAAAATCATTTATTCAATATCAGTTTACAATCTTTTCAGAACTTTTCAAAGTATTCTCCCCCTGCTTCGATGCGTTGGAAGGAACAGTTTTATCCTGAAGGGGAAATTGCCTTTGTGTCTAAAAAGAAAGGTCTTCAACCAGTGTGTATTGCCAGTCCTCTCTTATGGATCAGAGACATGGAGTCTAACAGTTGGAGCAATACGAAAGTTACAGACAACGCAAAGGAGCATGGAGAGGTGCATGCTTGGAATAACTAGGAGAGATCGAAAAAGGAACACTTGGGTGAGAGAGCAAACTAGAGTAGAGGACATCATTGTTAAAGTAAAAGGGCTGAAATGGCGATGGGCTGGGCATATTGCAAGAAGAACTGATCAACGATGGACAACAGAAATTCTGAACTGGATTCCAAGAGACCACCGAAGACCTAGAAAACGTCCTCAAACTAGATGGGTGGATGAAATAAGAAAACAGGTTGGGGTGACGTGGAAGCGAATTGCTCAGGATAGACTTGTGTGGAAAGCATTTGGAGAGACCTTCATCCAGCAGTGGATAGATAATGGTTGAATATGATGATGATGATATATATAGCAAAATTATAGTATGATTGTGACATATAGTACCTTCTTTGCTATTGATAATAATGGTTTCTTTAAGCTGCATTAATTAGCACTGGAGGACCAATTATTGTTTGTTTTGACTATTAAGTACCTCTTTTCTCTTAATTCCTTTCTATAAGTAATAGCTCGCTAACTATTCACTATAATATATATATATCATCATATTCAACCATTATCTATCCACTGCTGGATGAAGGTCTCTCCAAATGCTTTCCACACAAGTCTATCCTGAGCAATTCGCTTCCACGTCACCCCAACCTGTTTTCTTATTTCATCCACCCATCTAGTTTGAGGACGTTTTCTAGGTCTTCGGTGGTCTCTTGGAATCCAGTTCAGAATTTCTGTTGTCCACCGTTGATCAGTTCTTCTTACAATATGCCCAGCCCATCGCCATTTCAGCCCTTTTACTTCAACAACGATGTCCTCCACTCTAGTTTGTTCTCTCACCCAAGTGTTCCTTTTTCGATCTCTCATAGTTATTCCAAGCATGCACCTCTCCATGCTCCTTTGCATTGTCTGTAACTTTCGTATTGCTCCAACTGTTAGACTCCATGTCTCTGATCCATAAGTGAGAACTGGCAATACACACTGGTTGAAGACCTTTCTCTTGAGCTAGAAATTGCTGATTCATATATTTACCTGTGCCTTCTGACTTCAATGGAAGGACACATTACGAAAGAACTCAACAGATGAATTAAACTTGGCTGGCGTGCATTTGGAAGAAACAGTTTTATGCACTCCAGCCAAGTTTAATACGTCTGTTGAGTCCTTTCATAATGTGGCCTTCCATTGAAATCAGCTGACCAAGATAAATATATGACTCAGCAATTTCTAGCTCAATGTTGTCAACTTGTACTTTTGTTTCCTCTACGAAATTATTGAACATGATTTTAGTTTTTTGTAGGTTCATCTTGAGTCCAACTTCTTTACTTCCAGTTGAAAGCTCCTGTACCACGTCTTGGAGTTCTGATGTGTTTGTTGAAAAAGTAACAATGTCATCAGCAAACCGGGGGTGATTTAAAAAATATTCACCATTTACTTTTATTCCCTTGTTATCCCAATTTATCAGTTGAAAAATCATCTGCTAGGCTGAAGTAAAAAGTTTTGGAGAAATGGTATCTTCCTGCCTCACATCTTTACCAATTTTGTCGTTTTGGTATCTTTATGTAACCTAAATTTTTCACTTGCATTTTTATACACACGTTTCATCATGTCAATATACACATCCTCAATGTCTGTTGATCTTAAAGAGTTGATGACTGCTGATGTTTTAATAGAGTCAAAGACCTTCTCATAGTGAATAAGTGCCACACATAATGGAAGTCCATATTCATGTGTTGTTTTTTTCAATTAGTTTTCTTAGTACTTGAATATGGTCTAGTGTACAGAATCCACTTCGAAATCCAGCATGTTCTCTAGGTTGAGCTGCACTTAATTTTTCTTGTAGGCGATGTGTTAGGACTTTTGTGAAGATTATGTAAATAGTAGGTAACATGTTAATGGATCGGTAATTTTTTAAATCCTCTTTAACCCCTTTTTTATGCAAAAGAATGACTATTGTAGAATCTCATTGGTTTAGTATGTTACCGCTATTAAGATATTTGGTAAAGAATTTTGCAAGTATATGTTCTACTGCTGCTGTTCTCCAGTTGCTTTTAGGATATCTAATGTAATGCTTTCCTCACCACGGGATCTTACTTTCTTCAAACTTTTTATTTCAAATGCCACTTCCTCTTTTATTATTTTAGGAGCTGTTCCTTCGACTATTTTATTATCCTCGGTTAATCCACTGTTTCCTTCATATAGCTTTCTGTAGAATTTTTCAACTCTTCTAAGTACTTCCTCCCTATTTCTTCTTACGGTGCCATCCTCTCCTTTTGATGCAATGATGTGTTTCTTCCCAATAGACAAACTCCCTTTAACAACCCTAAGGCTCTTGTTGCTTTCAATGGCCTTCCTTACTAACTCACAATTGAATTTTCTTATATCTTCTTTCATGTTTTTGCGCAAAGTTTTGCAAAGTTCTACATACTCGATCTTGCGACTGGTATTTTGATTGTCCACCTTCATAAGTCTTCGCCTTTTCATGAGTTGTTTCGTCTTCTCAGATAATTTGTTGCTGTGTTTTTACACGTTATAGCAACAATTTTTCCAGCAGTTTCAATTATTGTCTGAACAATGTTTTCATTTGCTTCTGAAGTATCAACTTCTTTAATAAGCCCTTCCAGTACAGAAAAGCGATTTTGAATTCAAACTTGTACGCTTTGGTATTTTCTTTCAATTTATTTATTTGGATGATCACTTCTAGTATTAAATCTGTTCAGCATGCTGCAATTTTCAATAATTGATTTCTTGTTTGCCAGGATATAGGTAAATTCGCTGGTTCCATCATTGGGGTGTTTTAATGTCCATTTCATTTATGGTTTTTTCTTAAAGAATGAATTCATGATGCTAGGATTTTCGTTTCTGCAAATTTAACGAGCTGATCGCCACGTTCATTCTTTTCCCTCTATCCGTATTTACCAATTGATGTCTCTCCTTGTTCTTGTTGTCCAATTCTTGCATTAAAATCCCCGATGATGAGCTGAATGCATTGTTTCCCCTTACTTCGTACTGTTGATTTCTTCATAAAATTCCTCAACATCTTCGTCAGTATGACTGCATATGCCTGTGGTATTTGAAGTTGTTATCGCTGCGTTAGTTGAACAACGAGCCTGGCTACTCCATCCGTCGTTCTTTCAACTTCAAGAAGGTGGTCTTTAATTATTTTGTTTATTAAGAAGTCACCACCACTTGTTATTCTAGTTTCCGTTCCTTTATAAAAGAAAACAAATGTTTGTTTTTAAGCTCCACCAACTCTTCAGCTTTTCTTCTAACTTCACTGAGTACTGTAATGTCCCATTTAATATTTTCAAGTTCTTTTTCCAATTCCTGAAATTTTGCTTCAGAAGAAAGGGATCCTCCATTATACATAGCCGAGGTCAATAAAAAACGACAGCCATCCCCTGCTTTCATGCTACGCTGACCAATTTTATATATATATATATATATATATTCTTGTCTTCTTGGCCGAAATTAAATTGATTAATATCAACATTTATATTGAGTTTGATTTGAATTATATTGGCGTTATTTGAATCGATCACAGAAGACACTGATCGAATTAATTAATATTTAAATTGTTCGAATTGGTAGCAAATGATTTCGTCCAATTACCTAAATTAGCATTAACATTGAAATTTACGTAAGTTTGAGTTGATATTAATAAATTAAAGTTAACTTTATTTAGTAAAAATTGGCCTTAATTAATTAATTAATACATTAATTTACTAACATTAATGACTGTCACAGGACCTACTGAAATCGACATATTTCTTGAGGAAGTTAAAATAAACGACTGTCAAACTGTTTGAATCTGCATCTGAATCGATTGAAATTGGTAATGATTAATTAGAGTGAAACTCAGATTTTGCTGATAATTCGATTTTCACCGAATTCTCACTTGAATTCTCACTCAAAAGAATTGAAGCGAAATTGAAGCTGATAACGGTTAAATTAACTACGTTTAATTGCAATTGGCTGGAATTAATTCAATTTTAAGCTATTGAAATGTTTCAGGGTGGCGACAACTGATTGATTTCAAATTGACATTAATTAGATTGCAAAATTCAATGAAATTCGCAACGACAGATGAGATTCAGATTGAGTGATAAATTTGATCGGAATGGACAATAATTGAGCTGATTGAAACCGGCATTAGTAAGCTAAATACCATCATAAAAACTCTTAACTGTGTTATGAATTAAAACACATCTTTCTTCACGTAACTTGTTTTTTAATATTTAATTGTATTGTTTATAATTCACGTCTTTAAATCCAGAAAACTACTTGCCCGCAAATTTATATTTCATGAAACAGCCGTTGTATAAAACATATAATCTACGTAATATAAATTGTAAATAAAGTTGCGATTTCTGTTTAAGTTCACCCGTAAAATATGGAAGCATTATAGAAAACTTTCCAGCGACTGCATTGTAGATATATATTCATTTCGTTGAATATAAATCTGCTGTCAGGATTTTTCGCATGGAAGTATTCGACACAGTTGCGTAAGTTCGGACAGCTGGACAATACAGTGTAGGAAGATCTGGTTATCTATTTCGGTATCTACATTGTAACTGCATTTTGACCACACGTATCCCAAGTTTTGCGATTAGGCTTTTGTTTGTTTTTCTGCTGATGCAGCCCAGAATCAAATCTTAGATTTTCTAGAGATGGAGTTCCATTAACGTGCCGTGCGGTTGGGTTCATCTTCGTTCTGCTTCATGCACCTGTCCAATGATGCCGAAAATCGAACTCCCACAGTCTAACTCCTTTTCCCGAATTCTTTTCTCTGAATGAAGATTGGGCGTCCGATACGCCTTGACATTTTTTCTCCGAGATTTCTGCTTTTTGGTATGCTTTACTCGTTTGCTTGGTGAATTCCTGCCCCCTTCTGGGAATAGTAAACATCATTGAACGAAATACATACAAAACTAGCTGAGTAGCGTACCATTTTAATTCATTTATATTTGTTTCGTTACCTTTGTGTAGAAAAAAAAGGGCACCACTCTTTTTTATATTTCGTTGCATACTTTGTTCACAGTGTAATGCTATTCTATTCATAATAAATATTAATTATAAAATGTGTTCTGTTATAAAATAGTAATCACCGAGTAATTTTATTTTATTTTCGTATTACTTTACAATGCTTTCTTATATTACATGTAATGCCTTCAATTAAACAAATGAATATACATTATCACTGTACAGCTTAGTAATTAAATTTACTTATCATAAAGGCTTGAAACTCATAAAAAAATGAATAACAAAACGTGAATGATTTTCAGTGAACTTATTGTTCAGAAATTTAAGCTTTATGAATACCGGTGGGAGCCAATGGACTGTGACATACAAAAGGGGGCGGGGCTTAAAAACTCAAGCACCTCCCCTCGTTGAACCACAAGACGCATTGTTTAGTTTAATGCTACTTCACATTATCATCGCATGACATAAAACTAATTTTTGCCCGCATAATTTTTGAATTCCTATGTCCCTGCTAATTGATACCGACGGTTTCATAACGTGAGCTCAGAAGTGTAGATAAACATTCATATTTTGGAATTAAGCCATAAACTGGAGATATAATTAGTATTAAAATTAAAATTGCTATGAGACTAAGTCAGAGAGTTAAGGTAAAAATTAAGATGGATAATAATGAATTATCCTAAGTTCATCATATACACGTACGAGGGGCTTCACACATTACATCATATCTTTTTAAAAATCCATAAAACGTTATATTGGAACGTTATATCCATATATGCGTATAAATGCATCAGAGCGTGTACAGATATATGGCATTAGGTCTTCAGGGGATTGCTAGCATTTAACTGGGAGGACACGTACAGGATAAATAGAATTACAGGTGTGAGACATCTTGCAATTCCGTAATTTAGTGTGCTACCATATTCTCAAATTGTGAAAGGCTGAAAACATTTATATGAAATTAATATTTAAATCATGAATAAAGCCACTATAAACAATTTACAAGCTCTTATATCGATCATATCCCCCTCACAATTTTATCCCTCATATCATCTCGCCCCCAACATTAGCCCGCGCCAAGGAAAGTCCCACCTTTGCGCAGAACTTTGGCTGTGGTGACCGAAGTTCGGATTCTTCGTTAAGCTGTAGGTTCAGCTCGCCAATCCGTCTGGCCAGCGTGGTGAGCTTAACGCCGCCTCCTCTGTATTTCTTTCACCGTACTACATGTATGTGTGATAACAGAGAGACCTCCATCTTGCAGTGTTTTAAAATGAATGACGATGATGATGATGATGAAGAGGATACCCATCGTAAGATGAAAATGATCAGAGTTGTCCTCATCACGACAGGTACTTGGGGAGAAATTTCTTTTAAAAATTAAAAGATGATTGAGACATATTAATCTAATTATATTAATATAATAAGTAAATAAATATATAACACAGTTGACTTCCGAATCATCTGTGTTAAAGCCTATCTTTCTTTCCTCCACCTCTTCAAAGTGGCGCCATGTAAATATCAATTTAAACCTTCTGAATAATCCAAATTATAAATGAGAATCGCTTTAATGGAATCACAATAACTTCATTAAAAATCGTTCCTTCTCATCCTAGCCACCTTTTCAACTAATTTTTCTGTGGTAATTTCATAAAATCAGTATTCGTGCTAAAGTGATGAACCCGCTTGTAATGAAAACCGCATTTAATGATTGTCACATTCATAATGCAAATAATTTTTAAAAGCAAGTATAAAAATCCACTTCGGAAAGTGATACACCTTCGCTTTTTGTTAGTAGTTCGAAGTAGTAGAAGAATGTATTGAAGAAGTTAGTCTGTTAGATATACAGGAGTACTTTAAGGTTAAACAGGCTCTCTTTAAGGCATCATTATATAACGATTCTATGAACAAATACTAACATCCTTTTCCTGAATGTCAGAAAATGTCAGCTAGATCTATAACTCATCTTGAGTTATGGTCAAATAAATAAGGTTTTATGTAATATTCACAGCGCGCCATGAAAGTGAAATAACCTGCGATAGTGTAGTGGTATCGCTCTTGCCTAATAACATCGTTATCCAGGTTCGTCTAACGATGCGGAAACCCAAAAACTTATTGATTAATTGCACCCTATGGTTCGGGGGTTGTATCCTGGGCCACAAGAGGTTCGGATACCTCGAAAAATTGCAAGTTCGGGCACAGTATGACTCTCGCTGTCCTTGCGCCGTAAACTTCTCAAACAAACAACAACAAACAAAGCTTAGGGCAGGCGTAAGTAGAGGTGATTCCGCGTCATCTTATCAAGTCCCTATAATTGGCGCGTGGTTGTGTAAATCACTTTGATTCTTTGGACACGATATGACAGATAATCGTTTCTTGTTATCGGTCTGGAATATGTAATATCAAAGTCTTTAGACAAATTTCTCTAATAAACTGCAGTTATAATTCATTATAAACTTGCTGTATGCCTTTTAGAGATTGAGTTTGCCATCATCAGAGGAAAAAAAAAGTCGCCCGCAAGAAAATTAAGTGACTACGTTTTCTTTTCTTGTAGGAATCTCCATCTAGGGATTAAATAAGCGCCATAAAAATAGCAGAATATAAATTTAAATAAAATATCTGGACTGTAGTTCTAGTACAATGAATAAGCCATACCTATTTTGTAAAAAAAAAATATTTGCGAACATAGGCGTAAGCAGAAATTCATTAAAAATGGGATTATGGGCTTAATGGGTGAGTTATAGAGATATAACTCCAAATATTCATATGTAAATATACAAAATTTCATTGCAATGGGAGCTGCAACCCAAGTGAACACTCACCTACGCCAGTGTTTGAGATAGACGCCATCTAACCAAATTATTGCACAATCCTAATCACACACCTATAATAAGTACGTGATCTTTGATCAGCAGTTAGCGACAATAGCTAAAACTTTATTTGTTTGAAGGAACTATCTTATTTCTTTGAGGGAGGAAAGAAGTAAAAACAGTACAAAAGATATTTTCAGAACTATCTTTTGTGCTTGTGAGCTCTTTAATCCGAATTCTCTTATTCTGTACACAAATTCTAGGGAGTGATTCCCTACTGAGTTTCGCAACTTCTACCCCGGCTATAAAATTTCCGAAACGGTTTTACAGCCTATAAAATTGTGTGTTGTCTGCCTCACATGGCGAAATTACGATACTTCTTGTAACAAACCAAGTATCCTTTCTTGGCCCAGTGCTCCGAAAGGCACAAATTTAATTTCCAGTAATGACTTTTCTTCCATATAGGAAGTATTATTTATTTATTTATTTTATGACTAGGAGACAATATGCCTTTCAGGTGTCTTCCGTTTTACTGGAGGGTGAAAGAAAGTTATGTGAATTTTCTTCTAGTAATACGTAGAAAAATATTCATAAGGGATACACGTGGAGACAAACATAAATTAGAACTTAGATAGTCAGAAGAGGTGTTTCCACAGTACTTAATTTTGATTGAATTTTCAGGGCTGACGCATGCAAATAGTTATTTTTATCACGTGATTTAATATCTCATTTTAGACTGATAGAGGGTACTTTATAGTCAACCAACATTCACCAGCTTGCTGTGGTAACCCCTAAGGAAGAATTTTCAAAAATACAGACAGGAATATTTGGTTGTCATCATCATCATCATTGCAACTGTTCAAACCTTCACCTTTGTCAAAGCGTCATTATTACAATATCACCGTCGTCACTGCGTAATATTATTATTAATATTATCTTTATTAATATTTATTTACATTTATATAGTAAATATGGTATATGTCTGGTGCCTTTCGTTTAATTACTAAACACTTTCCAATGGTCTAAGGCAATTAAAGTTATCTACATGTGATGTAAGCTATCCTAAGAAGTATAACATTTTCGATTATGTTTAATCAATAATAATAGAGTTAATTAAATTTGCGGTTAGTTCTGGAATAAATACGTGTATAAGATGGGAAAATCATTGAACCAAACAAAATCTATAACAAAAAGAGGATCGGATAATATAATTTCGGTGAAACACGTTCCTACCGAACACAGAAAACATTTCTTTTCTTTGCGAACGTTTCACCATCTAACCACGCCATAATATCGGCGTTAATATTACTACGCCTAAAAAACGTTGATAAAAATTGTTGCTTTATTTAATCCGCGTAGTGTTCGACTTGTATAAATAAATATTCATATAGTCTTAGATTGATCTGTATTATATAGGTCTATTATTATAGTATAGCCCATTACATTTACTATAATTCCGCTGTACGTTTTCACCAGACTTCGGTTTTACGAATTCATCATAATTTAGAATTTAGAATTTAACATCCTTCAGTTTTTTGCAATTACTATAACTTAACTTTACCATTTATTTCAATTCAGCTTTACATATTTAATACACAGGTTGATTCCGAATAGATGTAACCTCAGTTATGTTTTTACCAGTTAGTTACAAAAAAATTCGACGAGTGGGGAATGTGCTCAGATTTTATAAGATTATTGCATATATTATTTATTTTACAAAGAGTTATATATGTATAAAAATACGCAGTTTAACTTTTTCTGTACGTGCTCTACTAAGAAAACTTCAGTTAAAAAAAAATGCCCAACATCTAGTTAGTAAAAAAAGGAAAGTTCTTATTTCTAAATAGAATATTCGAGGATTTATTAAAAGTCGAATTGCGCCACTTATAAATATTAGACGCTGTGTTTTGGGGAAATAATTGCAAACATAAGGGTATTTCTAAAATGAAATAAAACGTGTGAACTTCTTTCCAACCGTAAACAAATTTAGAATAGAATCGCTTTCATATATTTATAAAATTCCGTCTCATTTTTTTTAAGTTATAGATGACACTTCTTCACTTTGTGATCAAATGCAGAATTTTAAATATCTCAATATCTCAAAGACTGTTCCATATAGAAACAACAAGTATTTCTTATTTCACCAATTAGGCATAGGGCACTATTTTCTAATTGGAAATTTTCTTATAAAGGACTCGTGTAAAAAGTTAAATTCAGTAATTTTATGCATATACAATCTCTTGTAAAGTAGAAAAGATATTCAACATCACTATATAATTTGAGCTCTTTTGCTTTTAGAGTTTCTTTTCTACGACTATCTGTTAAACGGTAATTGAGGTAATATATATTATGAATTATACCATATATTAAGTTTATGTACTTGCCTAGTCAAGCTTTAAGCATTTACTGTAATTCCAGATGGACCCATTGCTCTGTTCATCGCCACATTTGCATTAATGAATATAAAATACTATATCATGTAGTAAGAAGTTCATTTCATAGCTTTCATTATTTTATCTTTTAATCATTCTGCGATCTTTTACCCCAGATTTAAGCAACAATAAATATGAAAGGAATGAAAAAAAGAACATAAAAATTCTTATAAATCTTTTATCAGAATGAAGAGTAACATCATTTTAGTATTAAAATTTGTGAAAATTATAATGGGTCTTTAAAACTAAACGAATGTTCCTGCCACTTTTTAATCAAATCTAAAGATTGCCTGAAATCGATCCTCGATTCTATTAAAATTAATTAGTCAAAATTTAATTATAAAATTTTAATATTCCAGCTCAGCCCAACTTATGATCCTAGCTATTAAAATTTCTCATTTTCTATCATGTATTTAACGTTTTTCTTTCTTTAAGAGAGTTTTGAAACATTGAAATTTAATTTCCATTAACGAGCTGTTCATCCTGAACGTGCTATTTTAATCTCCCAATTTTCCATTAAAAAGCAAAGCAAGGGTAATAGCCAACTTCAAGAATATATGTTAATATAATTTAACTTATTTTTTATGTTATAAACTTCTAGTTTTAATGTGGTGGTGGTGCCATTTTTTAAAGGAACTTCTCATCTTCTTATTAACTTTTTTTACGAAGGGGTAATTCATTTTATATAGAGGGTGAACGGTAACTCACAAGCCATGTGAAGTATGCTGTTAGAATATATAGAGTATATCGATTGTCATAAAATTATATTTGCACAGTTTGATGCCCAAGATAAAGTAATACATGCACTAATTTTCAAAAGAAATTAACGTCCAAACTAGAATAATGTTCAAAATAAAGTAATAAGTTCAGTAATATTCAAATCAATTTAACATTCAGAATAATGTTCAAACAGAATGAATCGCAAGATGAATTCATATTCAAAGCGCAGTAATGTTTGAAGTAAAATAATGTTAAAAAATTGACATTTGAAGTAACATTAAAAAAAATCTTTGCTCAAAGGAAATTAATGTTCAAAACGAATTAATATTAAAAAAAAGCTATGTTTAAAACAAATTAGAGTTCAAAATAGAGCTGTGTTTGAAGCAAAGTAATGTTTAAAACGAACTAAGTTTCGAATTAAGGGAATGTCCACAATATAATGACGCTCTAATATACAATGTTTTAACTAGACACGCTTAATATCCTTAAGGAATTACTTTAACTTAAAATGTAATTCTAGTTGTTAAAACTTTTAGACCTAAGTATTTCTTCTTATTTTTAGGCATGTATATACAATACGTTACAATACAATACTTTATTTTCCATGCTACAGGTTTGTCAATCCTGCACACGGAGGGAAGAGTAGCAAAACCTAAGGTTAATTCCCTCTCTCCCTACACTGGCTTAAGTTTCATTTCTTATATAGTGTTTCATCTAGAAAAAAAAATTAGAGCAGGGCACATGGCATGAGAAAAGACCATTTTTTTTGGTTCTCTAAATATAAATATACTCATGATAAATATCCGCAGTTAAGTCAGCTTTTCTGCTACCAATTCCTTTAAACAACGTCTTAATTTGTTTAGTTCCTATAGTTGCTTTCTTTAAATTGCTTAGTTTTCGTTTGCAGGTAAGCATTTTTTGGATTTTTTTTTTTTTTTTAGTTCCGAGTTAAGTATATGCGAAAGGCGAGCGGAAGGTGCACGTGATTATTGCAATCTAATGTCAATGTTGCCAGATGGCAAGATTAAAAAATCTCAACTTCATACAAAATAATAATTAAATTAATATAACTATAATTTAGTTAAACAATATCCTATAATATTTCATTTATTCAAATATCCTATACTATATGACAAGTAAGCTTCATAAAATAGGGATGTAAAACATGCTTAATTTAGATCTTGAAGGCAAATTGGTTTAAAACAATTTGATCTCAAAAATAGGTGGAACCGCTAACGTTTATCGCAGTAGTCCGTGGTTGAAAGTCTGCAAACCTAGTAACAGTGCTTTGTTTACAAATATTCGTCAGCAATTTCATTTTGCCAAAACCATCAGTGTTATTACGAAAATGAAATAATGAAGTACAAAATTTTTATAAATCAACAAATTTCGTCACGCGTTTTGGATTCTAACGTGAGAATATTGAATTATCATCGGGGAAGGATGGTGCGTTATTTTCCGAGGGTTGGGTGGGACATTTTGGTACAAACGCCAACAAGTTGAAGGGCAGAGCGCTTAATAGGTACGGCAGGGCGTTGCGCCCTTCTATTTCGCTTTAGATGAAACACTATTTTATAATTAGTCTTCTTAATTTGTTTCTAAAGTCAGTCTCTGATATACCATTTTTTATTTCGTTTGGTAATGAATTCCACGTCTTCATACCATAATAGTTTATATTACCGGAACCCATGTTTGTTTTTATTTTTTTTTTAATTTTTAAAGTTTTCCTTGATCAACTATTGTTCATATTTGGTTTATTTTCTATATTTATGTCCTCAATGTACTTCCCTTTTTTTATTCTATTAAATATCATTATCAAAATTTTAAATCTATGTATTTGATCTAAATCCATTATATTATTTTCAATTTTTATTTCTTGTTTTTTGTTTTTTTTTTGCGTTACATTGTTCCAAAATCTATTTAATATTGTTTGCATACTTTTTTGATTTTTTTATATTCACATTTCCCCAGACACTATTTCCCTATAAAATATAACAATATATCAACGAATAATATAAATGAATTTTTATGTGCATGGGTAACAGATTCTTTAATCTTTAATACTCCTACACTTTTTCTAATTTTTTTTATTAACTTCCAAAATATATTTATTCCAATTTAAACTTCATTTATATAAATACCAAGGAACTTAATTTCATCCGTTTTCTTTATTTCCTTATTATCTAACTTTAATATTTCCAAATTATCTAATTTTTTATTTATATTATGAAAAAGTATATGCTTAGTTTTTTCTCTATTAACTATTAGTTTATTATTTTTAAACCACTGATTTAGAATTTCTAGTTTTAATTTTGCCTTGATGAAGAGGTTTTCTTGTGACATATCTCCAAAAATCAGACCTATGTCGTCAGCAAATAAGTTTACATCATCGTCAATGTCAGTAATATCATTTATGTACATGAGAAACAATAGCGGCCCAAGCATGGAACTTTTGGGGACTCCACATGTATTTTGCTCTTGATTAGAATGTATATGATTTATTTGCACAATTTTAGTTCTACCTGTTAAATAACTATGAAACAATTTAAGCACATTATCTCTAACTCCATACATTTGCATTTTAATTAATAACAATGATTGGTCTATTTATAATATCGAAAGCCTTGCTTAAGTCAAAGAATATGCCTATAACAAATTCTTTATTTTCAATCTTTTGTTGAATTTTATTAACTGTTTTAATGAGGACATCCTCTGTTGTCCAATTTTTTCGGAACCCATATTGTCTTGAATTTAATATATTATATGTGTCCAAATATTTCAATAGCCTATTGTATAATAGTTTTTCAAAGATTTTTGAGAATATAGGAATTATTGAGATTGGTCTATAGTTGTATAGACATTTCCTATCCCCTTTTTTAAATATTGGAATAACTTTACTTGTTTTCATTTTTATTGGTATATATGACGTCTCAAGGATATTATTAAAAATCATATTTAGTGGCTTTACTAATTCTCCGGCACAAAATTTTACTAATTTTAGTTTAATGCCATCAAGCCTTTCACCCTTATTTTGTTTAATTTTTTGAAGTTCCTTTTTTTTATTTCTTCTTTTGTGAATTCTGCAAGATACATGTCATTTTCTCGTGATTCTACTCATTGATAATTTATATCCACACCATTGTTAATTGATTGTGTAATTTCTTCCATTATATTTATATAAAAATCATTAAAAGCATTTGCTTGAGTTTGTATGTCCGTTATTTTGACATTATTTATATTTATTACTAATTTTGTATTTAAATTTTTATCTTTTTCACCCATTAACTTATTTATATTTGCCCATTGTTTGTTTGGATCTTTCGTCATAAATATATTATTATAATGAAGAGTTTTTGTTTTTAATTATTTTATTTAATAGATTTCTTTTTTTTAAATATTTCCCAATCATTTTTGGTTTTGGTTCTCATAAATTCTATATATGCTTTATTTTTACTTTTTAATTTTTTTTGATCAGTTTTCCAAACCATGGTTTATCTAAGTATTTTGTTGTTTTGATCTCCTTATATACAAAACATTTTTCCTATGTAATCCTCAATGTATCCATAAATTTATCGTACAATTCATCCCCAGATCTATTATTTAGTATTTCCCAATTGATATCTATTAACAATTTACAATTTTTTTATATCTCTTCTGGAAAAATTTATTGTTTTTATATTTTGTCGTTTAGAAATTTTTTCATTTGTCAATTTTATTAGTATTGGTTTATGATCACTTATATGTGTTTTTAATATTTTTTCTTCAGTCTGTATGTTTACAAAGCATAAATCTATTATACTTTGTGATCTATCATCTACACTTGTTGGTTCACTTATTTTCAAATCCCAATGATTCCATGAGGTCTAATAATTTTTCTTTGTTTAAATTTTCATTTTCCATTCTGATATTAAAATCCCCTATGACCAATATTTTATTTATAAAAGTATGTTGGAGGATGTTTAATTTATTTTCTAGGTTCATAAGGAAATTATTTATCTGTCCCTGTGGTGGTCTATATAAAGCCAAAATTTTTAAATCGTTTATTTTTACCACTATCATCTATCTCCACATCTTCCTCGATGATTAAGGATTCTTCTATTATTTTACTGTCAATTTCGTTTTTTACATAGATGGATACACCTCCTCCTTTTTTGTTAACTCTGAACACTGCAGTTTCGTAATATCCGTTTATATTCAGGGTTTACACCTTCCTTTTTCCATGTCTCTGTAATAATCACTATTTCAGGTTGATTAATCTTTTGGATTAATTCTTCAATTACTTTAATTTTATTCTTTTAAGGTTTGAGCTCTCTACGTGGAAGATTTCAGTTGGTTGTTCGTTAATAGTTTATTGTCTTTTATTTTTTCTAGCTGTCCATTTTTATTTCTTGATTTTCCTGATGGTATTTTATTCTATTATGTATAGTATCGATTGTTCAATATCTTTGATATTATGTATTTCACAGTGTCGACTCGTGACGATATATAATGTGTGCGCATGAAGACTAATTCACCAAAACGCATCAATTTATGGCCTCTATTCGTCAAGAAACTGGTTTTTACCTCATTCAGTAAATAAGAAAGAAATTTAAGGTAACTTTAGGTTTTGGTGAATTGGCTTCATGCACATACCCTAAAATCTCGCCACGAGCTGCCAGTGGTATTTCATGTATCTCCGAATTTTCTTTTTCCTCTATTTTTACTCTTCCATACACTGTCCATACATATTTCTAGTTATATTCACCTTTAAATTTTAGAGCTTCATTTAATAAGTATTTGTTTAGACTCGTTAAAGGTTCATTTATATCTATTTTGTTTTGTCTACTCTCTGCTTCCTCGGTTGACACATTTTTTATGTGTATTTCTTTCTTTCTATTTCTCCACATTTCATTTTTTTCTTAACATTTGTAAATCTCACGATGATATTTTCACCCCTTCCTCGAAGTCTTTGTGCAGCTTGTATATCATCCTCTTCTAATTCAATATCCACATCGTTACAAATCTTATTTATTCACAACTTCATAAACGCTATAATTTTAGCTCCGGGAGTACAGGTAGTACACACAATTACCTTAATTCTGATAAATAAACCTCGAAATATTCGCTTTGTAACTTTTTTGATCTTATCGATCAACATTTATTCTATGTGATTTACATTTGCCTCTTCTTTACAAGGTCTTAAAGTAGGCAAATTTTATATAATATAGAGGAAAAAAATGTCGATACAACAAATCTAATCAAGAACATAGGCATCCAATTTTTATCGTGAAGTTTATGTCTATCAATTTATAGATTTTTCATTCGATTTTAGATAAATTTATTAATTATAAAAATTTTAACCATGTCGACCATTAAAATATTTAAACGTATTTTGTACTCACCTAATTATTCGTTTACAAAATGCGCGAAATTTGGTGGAACTTGAAGAATAGAAAAGCACATTCTGATGATGTATTGCAAGAATCAAAATCAAAAACAAAAATGATTAAAATGTTCATAAAAGGTCAAAGAAAATTTTTCAAAAGACTCTATTCCATCCATAATGACTATGTTTCTCTGAAGACTGTATTCCTTAACACAGATTAATTATAATTTTATTAAATTGTATTGCATGTTAAGTTCATTACGCTTATGACATGTAAGAATTAAGTTGCAAAACGTTTAAGGCTTTCCTTGATAGGGTTACGCGAAAAGATATATACTACGGATATTTCAAATTCTGCTGCCATAAATTTTATTTCCAAGCCTAATTGAATTAAAGATAAATTTATACAATATATTCTTTTTTTATGGAATATGCTAATATTTAAGTTTGGTGGTTTCCTAAAAACGCCAAAAATATTAATGGCTGAATATATTCCTATTTAGAAAGGAAAGTCTTGTAACTGCCCTTCCTTTCCGATGAAGAATGGGCCCTGGGTAAACAATTCCTTCTCAGATCATCACTTATTACGGAAGACTAAGGCAAGTCGTGCATGGAATGCATTTGGCTAGGATAAACTAACTGAATACTGGGAAAATTTTCGGGATAAATGCAATTCTTCATTGCGAAAAATGGAAAAGGCTTCCTTTTCCCGTATTTTCGATAGCTGGTTAAAGTTAATTTTTCAAACCCTCAACTAACTAAAAGTTTTCTGGATCGCGTTATTGTTAAAGTTAGAATTTAAACTTATGTCGCAGGGTTAGTTGTTTGGCAGAGAGTACTTTCTTTGACGGACAAAAGATCGTTTGCTAACTTCTCAGATTTTATTCAAGGGTTTAAAAAATTAGAAGACTTAGTTAACGGGTGTTGGGAAATTCCACAATACGAATGTTGTAACGAGTGAAATACGAATAAGATATTCCTTTTGGTCAGTTTGCTTTCGTAAAATTTCAACCTGTTTTCTCTTTTTGCCAGCATTGAAGAAATATATTTGATGTTTTATTTATTCGCCAAAATGATCCATACTGATTGATCATATTTACGTGCTGGGCACACAGCTAAATTGAATTCACCCTTTTTTGAAAATTTTATTTATTTTACTATTGGTCTACTATAATGCAGTCACGGCGTAGGGATAAAAAAAATACCGATATCTAGTATGTTTATTAGAAGCCAAAAATTGGCCTCATGTTCTGGATTGAAAGTAAATATTGTTTCTCGTGGTCGGGCTAATAGCTTGGAGCGTCCACTACATGACACTGTTTCCCAATTACGTGACGAAATAACATTTATTTGAAAATCTACGTCAACTGAATTAAAAAACATCAGATTTTTGGTACCAATATCAACTGATCAAGATGGGGTTTCTGGCCGAATATCGGAGGTCACGGTAATATCGGGACCCGGAGCCGCGACACATGCCTCTGTTGTTGCTGATCCCAATACCTGTTTTGATTACAATTTGGATGTATTTGAGACTAAAAGGATTGATCTCATTGAGGATGGTCTCCAGTCTCTGACTGAAAAATTGTTATATATGTAATCCACAATTGATGTCCTTGAACAACATGGCCGTAGAAATTGCTTAATTTTGAACGAGATCATTTAAATTGAAGACGAAAGCTGTGTTTTAAAGGTGCAACAGATTTTCTTAATATTAGTCTAGGTATGTCGCTTGTAAGGACTGATATCGATAATACATATAGAATTGGTCAAAAAAGAGAGATAGGCCGTCCCGAGGTTCAAGTCCAAGGCCAATGATTATTAAATTTCTGAGACTCTTTCAACAGGATTCTGTATTCTGGAAGAAGAAAATGTTAAAAGGATCGGGTCAGCTATTAACTAAGAATCTAGCAAGTGAACGATTATGATTTTTCAAAACTTTTCGTGATAATGGCTTAACCACCTGGACTAGTTATGGCAATAATCTGTATACGATTGGACTCTGAAAGGCTAAGTTGGCTTTGTAATTTGGGCGAAATGAGATCTTTTGACAAAAATGATAATGTAAATTAACTACTTTCATATTTCCCATTGTGTTTATTTACTATATGTGTATTGAAATGGGGGTATTCATATGACCTTTTTCCTTTAACGGCGTAGAATGACTTGTTCTTGCGCCATAAAAATCAACCAACCATGGCCATATTTTCTATGTGTAGTATTACAAATTTGTTATTGATGCTGCAAGTTATTTCCAATTTATATTATATTTTTATAGCCATGTTATCATTATTTATTTAATCTAAATTTTCTGTTATGTTCACTAAGTAGAGTGAACTAACTTATTATACTGCCACGTAATATATGCTTACTAATATATAAATATGGGTTTAGGCTTGGCACATTTTATGTACTAGATCTGCCGTGGTTATACTTATTTACTATATGTGTATTGAAATGGGGGTATTTTATATGACCTTCTTTCCTTTTCCTTGCTTGGCGTAGAATGATTTATTCTTGCGCCATAAAAATAGAACCAACCACGGCCATATTTTCTAAGTGTAATATTACAAATTTGGTATTGATTCTACAATTTATTTTCAATTTATATTATATATTTACTGTCATGTCATTATTATTTATTTAATCTAAGTTTTCTGTTATATTCACTAACGTAAGTTTGGTGAACTTATTATACAGCTACGTTTGACATTTATTGATATATAAATATGGGATTAGGTTTGGCATATTTTGTGTACTAGAGATACGGCGGTTATGTTTATTTACTATACGTGTATTGAAATGTCGTATTTCACATGACCTTTTTTTCCTTGCTTGGCGCAGAATGACTATTGTTGTCTTTGCGCCATAAAACACAGCCAACCATTGCTTTTTAAAATCAAATTGTTAATTTCATTACATTTTATGGACTATGACTAAAACAATTATGATTTTAAATCATATACCTAAATGAGTATTCTAATGATATAATTGTTTGATTTTTCATTGCCTGAAATACAGAAATTGTCGGTTTGAAATCATTTACACTTAATGTTGTTATTTGTGTTATATATATAAATATTTGTGACTGTTTTTTGAACGGTTATATTATAGCAGCTTTGTCCGACTGTTAGAGTTCGAAATAGTGAATCACTTGTTTTGCATTTGAATTTATTTATTTACTTTTTCTCATAATTTGAAATGACTGGATTTCCTAATGGGTCTGCAATATATTCTGTTGGCCAGTCGTCGTATATTGGAGTTAGTAATTTATGTCAATTTCTGATTATATTGATTTGAATGATCTCGCTGGTAAATTGGGATTTGCTGGTCGTGGCTCTCTTAACGTATTGTCTTTTAGCGTAGAGTCTTGCTCCAAAAGTTCTTGAACATCTTATTGACCAAATGAATTGCCCTGTTCATTTGATCTGTGTCTCTGAGACTTGGACCATTTCCAATTTAACTATTGAAATTGAAAGATACCATTCATACCATTTAAATAGAGAGGTTAGTATGGGGGTGATGTTGCTATTTTTGTAATGGAGTCAATTGATGATTATGATCCGAATTTAAATTTTACGTTTTCTGATAGTGACCTTAAGGTGGTATCAATTGAGAATTGTACTCATATTATTTCATGTTTTTACAAGCCTCCAAATGGGAATTATAAAGCCTGCTTTACATTCCTTGAGGAATTATTATTCCATGTTGGTTCCGTGAGAAAGGAATTGATAATACAGGGTGATTTTAAATATTGATTTACTTAGAGCAGATCATAAAGCTCGATCTTTTACAGATCTTATTACCGCCCATGGTTTTACTAATTTTGTATTATCACCAACCAGAATTACCAATACATCACGCACTCTTTTAGATTTATCAATCTCTAATTACCCACATGCTCTGACCTCTATTTAAATTATGGTATTGGAGACCATCTTTCTCTTTTTTCTTCATTTACTTTGGTAGCTGATTTACTTCCCGATTTCTCCTATGAGTTCAGATATGGATTTAAGAGGGATAAACAGATGAAATCATTTGTGATAGACTTAGTCAATCAAATCGGGATGAGGTTTTTACCCTTACACCTGATGTGTCTTTTGATGTTTTTTACTCATTGTATGGTATATTATGATTGTTTTCTCATGATTGCTGTAAAAATATTAGTAAATCTAAGAAATTGCGACATCAATGAACGCCCAATGATATTCTTAGTTTGATCAGAAAAAGGAATAGTCTCTTTTTTCGATTTATCAGGACTAAAGTGAGAGATGATTTTGGATCTTTTAAGCCATTACGAAACAAAATAATTTCCAGGATTAGAAGGGCTAAGAGGGAGTATTTTTTCTCTTTTCCAGTTTACTGATTCTATAAAAACATGGCGAAACATAAATTATCTTCTAAAATTAAAAAAGAAACGTGACTGTTTAAAAATAAAATGTGATGATCATGTCTTGAGTGAAACTGGCATGGTTGAGCATTTAACAATTATTTTTCTGGTATTCCCGGTCGCCTACTAGCGAATTAACCTGCTTTTCCTCTGTCACCCCCTGAACTGTTTATCCATTGTAATACCTTTTTCCTGAGACCAGTTGATGAGGGGGAGGTTATTGAAACTGCTTCGAAATTACGTAGAACAAGATCAACGGGATTAGATGATGTTGACACTACAATTATTACCATACGTGAAGTTGCACCTGTTATGACTCACACTATCAATGCAGTATTCTCGTTTGGAATTTTTCCTGATTCTTTAAAAGTTGCTAAGGATACTTCTGTGTATAAATCTGCTGATAAAAATAATATATTGAATTATAGCCCTATTTCAAATTTGTCTGCATTTCTTAAATTAGTAGAGAAACTAATATATAAAAGACATAATTTATTTTGAATATTTTAAACTATTGTATGTTGAACAGTATGGTTTTAGAGAACATCGCTTAACCGAAACAGCGTTATTGAGGGCACTTGAATTTCTCCACACACGAATAGATCGTAATGTTGTGGTACTGGGAATTTTTCTAGACTTATCAAAAGCCTTTGACACTATTGATCATAATATACTAAGAAATAAATTGCAACAATTGAGTATTAGGGGTTCTTCAGCTGGGGTTGCTTATGGGCTTTTGTTCTAGATCATCTTAGGTTGTTCAGTATCGTAAATCAATTTCATCAAGTCAACCGATTTTATTTGGAGTACCACAGGCCTCAATTTTTGGCCCTTTGTTGCTTTTGACATATATAAGTGACCTTTGTAATATTAATTTAGCATTTCGTAGAATTTTATTTGCAGATGACACCTGTTTATTTTTTTAGTGCCGTCCTGATCCTGCTCTTTCTATGTTTCTAACTCATATTAATCAGGAACTTAAATATTTCAGTAATTGGTTCTCTCATAACAGACTTATTTTAAATGTTGACAAATCTAGAGCAGTACTTTTTCGTCGTTGTTCCCTTGATCTTAGCAATCTACCAAAGACTTTAATGAATAATAGAGTTACACCTTTTGCTGAAAATGTATGTTTTCTCGGGGTGAAATTTGAATCTCGACTTCGATGAAATTTGCATATTGACTTGGTTTGTAATAGCGTTCGAAGGAGCCTTGGAATTATTTCCAGAGCTGCTGTATTTTTTCCCACTGGAGTAAAATTTATGCTTTATTATTCACTTATTTATTCCAGAATTCAATATTGTATTGCAATTTGGGGTGGTCCCCTATTTCTCTCTTCAGCTGATAACATATGTAATTCACGAATTTGTAAATTACAGAATATCTTCATTAAATTAATTAGATCTCTTACTACTGATTTTCTCCATAATTTAAAGCACTATCATATTCTTCCTATTCATCTTGTTTGTTTGTTTGTTTTTTGGTTTTACGGCTCAAAGACTACAGTGGTCATGCTGCGCCGGGACCTACTGTTTTCCGAGGAATCCGAACCTCTTAAGGCCTGGGGAACCAAACCCCGGACTACAGTGAGCAGTGCGATCTTTTATGAGATCTCTGAGTAAGCGTTCTTTTTGCACTGCTGGGAGTCGAACCCGGATTAGCCGCGCAATAGGAGAACGCGTTACCACACTGCGCCACCGCAGGGCCTCATCTTATTTATATATAAATTGCATATATTAACATTGATGTTTAAGAGAATTAATATGAACTTAAATAATAATATCAAAGAGTTAAACATCGGAATAGTATCGGCCTGTGCTGGATTTATCAGTGAAAGTCTTCATCAGGAGTAATGTAAATGCATTACTCCTGATGAAGGACTGCTGCTGATGCGTCCGAAAGCTTGAGTGATCTTTTTCATTGCTATTTTACCAGTGTTTAACCTTTTTATGTAATTTCCTCCCTGGTACCCTGTATTTTATTTCTAATATCAAAACTATTACCCGGTTTATTCATACTTATAATACAAGAACTTCATCCAGATTGTTGCCACCCAGACCTTATACTAATCTCATGGAATCTAACATAAATTATATTGAAATAACATTTTGGAATAGCATGTCATTTTGTCTTAGGGATATTAATGATCTTAATCTTTTCAAGAAAAAATTTGGAGCATTTTCACTCAACATGATATAGGTTAAAAAGACTATCTCAATATATATCAATATTAAGGCTTATTTGGACTATATTTATTTGTTTATTTCCCCCCTTTGGCTGTATATTTTCTGTATTCCATTTGTCTGAATAGGGGGAGCCATAAATTTCCGGACTTTTTGTAAATCCTTTGCTGGCTCCTTTCCTGTAAGATAAAATATTGCAAGTATTATATATTTATGTATGGGAATACAATTTTCCATCCTTATATCCTTGTAAATCTTACAAATGAAATACGATTTGATGATTTGCTTTGATATTTGTCCGATTTTTTCTCATATTGTCTGAGCATGACAGTATGCTTTGCTGGTTTTTTGAGATGGTGTTAAGAATTTCTCTTGGACAATTTTGCTCAGATTTTCTTATCGTACGTCCGATCTATTACCACTTGAGCATTTTTTATTTTAAAGGGTACGCCATCGATATTTGTTCCATATCTTACGCAAACACATAATCAATTTAAATGTGCTTCAAACATAAAATATCCACTTTTAGTCCGAAAAGTGTATCAGAATTAGTCAAAACTTATATTGCAGCTTACAAACTCGCACTAAATAAAGAAATGATCTCATATTCTCAATGTAATAGACTATTTTCATTATGACTGTTTGCACTTGTGATACGCTGTTTCTTTCACCAAATTCTTATTGAATCCCGAGAGTAATTCGTGAATCATCGCAACTTACGAATTTCATTACACTTGTAAATCCAAGTAGACTTACCCAAACTGGAATGGAACTCAAAAACAGTTCAGTGCATGGGATCATGGAATGCAACCAGTATTTCATTAAGGCACATGTTTAGTGTCGTTAGAAAGCTGGATTCAAGCCCACAATTCAGTATTAAAACACATTATTTTCTTTATAGCCACATAGCAAAATCTTCTTTAAAGCCACTTAAGCCACCACGAGTTTTAAATTGCTAGGCTACTGCATTTGTTGCCAGATCTTTTGGGTTAATTTAAAATTTTATTTCAGTAATATATACTGAAAAATAAATATTTTAAAAATAATCGATAGTAATAACATGAATCCGTGAAGATTGAAAATACCACGTAAAATACAATATGATATTTAACTTTATATGAATTCCAATATGATGATTTCGTCCTTTAGTGAAATACATTATTGGTATAACAAGTTTTTCTATACAAAATACAAGTTTTCTACAACAATTTATTATTTAACAAATATTATTTAATAATTTATTATTTAACAATTATTATTTTAACATTTTTTATTATTTAACAACTATTATTTTATTTAACAATTATTATTTAACAATTTATTATTTAACAATTTTACTCCTCGTGTTTTGAAATCACTGTATTGTCGTTATCATAACCTTGAGTGTAATTGTAATCCTTAAGATTACAAATTCATCCATTGGGGTATAACAGTTATATTTAATATTTTCCCAGCTGTTTCAATTATAATTCCATATTCCATATAATTTATTTTTAATATTTTGTTTTGCAATTAGGTGTGTATTAATAAATGTATTTTACTAAAATTGTTATTATATTATTATTAATATTATTAGGAAGACTTTTCCTATTTATGCGGTTGAAATTTACTATTTCTAGAGTAGTAAAATACTTTCTAAATATTCTCATCACTATAGAAGAGAGGATCCAGGAATTTTTCGGCGGGAGGGGCGATTTGTTTCCGATTCCTGTTTTTAGCCACGTGTCCAGTACTTTCCATTTCATTTTCCACGATATCATAGTCCCAACTGGAGGGCAATCGCCTCATCCCTTCCTTGGATTCGCCAGTGAATCTAAATTTGTTTCGCATGGTTATTGAAACTGCCACAAAATTTTTCTTACGCGTAATTTGGATTTAGTGATTTTCTTCCTCTGTTCGTCAATTTCATAGTAATTTCCAATTTCCATTATGTATGTAATTGGTAAGGGTCCTAGCGTATTCCTATTAAATCTAAATAGTTCAGAATTGAATCGTTTATTGATCTACAACATCAATAAAGGAAGTATGACATTTAGAAATAGAAACAACCAGTCACAGACATAAACACATAAACAAGTTAAGGTTGCTGAAATGATGAATGAAATTTCTTATTTTTCGTACCTCGCTAACGGGAATTGAGCGTATGTACTGTAATGCATACATCAGACACAGTTTAGATATAAAGAAAGAGATTTTTAGAGAAAAAAAAAACTTTTAAAGGAAGAGATAATGTAAAGAGAAATAAGGGTAATTACATATTGAAGTAGTCAAAGAAACAACATTAGCCAGTAATTGTTGCTTCTTGTGTGTGAGATTTCTGTAAAGATTTACTTCTTTGACTTAAATTTGTTGAATAAATCAATATGAATGAACGATTTTGTGGATGAAAAAATTAATGATTTAATTATGGACTAAATAATATGTATTTAGAAACTTAGAACCATTATTAACTATACGTGAAGTTGTTTTTTATTTAATATTAAATTATAACAAACATGTTTATTATAACAATTATAACAAAAATTTACATATACAGTTATGACAAATAACAAATAATGATTGAGTGGTAAAAAGGTTGATTCGATAAGAGTAATATAGAGGAAAGTTTTATAACAACAAAATTCGAAGTTGTTTTTTCCTCCAGTAAACAAATCCGTCCTTCACAACTCAAAGACAACATGAGTGTTTACAAGCGTTGGGGAATCTACCAGGTTTTCTGTCAATGTGGACTCTCATACATTGGTCAAACAAAACGTGCATTAACCCATAGACTAAAAGAAAACCAACGATACATCACTAAGGCCGAGGTCCATAAAAATCGTCAATAGCGGTCCATTGCCTTGAACAAGACCATAAATTCAACTTCTCTGATCCTCGCATAATTCACCAACCCAGATCACCTATCGAACTCGACTGTGTTGAAGCCTTTTTCATCAACAAATTTCAAGACACCATAGTGTACAATCACAGATCCACACCCTCCTTCATCTCCACCTGGAAAAATCTTCTTAAATCCACCTCACAGACTGCTTCCACTTCCCCGGCGCCTCGCAATTTACCATAAACCTGTTATTTCCCATACTTTTCGAACGTTTTCTTACTATTTTCGAATTTTGGAAATTTAGCCGCATGTTAACTGGCACAGTATTTCAGAAGAAATCGATTTTTACAGAAAACCATCGCAATGGCGTCTATGCAACCATGTGAATGGAAACACCAATGATTGTTGACACTTTAGCTTCGTGCAATCCCGAAGAAGGGCAGCCGATTTGTCCACCCGAAACGCGTTGATTTTTATTCATAAATATTGTTGATATGTTACTAACGTTGTAATACAAATTTCCTGTATAAATAATGACTGTTTAACAAATGCGATATTTTGCTTTTTAATGACCACTGTTTAACATATATTATTTCAGAACTTACATCAGACGCATATTTCAATTATCACAATTACTAATAAATAATAGGAAATATAGTATATGATTTAAATATTAAATCCAAAAAATAGCTAAGCTTTTGACATAAGTCGTTATCTTTATTTTACGATAAATAGTTTTCAAATGAATTGCAATATCCACAATCATTTAAAATGTGCGTACTTAAAATTAAATAAAAACAGAACTTCTAAATTAACTATAAAAATTATAAAAATCTGTGTATTTCATGTAGTTTTCATGACTGTAAATAAGCAACGCATGTAAAATGGATCTAAAGACATTTTCTTACCTTTTCTTCCACCGTGATTTGAAATTATTTTAATCAGATCGCATGTTCCGTTTTCTCATTCAAAAACTCCAGTTGAGTATTATGCGGTTGATGTGGAAGAAAAGCAGGTTCGCAACAGATATTAAAAATGAAAGCCCTAATGCTTATTTTTAATCAACTCCCCCGTTTTCAACAAATTTCATAATAAACACGGCACACGTAAAGAGATAAAAATTGAGCAATTCTTAAAGTAAAAAATCCGATAAGCCCAGTTTAATCCATTACATAAATTAAATTCAAATACCCGAAAACTCATCATTTGCTATCAATGCGATTAAAATTTCATTTTTATAAAATGCAATAAATCAGATTTAAATTCTTTTTTGCGAAAATGATTAATTGAAATCAAGATCACGAAAACCAAACGTTTAAATTGATTTTAATTTCCACAAACAATGAATTTTGAGCTCCTGTCATTAATCCAAACTTCCATTAATTTGAAAACCTATACACTTTAAATAAATCCTGTAATTCGTTAGATAACATGTTAAATTTCAAATACAATTGAAAGAATAGTTTTTTTTATCTTCCAACCTAAACATGTATTTAAAAGTGATTAAAGCAACTAAAATCGCTGAGGTGCTACATTCTGAAAAAAAAAAAATACATACAAGAGCGAACTGATTTTTCGGATACTATTGCAGACGAATCACTATGTGTTTCTTAAAGAATTTCTAAAATCTCCAGATCCGATATTAAATAGATCAATTAAATTATAATTTAAATATATATATATTTGATTAATATAAATTATTATATTACTATATAAATTCGATTTAATAGATTAGCCACAGGAAACACACGTAATAGACGTAAGCAGAATGCCCATAAGAGTGGGCTACAGGTTTACAATGGCGAGTCACGAAGCTACACCTGCATATATTAATATGTATACAAAATTTCATGAACAACGGCCTGCAAAAGGGTTGCTGGTATCTAACTGGAAGGAGACCCACACGCTGAACGTATGTGACGATGTGTGGAACCGGCCTGGGCTTTCCACTTATGAAACAAATTAATATTTGCTACACGGATAGAAAGGCGGAAGGGGAGGGCTAATTCACCAACCCGTCTAGACAGCGTGGTGAAATGATAATTACTCCACTATGTTGACACACCAGAAACCATGGCCCCTAGTCTCCAGGTGCTGGAGTGCTCCTGATCAAGGCAGCGGTCAGTGTGGCATGAAAGCAGGGGGTGCTAAGAATCACTGGAATGGCCCAGGCTGCCGTTTGTTATTGACCTTGGCTACGTTTAATGGACGATCCCTTGCTTCTGAAGCAAAACTTCAGGAATTGGAAGAAGAACTTGACAAGATCAAATGGGACATTGTAGGACTCAGTGAAGTTAGAAGAAAAGGTGAAGAGTTGGTGGAACTTAAAAGTGGACATTTGTTTTATTATAGAGGAACGGAAACTGGAAGAACAAGTGGTGTTGGCTTCTTAATCAACAAAAGAATTAAAGACTACCTTCTTGAAGTCGAAAGCACGTCAGATCGAGCAGCGAGGCTCGTTGTTCAACTAACCCAGCGATACCAACTTCAAATAGTACAGGTATATGCACCAACATCAAGCCATACCGACGAAGAGGTTGAAGAATTTTATGAAGAAATCAAAGAGTTACACACCAAAGGGAAACAACATATCAAGCTCATCATGGGGGATTTCAATGCAAGAATTGGACAACAGGAACAAGGAGAGACATCGGTTGGTAAATACGGATATGGGGAAAGGAATGAACGTGGCGATCAACTCATCGAATTTGCAGAAGCTGAAAATCTTAGCATCATGAATTCATTTTTTAAGAAGAAACCGCAAAGAAAATGGACATGGAAACACCCAAATGGGGGAACTAGTGAAATTGACTATATCCTGGCAAACAAGAAATCAATTATTGAAGATTGCAGCGTACTGAACAGATTTAATACTGGAAGTGATCATCGAATGGTGAGATGTAAAGTGCACTTAAATACTAAATTAGAACGACAGAAGCTCATTAGGAAACAAGTAAGTAAGAGGGTGGATTTAAAGAAATTAAAAGAAAATACCGAGGCATTCAAGTTGGAATTAAAAAATCGCTTTTCTGCACTGGAAGGACTTATTGATGAAAGTGATATCTCAGAAGCAAATGAAAACATTGTTAAGACAATAGTTGAAACTGCTGGGGAAATTGGTGGTGTAACCTGTAAAAAGCACAATAGCAAATTATCTGAGAAGACGAAACAGCTCATGAAAAGGCGAAGAGATATGAAGGTGGACAATCAAAATACCAGTTCCAGGATTGAGTACATAGAACTTTGTAAAACTCTGCGCAAAAGCATGAAAGAAGACATAAGAAAATTCAACTGTGAGCTAGTAAGGAAAGCCATTGAAAATAACAAGAGCCTTAGGGTTGTTAAAGGAAGTTTATCTGTTGGGAAGAAACACATCATTGCATTAAAAGGAGAGGATGGCACCGTAACAAGAAATAGGGAAGAAATACTTAGAAGAGTTGAAGAATTCTACAAAAATCTATACGAAAGTAACAGTGGATTAAACGAAGACATTGAAATAGTCGAAGGAACAGCTCCTAAAATCTTAAAAGAAGAAGTTTCATTTGCAATAAAAAGTATGAAGAAAGGAAGAGCCCCTGGTGATGATGGTATTACATTAGATATCCTAAAAGAAGCTGGAGAATATGTAGAAGACATACTTGCAAAATTCTTTACCAAATGTCTTAACAGCGGTAACATACCAAACCAATGGGATTCTGCAACAGTAATTCTTTTGCATAAAAAAGGTGATAAAGAGGATTTGAAAAATTACCGACCAATTAGCTTGTTACCTGCTATTTATAAAATCTTCACAAAAGTTCTAACACCTCACCTGGAGAAAAAATTAGATGCAGCTCAACCAAGAGAACAAGCTGGATTTCGAAGTGGATTCAGTACAGTGGACCATATTCAAGTATTAAGAGAATTAATTGAAAGAACACATGAATATGAACTTCCATTGTGTGTGGCATTTATTGACTATGAGAAGGCCTTTGACTCTATTAAAACATCATCAGTCATCAACTCTTTAAGATCAACAGACGGCGGGGATGTCTACATTGACACCGTGAAATGCGTATATAAAAATGAGCGCAAAATTTTGATTATATGAAGATACCAAACTATCAAAATTGGTAAAAGTGTGAGGCAGGGAGGTATCATTTCTCCAAGACTTTTTACTTCAGCTATACAGATGGTTTTTCACAGTTAAATTGGTATAACAAGGGAATAAATGGTGAATATTTAAATAAGTTGCGGTTTTCTGATGATATCTTTATTTTTTAAAGGAACTCGTCAGGACTCTAAGATATGGTACAGGTGCTCTCAACTAGATGTAAAGAAGTTGGACTAAAGATGAACTTACAAGAAACTAAAATCATGTTCAATAATTTCGTAGAGAAAACAAAAATACAAGTTGACAACGTAGAGTTAGAAATTGCTGATTCATATATTTACCTTGGCCAGCTGATTTCAATGGATGGCAACATTATGAAAGAACTCAACGGACGTATTAAACTTGGCTGGAGTTCACTTGAAATGAACAATTTTATCCTGAATGGAAAATTGCCTTTTTGTCAAAAAAGAAAGGTCTTTGACCAGTGTGTATTGCCAGTCCTCTCTTATGGATCAGAGACATGGAGTCTAACAGTTGGAGCAATACGAAAGTTACAGACAACGCAAAGGAGCATGGAGAGGTGCATGCTTGGAATAACTAGGAGAGATCGAAAAAGAAACACTTGGGTGAGAGAGCAAACTAGAGTAGAGGACATCATTGTTAAAGTAAAAGGACTGAAATGGCGATGGCTGGGCATATTGTAAAAAGAACTGATTAACAATGGACGAAGGAAATTCTGAACTGGATTCCAAGAGACCACCGAAGACCTAGAAAACGTCCTCAAACTAGATGGGTGGATGAAATAAGAAAACAGGTTGGGGTGACGTGGAAGCGAATTGCTCAGGATAGACTTGTGTGGAAAGCATTTGGAGAGACCTTCATCCAGCAGTGGATAGATAATGGTTGAATATGATGATGATGATACAAAATTTCACCACCTTAGGTGTTTACAACCCTCTCTTGAGTACGCCACTGACACAGGTGCAAGAATTCTCTGATAAAAGCCAGAACTTGAAAGAGAATTGCGGATGGAGTACATTCACACTTGCTAATCACTTTGCTTGGTGAAGTGAACTGTGAGTTTTTAAACGTTGCGAAATTTTGTTTCTTATGTCGTTGGTGACTTTAATTTTTCCGCTTTTAATACTATTTTCTAATTACAATGCTATCTCCCAATAAGGGACACGTTCGGGATTAGACATTTTGTTGCATAAGTAAATGTGTACCTTTTCCATGGTACATGTGTTGATTCATATACAGCATGTGTATGTATATATATATGCAGCAAAATATATGCAATATATATTAATTTTAATTATTGTAAATGCTATATAAATAAGTTAACGTTATAATATTTTAAATATAGTGTATTTGAATTTAAACCTAATGGAAAAAAAAGTGAAATTCTGGCCAAGTGCATAAAATAGGCACCCCATATTCTGAGGTGTCCCTTTACGGAATGTTTCACTGTACTTTCTCTTTTATTTGATTCATATTTCGTTTCTTTACTTCCTTAACTTTTTCCGGTATATTCTTTTCGTTATTTGCATAATCCTTAATTTCATTTTCAATTTTTATACTTTATTTTTTTCATTCCTTTTCTTTTCGTCTAATGCTCATTTTTTCTTTTTTCAATTCTTTGGTGGTCGATGAGTGATAAATTTTTACCATATATGCATTAATATCGTAGGTTTGTTAACGAGTCTGTAGGATGAATGTGACGATAGTGCAGTAAGAAGGAATATTATTTGCGATCCTATTGTGATAGAGGCAGTGCCGATTAATGTTTTGTAGGACTCGGGCTGGAGAAATAGGATAGGCCCCAAATAAATAATATCCTTGCGATAATCAATATATCATTTATTATCATATTATTACTATATTATTTATTATTACGTTATCATATTCCTGAAAAATAAATTACAGTTTTTACTGGTGCCACTTGTGCAAGGTTTTGCTTATTAGAGCACCATGTAATATAAAAAACAAAAACTTTAATATTGCAGTTGATTCTTCTAAGTTTCTTGCTTCGACTGACAACAAACCTTCGCTTTGTTCGCAGACGTTAGTATTGCAGGCTATAAAGGAAATTGACGGACTTATATATATTACAAAACCAATAAAAGAGCAATTCCGTTTCTTATTATTACTAGTTAAAAAAAGAAAGAAAAGCTGAAGGAGCTGACAACTGTGTCTGACTCCAATGTCGTAAAAGTTTATTGGTTATTATTTTTCAATTTGTTTTCAGTTAAGAAGCGATGTTTAGCAGTCAAGTTCGAGAAATGTCAGACAAAAAAGCAGTAAAACAATGCCTTAAATATCCGTAGCAAGAGTTTTATCCTTAAAGATGAAAAGCATCTCTCTTTGGGTTGTCTACTAATTCTAAGTAATTCAGTAATAAATATTATATTAAATATAAAGACACTACAATCAGCTAAATGTCCACATAAACACTAGAAATTCGTAGAATAAAGAAAAAATTGTGGCATTAAAGTGTCAGTTTGGGCGATAAATATTTTCTAGATATTTTCCGTTTTTTTGGACAGAATTAAAATTTTTATTTCTATATTCACGGATAGGTGGCGCTTTGCACACCTGAGAGACAATGAAAATGACTGCAAAGTGTTCAGTTTGTGTATTGCACTAACAAATTTTGACATGATCTCTACCACAAAATATGACACAGTTCATAATAATGCTGCATATTCGGATGAATATTCTACGGCCATCTGCCCCGGCCAATTTTTGTATGTTGTTGTCATCAGGATTGATGGAATTGATCTAAAACTCAATGGTTTCTTTCTATTCCGACGACGTTGAAAAACCAAATTTAAGACTTCAAGTACATGACAATCAGAAATCAACTTGTATCAAGTCTGAAGACTGAGAAGGCCATGGGATCTTGGACAGTTCCTATTGTAATATCTGTTTTCACCGAAGGTGTTGTCCAGAAATGTTTTTACTAAAGTTACCATATGAATTGTCATTCTATGCTGCATAATCGTTAAGAAAGTCTTTGTTAAAACTAAATGTAATGCCCATTGTAATATTTACCACGATGGAGCACCCGATCATATCGCAATTCCTATAAAGGCGTTTCTGAACGACACCTTCGGTGAAGACAGACCTAATACTAATAGGCAATACGAGCTCCTACAGCTTCTTTGAACTCTATATTTTGCACCAGTTAATTTCTTATTGTGGAATATTTAATGTCTCGACTTGGTCAATCAGCCGTTACAAAAACTTTGGAACTGAAAATGAGCTTAAGCTTGAGGCAAGTTCCATCCATCGGGATATGTCAATTACGGATTTTATCACTCGCCTGAATAATGTTATACCAAACATATCATGTCAAACATTTGCTTGTATCATATAAAAATTGAATATGCAGCTAGCTATTCTTTCCAAATGTCTAAAGCGCTTCCTATGGGTGAGTTTTAAACTGAAAATTTTTGTAATATATATATATATATCATAATTTGAGTAGACTTTAGAAACGCGAATCCACCTTCTACTGCCATGTCCACGTACTTCACTTTTCATGCTTCTGAACGTTTCCTAAAGAGGTGGTATAGGAATTGAGGAAACGTTACATTTCGATCAAATCTAAATTGGAAATTCACAGCCTAAAGCCAGGCCCATAGTGTGGTTATATATCATCATCATCATATTCAACCATTATCTATCCACTGCTGGATGACGGTCTCTCCAAATGCTTTCCACACAAGTCTATCCTGAGCAATTCGCTTCCACGTCACCCCAACGTCTTTTCTTATTTCCTCACCCATCTAATTTGAAGACGTTTTCTAGGTCTTCGGTGGTCTCTTGGAATCCAGTTCAGAATTGTAGATCGGCTCTTCTTGCAATATGCCCAGCCCATCGCCATTTCAGATATTTTACGCTAAAAATGATCTCCTCTACTCTAGTTTTCTCTCTCACCCAAGTGTTTCTTTTTCGATCCCTCCTAGTTATTCCCAGCATGCACCTCTCCATGCTCCTTTGGGTTGTCTGTAACTTCCGTATTGCTCCAACTGTTAGACTCCATGTCTCTGATCCATAAGAGAGGACTGGCAATACACACTGGTTGAAGACCTTTCTTTTTAGACACAAAGGCAATTTCCCCTTCAGGATAAAACTGTTTCTTCCAAATGCACTCCAGCCAAGTTTAATACGTCTGTTGAGTTCTTTCATAATGTTGCCATCCATTGAAATCAGCTGGCCAAGGTAAATATATGAATCAGCAATTTCTAGCTCAGTGTTGTCAACTTGTATTTTTGTTTCCTCTACAAAATTATTGAACATGATCTTAGTTTTTTGTAGGTTCATCTTGAGTCCAACTTCTTCACTTCTAGTTGAGAGCTCTTGTACCATGTCTTGGAGTTCTAATGGGTCCGTTGAAAAAATAACAATGTCATCAGCAAACCGCAGATGATTTAAATATTCACCATTTATTTTTATTCCCTTGTTATTCCAATTTATCAGCTGAAAAATCATCTGTAAAGCTGAAGTAAAAAGTTTTGGAGAAATGGTATCTCCCTGCCTCACACCTTTACCAATTTTGATAGCTTCGGTATCTTTATGTAACCGAAATTTTGCACTTGCATTTTTATACACACGTTTCACCATGTCAATGTACACATCCTCAATGTCTGTTGATCTTAAAGAGTTGATGACTGCTGATGTTTTTATAGAGTCAAAGGCCTTCTCATAGTCAATAAATGCAACACACAATGGAAGTTCATATTCATGTGTTCTTTCAATTAATTCTCTTAATACTTGAATATGGTCCACTGTACTGAATCCACTTCGAAATCCAGCTTGTTCTCTTGGTTGAGCTGCATCTAATTTTTTCTGCAGGCGATGTGTTAGCACTTTTGTGAAGATTTTATAAATAGCAGGTAACAAGCTAATTGGTCGGTAATTTTTCAAATCCTCTTTATCACCTTTTTTATGCAAAAGAATTACTGTTGCAGAATCCCATTGGTTTGGTATGTTACCACTGTTGAGGCATTTGGTAAAGAATTTTGCGAGTATGTCTTCTACATGTTCTCCAGCTTCTTTTAAGATATCTAATGTAATGCCATCATCGCCAGGGGATCTTCCTTTCTTCATACTTTTTAGCAGACGGGTTAGTCCATTGCAGTTTAAGAAAGGGCGTCTTGCCGAAACTGGTTTTTTGCGCCAGAAAAACCAGTTCCTCCAAGACGGCCTTCCCTAAACTGCAATGGACTAACCCGTCTGCTAACGGTATCACGCGTCAACTGAGGGCGAAGTACAATGTCCCATTTGATCTTGTCAAGTTCTTCTTCCAATTCCTGAAGTTTTGCTTCAGAAGCAAGGGATACGTAGCCAAGGTCAATAACAAACGGCAGCCTGGGCCATTCCAGTGATTCTTAGCACCCCCTGCTTTCATGCCACGCTGACCGCTGCCTTGATCAGGAGCACTCCAGCACCTGGAGACTAGGGGCCATGGTTTCTGGTGTGTCAACATAATGGAGGAATTAGCCATAATTTCACCACGCTGGCTAGACGGGTTGGTGAATTAGCCCTCCCCTTCCGCCTTTCTATCCGTGCAGCAAATATTAATTTGCCACATAAATAGAAAGCTCAGCCTGCACCACTTGAAGGCGGGGTAGGACACTAGGTTACTGGCCTGGCCGGTTCCACACATCGTCACATACGTTCAGCGTGTGGGTCTCCTTCCAGTTAGATACCAGCAACCCTTTTGCAAGCCATATATATATATATATGCGTGTTTATATTATGCTTGATGATAATTACTTTGATGCAATGACTTTTCCTTTTTTATAAATTTTTTGACATAGTCGTTTTTCCACAACCTGCATTTAAGATCTGACTATAGCTTTTTAAAGTATAGGAGAAAAAGGGACATGGCTGTGTTGACCACTTGTTAAGTATCCCATCCCTGAGAAGGGTAATACTTACTTACATGAAATTTTAAACTTTATACAAAGTTTTAGTTGATCCAGTATATGTAATTTGCTGTGTACATTCACATGTAATGGAGCTGTGAAATTTGTCTTTTCTCATCTTTTCGTTTTCAATATATTCTGCATTTATTTTTAAATTATGCTGTCTATTTTCATAGATTGCCTTTCAATAATTGTGTGTCTGTAAAATTGAAGCCTTTAAATATAATTCTAAATTATACTTTTAAAATTACGTTACGATTGTAAAACTGATTCTTACACGAAATATTATAAATTAAACCATTCCACTATATTTATTGTCGATTCCATATGTAATATCTCGGTACCAAAAGCAGCTAACTACTTTTACAAGATGTCGTTTTCAATTTTCAATTTTTGAAATGAACTTTTGTATAATTTTATCACTTCCACATACTGGTGTTCGTATTAGAATAATTTTAATACATTCTACTTGTAATAAAGAAAATTTTAATGTGTTCGGCTTAAAATTGAAGTGGTTTTGACGTATTAAGCTTAACGTTTTATTAGTCTTGGTGCGCTAAAGTTCATTTTGAATTTATTTCGATGTGCTAAGCTTGAAATTCAGGTGGTTTCAATAATATTTATTTTGAAAGTAACATAATTTCAATATGTTAAAAGAACAGCAGTTTCAATAGGTTAATCTTGCATTCGAAAAGTCTTAATTTATCAAGCTATGAATTGGAATATCTTCAGTATACTTAGCTTGGAATAAAAAAGGTTCAGTATGTTTTTAGAAACAAAATAAATTTGCTATGTTAAACTTAGAAATTCCAGTAATTTCAACATTTGTGTTTATGTTCATTTCGTTTTAAATAATTTCATTATGATTGGTTTAGAGTGAAAATACCTTCACAGTCCTTTAGGCTTTAGGATCCAACGAGTTTGTTAGTGATAATTGACCTTGGGATTCAGACAGTTTGAATGCTTGCCACATGTGTATTTTGAAAAGATTGCAATTTTTACAGATTAATCTTGAATTCGTAATAATACTAGTGCGTTGATCATAAGATTTAATGAGTTTCAATACTCTGTGTTTGCAACGATAATAAATTCAATGTGTTAAAAATAGAATGAGTAGAGTTTCAGTAGGTTATGATCGAAACTATAATAATATATTCATTCTAAATTTCATTTTAAAATTTAATAAAATAAATTTTACATTCTTGATCAAGTTACCATGAACATAACTTTACTTCATGAACGGCGAAACATTATATACGTTAAAGCATATTAAACGCTATGTACCTTACAGTCAAAAAGCATTTATAGTTGACATTCAAGGTTCATTAGTTAACCTATTATGGGCTCATAACACCACCTTCATTGAACACGAAGTTTATTATCTTGGAAACTAATTAACTGTTTCCAATATCGGGCAAAAGCGTGTTCAGAGGTTGAAAATTTCAGCATAGCACATTAACTCTTTTCTAGTTTTATTCTGACAAAAAATGCATTAATAATATTAATAATAAATAAATTAATTCAAAATAGCCAAATACTTCAATTTTTGGATTGTCGTATTTTAAATTGTATCCTCCAACTCTTCGTTTCTATTCTAATATCATTCGATGGAATATACCGTGAAGTACCAACCATGAATTTAATTACTAAGTACCCTGAATTTTTCATTTCGACCTTTTCAATTACGGCAATTCGTTAATTTCGTTAAGACAGCTATCGTGTTAATGACAATTTTATCAAGTCGTAATTATCAATTCTGAAGAGAAACGAATTGAACTGAAAAAAGGGTTTTACTTTAATTAATGAGGCATTAAATTGCGGGTTTACCATTAAAGTGAATGTCCCACAGAGTGTTAATAAAATTGTTAATTTGATCTGCTAAGAATCGGATCATGTTAAAGTTTCTTTTGTTCTCGTATTCATTTATCGTAATAAACCCAAATAAAAGTGACAATATGACAGAAGCAAAAAATACTCTTAAATGAGCTATGACGCTTAGAATCACAAGAATCAACAAATGTTTATTCTGACATTAAGGAATAGAGTTTTCTCAGCCAATAAATGTGTCAGTTGTGTTTATTTACTGTATTATATAGTTATAGATTAATATATATATTAGTCTATATATATATTCGAGCTTCATCTATAATTCACTGTTTGAGTTAATATATATATATATATATATGTATATAGAGAGAGAGAGAGATTGATTGGTTGGTTGGTTAGTTTGACTGACTGACCTACTGATTGATTGATTGATTGATTGTTGATTGATTGGTTGATTGGTTGATTGATTGATTGATTCATTCATTCATTCGTTCTAAATTTTTTTTTTAATTTTTAACTGGACAGAGTTTTATTTTGTTCCTTTCATTAAAATTAAAAAAATAGATTTTTTCCTTATCAAACAATATTTAGGGGTTCCGCATGGTGATTGAATTTCAGACATATTATTTAAAGAATTAATACAGATGTGACATAAACACCTTTTAACAAAAATAAAACACAATGTTTCAGTGTGTGTGATTCCAGCTGGTCCCTACTCCTAATTGATTACTTTTTATCACTGTTAACTACCTTGCATCAAGAAAGAATTTAACAACAACAAACAATTTTTATTTATTTGTCACAATGGTTGTAGCAACTTTCCATTTCACTTAGAAAATACATATATAAACAATAACACACACACTGCAATTCAATAAACCACAAATAACCACAATCCATCGTGACGAGTCACCAGTAAAAATCAAATAATTTAACAGGCTGAGGACCCTAACAATTTAATGGCGCAAAATCACCTCTTAGCAAATAATCTAATATTTTTTTTTCTAAATAGATTAATATTATTTATGTCGTTAAGAGTGTTTGGTATTTTATTCCAACTCCTTAAGCCCGAATATTCAATGTCCTTGTTATAAAATTCCGTTCTGATTTTTGGTAGTCTATATTGACCTTTTCTCTGGAAGCTCGATTGTTTTCATAGTCTATTAATTCAATATTCTCTGTATATTTATTTTCTTTTATTCTTTTGAACATTATTTTTAATATACTATAATCATATATCTTATCTATTGGTAGAATACCATATTTGCTAAACAATATAATTTGATTTAAACTTTTAGTTTTTTCAATTATTTTTATAAATTTAATCTGTAGCGATTTAATTAGTCTGGTATTTTTCTTATTTAGATTTTCCCAAATGCTATTACAATAGGTCAAGTGACTGTATATAAATGGATAATATAGACCCAGTAATATATCTCCGGGGACTGTTCGCGACAATTTTCTCAAAATCCCTATTCCCAAACTCACCTCCTTTTCTACTCTTTTTTTTCAATTTCTTTCTCATTTAAATAAATTTTTTCTGTATCTTCTATTTTTTGTACTAAAATTAATATTTTTGTTTTAGATTCATTTATTTTCATTTTATTTATTTTAAACCGAAGTTCAAACTTTTTAATTACTTCATGACCAGTTCTAGTTAACTCATATTTATCTTTACCCTGAATAAACACACTTGTATCATTTGCATATAATGTTAAATGACCATTGTTATTTATTTGCGCTATATCATTTATATACAATAAAAACAGGAGGGGACCAAGAATGAACCCCTGGGGAACAACATATTTATTTTTAAGTGAAACAGATTTAATATCACAATAATGGAAAAATAACAACGTTTTTTAGCGTAGTTGTAAGTTTAAAAGATGGTTCGACGCACGTTTCGAGAGAACAAGGTCTCTCCTCGTCTAAAACTAGCTAGGAGAGACCTTGTTCTCTCGAGACGTGCGTCGAACCATCTTTTAAACTTACAACTACGATAAAAAACGTTGTTATTTTTCCATTATTGTTATATTTGCGTAGTGTTCGTCACTTTTCCAGTCTTTAGATTTTATATCATTAATACGTACTATTTGCTGCCTTCTTTGAAGATAGTCTTTTAGAATATTGTTAATTTTGCCTCTCATACCATAATGTGATAATGTGTCTAATAATATGTTCATATTAATTACGTCAAACCCCTTGCTTAAATCGAAAAAAATCCCCATACTAATAAAGCCATTTTCAAGAGATTTTTTGTATTTTTGTTATTATATTTATCAAGGCAGTTTCCGTGACTTTCCAGTTTAGATGCCGAGATACCATCTGTAGTAGGAATTGTTACTGACTCTCACTATTCGTAAGTATAGAGTTGTACTACTGGATACGGGTGATCCTTCTTTCCACCGTGTCATTGATGCGCTCAATCTGGACACCATACACTGACCATCACTGTAATTTCTTTCCCTCTCCCACAAGCTTGGGGCTTGGTCAAGAAAACCTGGGGTAGATGGAGGATATCAAAGGACTTTTGTGTGTTCTTGGATACAAATTGTGAAGTTTTTGTCGAAGCGGAAAGTATCGTTTCGTTGATTGGTGGGCATTTTTGTCTATCTGCAATATTTCCCTCTTTGTGCTTTAAAGCTTGAATCATTTCCCTCTTCATATCAATGTCGTTATCGTAGAGGGAACACTCGATACATTCTTCACTAAGGTACCACGTATGCCGGAGAAAAGCTTTCATGGCTATAGTTGCTACTTTATCGTCGATAGATTTATAGAAGAGCAGCTTCTTCAGCATAGATAAATCATTCATCGAAGCTGTGGTGGACAGAGGAGCTGTGAACCATGAGCGGGTGTACACCAAACATGTAAAGACGTTTTGAAAACGAAGAGACTTGGTCTGATGAGCTATAAATTTAAATTGCTCCCGAAATGGAAAAACTTTTAGGGAATAAATATGTCAATAATTTCTTCATTCCTAAAATATTTTAGGAAATCTAAAGGATGGATATCATTAGATACAGATGGTGGAGAAGTAGGTTGCATATTGTTGGATATAGTCGAAAATGTTATATCGCCCTTTATACATTTTCTTTGAGAAAGTGCGTCTCTCTTTTTTTTCTTTTTTTTTTTGCTGACGGGGGGACAAAATGCAAATCGTCATCTTCTATTTACTCACCACCGGTATTACAATCTTAGCGTGTGCATTTAGTTGTCTTCCAGAAAGGACATCAGGATTATTGCTTTCCTTGTATCCTGAATTTTCATCGGTATTTGCACCAGTGTCGTTCGGTGGACAAATAAATATATTTGCTGAGGCTCCATCAATACTGTCTGCCTCTTCCATCATCTCTAGAAATTCAGCAGTGGAAAGTTTATTTCTTTGAGGAGAAAAAATATATTCTGAATATATTTCAATACATGCGTATAAAGCAAAATTAATTTATAAACCGGAAATCAATAATTAATCAACACAGAATTGCTTTGTTGCATGTTTCGAATTTACTTCTGAAACAGCAAGCCACATTCGGTCCACAACATGTAAATAATGCAGTTATGAAAAAAAATATCAAAACTATAAATTTATCCTACTTTTAATCTAATCATATATAATTTTCATCTTTCATGCCAAAATTATAGTTAAAAAAATTTTAATACATATCACAGCGCAAGTTTTCCGTATAAACAGTTTGTGACATTAGCAGAATGCAGTTTTATCCTTACGTGGTAATACAACTAAGGGCTTGCGCCCAACGGGTCGTTGACGACCCACATTAGTATTACTCATGAATATTCTAACTTGCTAAAGTTATCTGTAAACACTAATGACTTAAAACTCATTTATGAAGTCTAATAAAATAATATTATATGATATTTTAAGAAAATAATACTATTTTGAAATAATACTTGTCTCCGATTGTGAATAGAAATCCACGACGCCGACATGTTATATTTGCGACTCTATCACTCTCGAAAATTCGTTGGAAGTGAAGTAAACATCAGATGGTTAACTTCACTGAACTGTTGAGGGTTGATTTATGTCACAACCGGACTTGTGCTGTCATCTGCATTTCTCAAAAAGCATATTTTATGTGGGTCGAAAACGACCCGTTGGGCATAAATGGGTTAACCTCCTCATTGGTTTGGAGTGGATGAATCTGCATCTGTAGAACTTATAATTTATAGTGCCTCTTCTAATAAATTTCCTATCAGTGAGGGAGATCATAGTCGTTCATTTGAAGTGGCTTTATGTTGGAAGGAAATTCGTAACATAAAATGTCCATAACCTCTGTTTTATCCTGTACGTCTGCCATGTTTATTTGTTTAAAATTAGTTTAAAATTAATTATTAATTAATTAAATTAGTTTAAAGTCAATTATTAATTAACTGAATTAGTTTAAAATTAGTGAAATCGGACGCAACGAGAGGTAAGTTTAAAAATATTAGAATATAATAATATTTTTCGAATTGAGAAAGGGAATTATATCGCCCCTTGTGTGAGATTACTGTATGTATGTGGATATGTGTCTAACAGTTGCTCTGAAATTACATGTAATTTAACCTCTTAAGGAATTTAAGCGCCCGAGATTTTGTCTTATAGTTAAGAATTTTAAGCTCCCGGTCGGGTGGGGTGAGGAAGTTGTTTTTTGCAACTGGAAATATAACCAGTAATGGTGATCAATTTCTTTATTGTAAGCTGGTGTTCTAGAGCAACAGGAGGTATGGCGGGGGATACAGATATATTGTGCGCTATGCTGGTTTGCTAATTGACTCATGAAAGTAGATGAGAACGAAGTCTTGCCTTTTGTATACCTGTCATTTATTTTGAAATTGAACCCAGACTTGTAATTGACAGTTTGCGGTTTCGAAATGCTACATGGTGTTCTGCCTGAGGGCCATTGTATTCAAATAACTCAAAATCAGCAGGGTTAAGCAGAGGAGATCCCGATGAGTCCATTATTTTTGAGCCCAGTACGATGCCTGAAATATACCCTGTTTTTCGACTATCCAGAATCCTTAAAGAATTAAGGAAGATTTTTGATTCCACTGCAGAACCTTCTTTAGGAGGAACTACTTTGAAATGCGGATGAATCACAGAGATTCACGAGACCTAAACTTACCATTACTATGATGTATTGGCAAGCAAATTAAACTTGGATACTGCACATTGAACTGAGGCCTTTGAGATGAAATCCAACGATTTAACTTCCATTAAATCTTAATGGATCGGATCCGTGCTTTAGTCATTACTCCAGGCCCTAGTATTAAGATGATTGAACATTGCTTCGGTCATTTATATAGAATATTATCTGAACTCCAGCACAAGTGCAGTATCAATTACGGCCAAAGGACCAATGCGAACTGCAAGCCACAAATAGCCCGATGTGAGGTATATTTGTAAAATTTCTAGAAATGTATTAAGAAATGTTGATTTCAAATATCTATTGGCTCACTAATATCCATCCCTTTAAAATCAACAATTTTATATGTATTTAAATTATTTTCATCTTAATGTAATGTACAATATTCTTTATTTTAAATAATTATCATCCGGATGGAAAGAAAAGGAACTATAGCAAGTTAATTTATTTTCAAAATTACTCAGTTCTTTTCCAATACCTGAACTCAGACAAAAGCCTTTGCTCTCCTAACTTTACACTTTGCAAGATACTATGATGAGTGCCCAAATACGTCATTAAATTATTAGATTCCAATTATGACATTATCCTATATAAGTGGGATCCATTTTACATTTAAATCTATGGTAAAATACAAAATGTTTTATTTATACGTAGTAGAATAAATAATTATTAATAATCGATCGTTAGCTAGTATTGCAATAATTCGTAGATATAGGCCGTCTGTTATCGGCCGAGTCGTATAATAACTACATAAAATTCAACCATCTTTCTCATCTCCGCGAAAACCTTTTTCATAAAGGCTGTACATAAATTGGAAAATTATAATCATGTCCCAGCATCCTGCATGTAATATGAAGGTCTCGAGTTCGAATCTTAGGCGACCTGCTTTTTCTCTCATGTTCGTATGTTAATAATAATAAATGTCATTTAGTTTTCACTTGTACAGTACAAATAATATACATTACATGATTTCTTCTTCTAATACGTGGAAATAAGTTGGCCATACAAGGAAAGGTATCATGAAAATATCTTCTTGAATATAATAAACGAAGGACCTCGAGTAGATTAATCAAAACAACCATACCAAGTTACAATACAATACAATACAAATTTTATTTCCATGCTAAAATTCCATTTCAGTGCACGGAGGAAGCATTACAAAACAAAAACAAGTATTATTATTCTAGTTCCCGTTATGGCCAGTATGACCATTATATTTTTGTTTTTCTACTAAGTAAATTCTTAATTTCCTTTTAACTTCGCTTTTTCTTTCACAATTTTTTATATGATCTGGTAATTTATTCCATTTATCAATTCCATAATAATTTATATTATATTTTCCCCACATTTGTTCTTATTTTTTCCGTTTTTAAAGTGTTACCTGATCTTGTATTTCTTGTACTTCTTGTATTTGGATTTTTGTCTATATTTATAGTTTCGTCATATTTACCTGTTTTAATTCCTAAATATTTATTATTATTTTTTATTATTATCATTTTTCCTAAATATTTATTATTATTTTTTATTATTATCATTTTTCCTAAATATTCATTATTATTACTTCATATGTGCGTATTTCTTCTATATTTATTATATTATTTTCTAGACTTATTTGATTTATACTTTTGTTAGTTTTGTATCCTATTCTTTTTAATAATCTATCAATTATTGATTGTAATTTTTTTAGATTAACCTTGTTTACCCTACTCCACACACTATTTCCATAAATTATGTGACTATGTATCAATAAATAGTATAGCGTTATTTTACAGTGGTAAGGTATTAAGTCATTTAACCTTGCGATTATACCTGCATTCTTTCTTACTTTTTGACAAATTTCTTTTATGTGTTTGTTCCAAGTTAAGAGCTCGTTTATTTCAATTCCTAGAAATTTTATTTCATTTGTTCCACCTATAATTTTATTATCTAATTTCAATGTTTCCTCAATATCGATTTTTTTTGTTTATATTATGAAGTATATTTATTTTTGTCAGTATTTAAAATTAGACCATTTTCCTTAAACCATTTTCCCAAATTTAGTAATTTGTTTCTTGCCTTTTGTTATAAATCTTGTTGTGTTTCTTCTCCAAAAATCAATCCAATATCATCAGCAAATAGATTTATGTCGCTATCTTATTCTACTATATCGATTATGTATACAACGAATAAGAGTGGGTCCAGTATTGTCCCCTGAGGGACCCCATAATTGTTTTGTAATTCTTGTGAACAGGTATTTCCAATTTTTACAATTTGTTTTCCATCCTTCAAATAACTTTATATTAATTTGTATATATTTCCACGGATAATATATTCTTCTAGTTTATTGAGGAGGAGTATCCCTCTATCTAAGACATCAAAGGCCTTACTCAGATCAAAATATAATCCCATTACAAATTCTTTATTTTCAATTTTTTTCCTGTATTTTATTTATAGTCTTTCTTAGTATATATATCTTCTGTGGTTTTACCTTTTTTAAATCCATATTGATTTTATTCGAAATTTTATTATTTTCTTATGTGTCTATTAGTTTATTATATAATAATTTTTCAAATACTTTAAAAAGATTGGTAAGATCGATATTGGCCTGTAGTTTTCTTCTTTTTTTTTTCTTCTTATATATAGGTATAATCTTGGCTATTTTTATTTCTTTTGATAATTGCCTGTTTTGATTATAGATTGATATATTTCGAATAGTGGTTTTGTCAATTGTTGACACACTTTTATTATTTTAGGTTTAAGTTCTTCAGATTTGTTTACTTTTTTTTCTAATTCTGTTTTTATTTCATTTTGAGTGAAAGTCCCTAAGCACATACTATTAACTACTGACTGTGGTACCAGCTCATTAATTTGGCCTGTATCTCTTCATTTATAATATTTTGTTGTTTATGAAAAATCATTTAGTGCATCTGCAACCTCTGTTTTTCCATCCACTACTTTTGCCTTGTTTATTTGTTTAAAATTAATTATTATTTAGTTAAATTAGCTTAAAATTAATAATTAATTAACTAAATTAGTTTAAACTTAATGATTAATTAATTAAATTAGCTTTTAAACTACTTAATATTGTAACAATGCAATCCTATCAAGTCGTTACTACATCATATATATTTAATTTTTACGCGACCAATGTTACGATCAAGTGCTCTCGAATTTATTTTAAATTTAATTAATTTGCTTAATTTTTTATATCCTCCAGTAATTTATTATTAGCTAGATAGTCATAGAAAATGACACTTTCGTAAACTACAAAGGATATACACAAATATGAAGACGAGAATATTTACAATTGAAGTACTTTAAACTGGATTATAGCAGAACTAAAATCGCAAGTCTTTTATTGCTATAAATTTCAGTTTCTGTTTCATGATTTCATTTAAACATTTATATTATATTTTACTAATACAGACATTTGTGGATAATATTGTTAAGAAATCTTCTTCTAGTGGTGAATGGCCGAATACGATAATTCGCATTTTATTTTCGTCTTCCGTTCTATAAACCCTCTTTTGGTAGCTATTTCTTTAGCCATATTTTCTAATGTTCTCGCCATCATTATCTTTATTTCCTATATCCATCATTATCTTTATTTCCTATATCCATCTCAAGAGCTCTAGATGGTCATCTCGTTACATAGATCTTGATTTCCCAACTCATCAGATCTTGTTCAAGACTTTTCTTATCGAATTAATTTCACCATAGGAACTTGTTCACTATAACTTATTTTATTTACCTACAATAATTGTCGTTTATTTGAATATTTGGAAATTAATTAAATTTGGAACTTTAGATGTGGTTTGTAGAATTAATCATTGACTGCATTATAAAAATTTCTTGTAATCTTTCGGTTTTGCATATGCTTTGGAATTGTTGTTATGAACCAAATTTAATGTTAGTGAAATTTCCAGTAAATGTAAGAAAATTGGTAAATTTCAATTCACTTTATTTGTATTTTGCGCTGACACTGAGACGGGCACTGTTTTGTAACAGATGAGTGAAATGCCTGTACTTTGAGTCATGAAACGTAGGTGATTAAATTTAATTTCCTTGATTAATTTCCCTGTTTGTAATTCATGGATTTATATTTACAAATAAAAATGCGAAAACAAGATCTCATCAGCTGTGTCCCAGTGGTCGATTTTGTAGGACGCTTTGTTTACAATCCAGAGGTCACTGGATCGAATCCAGCCTGAGATGTGACTTCGCCTGTTTGTTTTCAACCCTCGTCATAAATAATGCTCGTTGAGACACCGCACGTAGTCAATTGCTAACCAGATTTCTTGTCATTGTGAAGGACTTGAGAAAGGCAATATAATATCCTAATTTATAATATATGGTTAAAAGGGCTCTAATTTGAACCAATTAACACGAGTTCTGAAATTTAATTTCATTTATTAATCCCCTCGAGATACTCTGCTTTAACATGCGTGTCTAAGTTTTCCAAATAACAAACCCACTTGCATAATAAAAGTGGCTGAACAGATACAAAAATATCGGATAGGTTAAATGTACCACGACGTTTATTTAACATAATAATTAATTTTCCCCTTGACCACTCACATTCTACACTCTATTAGCGGTCAGAATTAATAAATATAATTATGAGACCAAAATTGTTTTGCTTGACCCAGTGTAACGATTCATGAACCAACGCCCTACATACGAAACATGTCGGCGGAACGCATTTCTGCTCACGAGACCAATTAATCAAAAAAAGAAGTAATGCATCGCGCATATAACCCCTAGGTAATGACGAAGCATGATTTCATATGGTCGTAAGGCAATCATGTGAAGTAATTTCGACAAAACTAAAAGTGGCAAACTCGACTGTCGGCGTGCGTGAGCACGCTTTTTGTTGCGTGCTTTTCCAAGTTTCCAAAAGCTTCGTTATTTTAGTATTCAACTCCAGAAGGTGTGAGTTAGAAAATCTGAATTGAATGGTTAACTTTAAATTGCGGCACTACAAAGCAACTATTATACCTCAATATAATGATACCTCAGTATAATGATACCTCAGTATAATGATACCTCAGTATAATGATACCTCAGTATAATCATATTATACCTCAAGTAAGTCTGTTGAAAGCGTTTCACAATTAAATAGCAAATGCCCGGAAGACTACCAAAATGCGAATGACGACATTTTTCGTCATTAAAATTAACCGTATTATGTTGAACGCATTACGTTTTATGTAGTTCTTATATATTTAACAAAATTCATAAAAAAATATATTCAACACTTTTATTAACAGGTTAATAACGGTCACCCGGTTAACAGGTTAATTTCACGAAGCATCTTCACGATCCTGATAATGAACACATAAACGCTTTGAACTTAACTTAAATAGTGGTGTAAATAGTTAAATAGTGGGTTAATAGTGTGATAGTGTAAATAGTGGGTTAAATAGTGGTGTAGTTAGATAATCAGGCCTATTCTGAATAAAGCAAAGATTGCCGAAACGAAAATTCTATATTGCCTTTACTCTTAGAATGTATTCCAAAATTCTCAAAAATGGGTTTCATATTTATTGTTATATTTACGAGGAAATTAACTGATAGTGATCCATCTCACCGACATTCCTGAAACGTCCAAAACAGATTCAGTCCAATATCTTAATTATAATCCTGTCATCTTTTCATTCGCAAATTCGCATATGCCAAATTATTGATATTTCAAATTGCAGCGAAACTGATATTATTATTATTATTAACGTTCAAGCAACATTAGCACAGGAAACTGCACATACGCATGACTTTGACAATGAATTCTTCCGGATACTGCAATGATAGAAAGTTAAGTTTCGCGGCAACTTAAAACATTAATAACTTGACATCGGCGAATTTTTTGAATTAAAAGCGATGGGAGTTATACCTCAGACATTGATCTAAACCGATCTTGGACATTGCAAACAAATAAGTGAAATCACTATCAAGTATTTTCTTTACTTGAAAAATGCACACGTTCACACGTGTGTATGTGTTGTCAGACAACATTCAGGTGCTTCAGAAGAAGATTCGCAAAGACGAACCAAAATTTAAAGTTTTAGAGTAATTAAACTCATTTCTTATTTCTCTCACACAGTTCTGAACTCGAAAACTTTACTGCTAGTTATATTCACTGTGAACTTTTACTAATTATTTTTTTACTAATTATATTTACTGTAAACTTTTGTGTACAGTGAATATAATTCTTTTTATTTATAATAATAAAAAGGACATTATAATCAAAGCAGTTACACACCGTTTACAGCTGTAGTATGCTGAAACGATATTAGATAGAGACGTAGTAAACATTTTATGTAAGAATTTTCGACACCCACGTATGAGCTCCTGTTAGAGATTGCTTTGTAAAGAAGAAAAAAAAGGAAAATTACAAAAAAAAAATACATATGCTGATTGCTTCCTATTGGGGACCATTTGGAAAATGAGTTAACTGTTTGATTTGAAGGCCAAAATAAGTTTTTTTTAACAGTCGGACCGAAATTGTCATTCTTTTCTTTTAAACATATTAGTAACTTACCTTTTAACCCCCCCACCTATTGACAGCTTTGGCATAATTGTATTGATTGTATTGATTGTATTAATGCTTTAATGAAAACTCTTATGGAACTGTTGAAATGGTTTGGTTTTCCCCTTTAAAAAATAATAAAATTTCCTTTACTAGGGGATAATGAAATCCACTTTAGTCGGAATTCAGTATTTGACCAGGATCAAGAGATAATGTGGAATCTCTCATTTTTAATATAAATTCCACAATAGTATTTTCAATTTCCTCAATATTACGGATGTGTGATGTGATCAGAAATTTGTGATTTTTCGAGAAACGATTCAAGCTGTCTTTCTAAAATTTTGGATGAAATGATAACTGCTTTTGAAATTTATTAAATTCTTTATCTTTATTTAAAACCTAACGTTTCAAGTCCACGTCGTGAACTGGCATATGACGATTTCTGGCATTCTTAAATTTTTGAAATATTGAAGCCCTAATTATTTCTTATTTTTGATTATTTATCCCTAATAAAGGTTGTTTTTTTTTATTTAAATGTATCTCTAGGATATTTAACTTTATGATAACGAGCTTTGGTTTGAAGTCAATGTTGGTTTTTAGAAAAATAATAATAATTAGTAATTCCTTTTATACTTTTCAAGGTAAATACGTTTACTAAAGCATCATCGTTACTATAATCAGATTCATACGCATAATTACCATAATCGGTTCGATTTTCATTAAAGTCATGAAAATCCGAAGTAACATCTTCAATCACATTATTAATGAAAAATAACTCTTCAATTTTTTCAAGCAAACGTTTACTTTAGTCTTACTCTGCAGATGTAATTATTGAAGGTTGTGGATGCAGATGTAATTATTGAAGTTGTGTTTTTTATATTGATAAATTTAAGATCAAATGATGTTCATGAAATTCATTTTTTTAACAGAAAATGAAAAGTGAAATACGACAACTTTTATATTGTGATGCTTTTCCAGAAAACGAACAACTAATAATTTCAGTCTGGCATTAAATAAACTTCTGATTAAACCAAGTTAAAGAACCAAGTTAAAGTTATCAACTGACAACACTCAAATTGTCGTCAACATATCCATTACCGTCATAATTGCGCCAATTCTTACAAGGACTTCGCCAAACAGCTGAAATTTGTGTCAATTTTGGAAACTTCAGTCGTTAATTAAAAGTTAATATATGGGTTTCACAGAGAAAGGTTTTCGGATTCGTAATTAGGGATCTAAAATCTATAAATTGCAATATGTCTCAATTCTCAGTTAGCGACTCCCACTCGAAGTAGTTCCCTTGTTAGAAGTAAAAATATTCCTATATATTTAATGCAATACTTTGAACTAGAAACTCTCAAATCTAAATAAACTTTATATGTTTAACTTCTTTCACATTGAAAAACCGTATATGTGGCATCGCCTTATTTGGCGCAAAATGACCTTTGCAACCATAAAAATAAAACCAATCGACCAACCAACCATTCACATAGAAGATTATATTTAAAAATTTTGCTTTCATGTTTCCACTCGTGACAAATGTTAAGTGCTTATTACACGTACAAGAAAGTACACTTTTATATTTTTGTATTCCTATATACATATTCCTAATCTCCCCTTTTCAAATATACACGAAGAAGTTGTGCATACGAAAAGGGCACACTCAAATATTTAACTCTTCATACCGCTTTTCCCAGCAGAGAATGTTTTTGTCATATTTATTTTGCGGCTTATGCCTTGAAGCTGGTACCGAAAAACGCATTTACCAAATGTACAGAACATGCAGCCTTTTGCTTTTATCTCTGAGGGAAAGAAATATTTTAAAGTTTTAGCTTTGTTTTCTATCGTCGTTTGGGTCTCTGAAGAACAAATCAAAGTGTTTAGTACTTTGGCCAGTTCTGCTTTTAACGAAAAGTTCGGGACTTTTTGAAAAAGTACTTTCGGCAAATGGGTCCCATCTGCCTCGCCAATTGTAGCTAACTTCCCATTACTTCACATTTAACGGTTTCTCGAAAGATTTTTAGTTGTTAAAACGTTCCGAGCTTCCCATTTGAAGCTCGTGCAATTGACAAAATACGTGAGGTATCTTCGGTGCTGAACATGGAAAATGGCGTGAATTTCTTTTCAATGTAGAATTATATATGAAATATGAGCTATGTTAGCAGAAGTAGTTGTACACTCTTTTTGAATATTCGTATTTCATATCCATGGATATTTTATTTCACAGACAATGTATATTGCTGCCGGGATGACTTCGTGTTGGCGATAACGGGATGATATTCAGAACGCCAAGAGTTCAATTTCAGCTTCGGCCATTATCGTCATTTCAAAATTTTATGTAAGCAGGTTATGCTTCCATTATTTCTAATTAATTTAATTCTAATTAACTCATTTAAAATTATTATATATCCCCTTATAATTTCCACTTGTTCTACTTCCACTTTAAATTAGACTCCTTAATAAATAGTTTACGAATTCTTGGTTTTGCAAATTGTCTTAAATGATATATTAAAATATCTATCCGCACTGTATGGGAGTTGTTTCAAACAAATATACTGCAACTGGAACTTCTGTTCGTTCCTTCACACTTAAAGGCTTTGGGAAAAAAATTCAGCACATCAGAAAGGCAATTGAAATTTTCGAGTCGCGATATTTTCACTTTGACACAACTAGAGAATCACAAAACTTAATTATACCTGTTTTTTATAGAGAAATTAATGAGGAAAAATAAAAATTACTTAAGAAAATCACTATTGCAGCTTTTCTTCAGCAGTCGTTGCAATATTGCTACTACTTCTACCTCTAACGACCGACACACAACATAGCCTTCAACAAGTTCTGAACCATTGAGGGTAGAACATATAAAACATGCATTATATTTAGGCATTGAGAAGGATGTCCATTATGTAAGTTTAAAATATGTATATCTGTATATTTGCGATATACAGTTTTTTAAATGGTAAATTGCTAGCAAAGAAAAAATTGATTTCACGGTGCTTAGTGGGAACCGAACCCCTGACCCCTTGATAATTTATCATCTAATATAACCACATCATCATATGTGATAAGAAAAATAATTCTTCTTTAATATCACGCTAGTCTCGCTTTTCGAACCTTCGCTTCTTAGACGTCGATTTGGTTTAAAAAGCAGTCCAAGCACCACCCTTATTTCAAAACTCGTCTATTTGAAGCTTTAGATGCGCTTGCAGAGGGGAGGATGATCGGTCGCCTGTAGCTCAGTTGGAAGAGCACTTGTCCGGATACCAACAGATCGTGGGTTCGGTTCCCGCCAGGCACCATGAAATCATTATTTTCTTTGTGAGAAGTTTATCATCTAATATTACCACATCATCAGCTAGGATGAGAAATATTTCCCCGACTTGAATACAATTCTTCGTTGTATTTTAATTTTGTATTACGTATTAATCGTTGTTTGTATACTCTCTCAATATCATTCTAGCCTTTATTTCACATTAGTAAGGTTTTCAATAGGAGATGGGAATCGTCTCAAGAACCTAGAACATACTTATTACATCACGCCTATGGGAAATAAGTTCTGGCTTTACGAATTCTCATTCGACAAAGGAAGGCCCGAATCAATTCATAGAAGGGCGATAACAATCTCTATTATCGGTGTTCCACATCATTCGATGTCCGGATCACTGAACCAATCTACCCGTTTATGATAGATAAGCAAAATCATTTATTAATTCTTTCAATGAACAACTTGTCACACCTGTAACTTGTGCCAAGAATGTGAAAACGGAATTAAAGTACACCTGTAACTTGTGCCAAAAATATGAAAATGGAATTAAAACTCACCTGTAACTTGTACAAAGAATATGAAAACGGAATTAAAGTACACCTGCAACTTGTACCAAGAATGTGAAAGCGCACTTGTAACTTGTACAGAAAATATGAAAACAAAATCGTGGCACACCTGTAACTTGTACCAAGAATGTGAAAGCGCAATCGTGACATACCTGTAACTTGTACTAAGAATATAAAAGCGCAATCACGTCACACCTGCAATATGTACCAAGGATATGAAAACGGGATAATGACACATCTGTGAAAGTGCAATCTGTGAAAGTGCAATCGTGTCTAAACTCATATGCCCGACATTATTCCAATTCACACGTGGATGCTATATTATTGGTAAATGGAAATTCTTTTGCTAACGCAATGTATTTCAACATAGTGAATTTAAGTTCACTTGGACGCGTTTGAAATTGTATGTATCTCTACGTCATTGGCGTACGCAGGGGGTATTGATGGGGGTTGTAGCTCCCCCATTGCAATGAAATTTTGTATACTTAACATAGGAATATATGAGTTGTAGCTCTGTAACCCCTCCATTGAGCCTATATCCCCACCTTACGAACTTTCTGTGTACGCCTATGCTCTACGTCTTTTATAAAAGTAGCCACAGATGCGGAATATCGAAAGCAAATCTGTCCAATGATCGGGCAAATATAAATGCCCTTTTAAAATACTACAAAGAGTCTTTCCAACTTTTAAATGAAATAAATTTAGGTTAAATTCTATCTACAGCAGTTAAACTCGCAATCAGTACTTCGTGTAAAACTAAGAGGACATGTCTTTATCCCATGTCACACCATTAATTGCACTGTCGTGCAGTGTGACATTTCCATTTATTTGTGTTAAGATAACATCATGAGAGCATTATTCAATGGACAAAACAACAAGTTTCTTCTTTGCATTAATTGCAAGATAACGCTTTGATTTGAAGGGGAACAATAAATTTACCAACCTCGGATTTATGCTCATCGCATTTAGGGGCTAAATGTCAGAGCTCGTTGAAACAAGACATATAGCAGATAAGACTCATCTGAGAATATGTACTGCACAATCATATATCAAAAATATTACTAAAGAAAGTATAAACAAAAAAAATATATATATTTTAAAGACATTAATAAACAAGTAGCCACATTTGTAAACAAAACGAAACTATGCAACCACAGTAATAAAAAAGTAATCTCAAAGTAATAAAGGGATTCAGCTATAATCGTTGAAAAAAAATGCATATCCGTGTGTATGGTCTTCCCAGAGTTAACCTGAAATAGATTTTTTCTGTATTTATAATAATTTTTGCTGATAACGAAATTTCAAAACCAAACTTTAGGAGCTAAAGAAACTACTGAGCTTACAATGTTCACAAATATAATTTTTTAGTATATATCTAATTTAGTTTAGTCCCTCTTTCAAACTTTCAAATAAAATATTTCGTTCAATGATTCTATATATTCAAACAAAGTTCTTGGTGACATCAAATTAATATTAATGATTTATGGAATTAAAAGCAAAGACGTGTAAATGACAAAACATCGCATTTGTAAAAATGATGCTCAAAATTTCTAAAAAAAACGGAAAGCCTTCAAATCTGATTTCATACAATTCAGATAAAAAAGTTTTAAACTACTAACTGCATTGCTAGTATTTCCTTAAAATATTTTTATATCCAACGCCATTTTGTAGCCTTTCGACCATTAGTTTTCTAGCGATCGAATATCGGTTTGACAGGTTGAAGAAAACGCAACAAGGATTTTCTGCAGAATTATCGTCCATGATATTTTGTAAACTTGGGCATGAAAGAAGATGGTTCCCTGTCATCAGATCAAGTTCACATAAGGGACATGTAGGTGATTTAGTCAGGTTAATTCGGTGGAGATACTGTTGTAGATAGTCATGTCCAGTCGTAAATCTGAAGCAAGCTACTCCGACCTTCCTTGAGAGCTCTTTTGGTATTGGATATATATCTCAGGAGACTGTCCCACGTTTTCCCAGTAATTTTACCAAAGTAATGTAACCACCTTGTTTGTTTTAAATTAGATTTGAATAAAATATGTATTTATAAATACATAGTAAATATATAATATGATAGTAAATATAGATTGATTTCCTTAAAACATGCTTATAATTTTCTAAACTGCATCAACTTTGAATTTTTTTTTCTAAAAGCTATACTAAACACTTATAATATTTGCTTGTGATTCCATCATTTTAGATAAGCTCTCTCTAACAGCTTAAAAACTCCAAAATCATCCGGTTGGAATGCTTTCATAAAGCTCGAAACCACATCATCCTTTAAGATGCAATAATGTGAGTGAGTGGGTTGTGGGAAGGTGAGCATAGTTATTTGTATCTTATCTGCAGCTTGATATATTGAATAAATTTGTACAAACAGTATGTGATATTGTAGAATGAACCTTTATTGACACTGGAACCAGGGTTTAGGCTGACTCAAAACATGCTGTCGCATGTGGGAAAAAATGGGAAAAAAGTTGTAGCAAAATGCTAAAAAATATTAGTTGCTTTCGTTGCTCGAAAAATCGTATCAATGAAATTATTTATATCAACGATGCTTAATAGGTGCTGTTAAGAATTTTGAAGAGGAAACAAAAAGAAACAAGAAAAGATCGCTGAAGTGCATAACGGATCTTCTGGAATCGAGAAATCCTGTTTTCAGAGAATAAACTGTGGTTAAAAATGCCTGTCGCATTTTCGCGATGGGCAATAATTTTTTCTTCGCATTTTCGAGCAACTCGTCGCATTTTGCGAAAAATGCGACTGCAGCTTAAACCCTGACTGGAACTCAGATTTTTGAGTGAATGACAAACCATTTTTATGAAGAAACAAAAAGAAAGAAAGCATTTCAAAATGCCTATCTTACCCACAGTATGGGTAATATGGGCCCCAGTTAGATATAAGATGTTCATACCAGTTCATATCAGTTATAATCTTCCCATATTTGGCATACGAAATGTTTAAATCCTTTGGCTCCATCACAAGTTTTGTGGAACCATGTATTGCACTCTTGCCATAAAAACCGCTAAACAAATATTAACAATTAATTTTTCAAAGTTTTCAATATCTCAGTCGCAGATTTTTGCCACCTCTTACGTTCCCCCCCTCCTAAACATGTATCAATCCCTGACAATTTAGTGTTAAGCCTACACACTAAAGGTTTTTAAAATAATATGCCAACAACATATTACTTCGGGAGCCCATCTTACATACAAATTTTGTGCTCGTCTTACCCATAATATGAAATTAACAGTTATGCTATCATGCCGTAAAAGGTTCACGATACATCGCTCACTTTTTATACCACAAATTAACTTAAACGCCATATTAATTTCCCCCTAAACGTTTCATGGCGCTTTCAAAATAATTATATGAAATAAAGCTTACCGAAGTAAGCATAAAAATTATAAAAAATATGTCCTTTTCCTGATTTTTAGAACAGCTACAAAATACTTCTCTCCTGACAGTTGAAGTTGAAATACCTTTTCCTCCCGGAAACGAACTCATGAACTGAAGTACATCACTATTATACCAACATCAGTTCTTTGCATTGCGTACATGGGAAATGACGTCACTGTGCCCATCTTCCCCCCACTCACCCTACATAATTTTACTTCGATATCTCCTATTTTATGTTACCACATTGAATCCGTAAATGATGCAATGAGTTATCAATGCGCCAACACAAATGGAGCATTGACACCACGGTCACCTAGCGGCAGTTAACCCGAGTTAGGCTCCCAGTGGTGAAAGAAAAAAACACTTATATGTACACCTTAGTCTGGGGGTTGTTTCCTTATGCCTTGCAAAGTTCGGATTCCTCGAAAAAATTTGTCTTCTTTCCTATGGTAGTGTATTGTGACGCATTCGACTATCGCAATGGTGGGCAACTTATAACATGTGGAGTGATCTAAAAAAGATATGAGTATAGTTGTTAAATTCAAGAAAAGGTATTTTATTTGTTTTTATGTCAAATTCATTTCTACTCTCACAACTTTTAACGAAAAATATTGTTTTATTGTTTTATTTGTGAAAAAGGTGTACAAAACGGCAAATTTGTTGTCAGATTGATTAACTTCTTGAAATTTGAACAATCCTTAATTTAATTCCTATCTAGAACTTCATTTTTCCCCGCCTTAATCTTCCCACAATAACTCCCGTTTGGTCGTCATAAGCGCTTAGTTTTACCAGTAATTACTGTTTTCAAAATGTTTAACACAAAAAAGCAAAAGATCGATATAAACAGTTTTTCAAAACTTTTAAACCAGTAAATATAATTTTATACTGTCCGTCCACGAAAAGTAGCCCTATGGAACATTTAGAAATAACGGGAGCTGACGTCACAAACGGCCTAGCCGATTACAGCAGGGGGGACCCAATTTCAGAACTGGTTTTTAGCGAACGTTTATACGAAGCGTTCGAGGCAGACTTGAATCCCTAATATCATTGGCTGTCCATGCTGACGTCAGGATTTTAAAGTGGTACTAATTGTTGCCGGAACTACGATTTACGCGCTAAAAGTAAGCTCCGAAAACACTAGGGGGAAGCGTTACCAAGTAATTGAAGCAATCTCTATTTTGAGGTAGAAGTTATTTCTTCGTGTTTTGTTGCCATTTAAAAAAATTTATCAGGGAATTCTGGTATAGTTTTTATTGTTTAGCACGCTGCGCCCAAAATATCATTATTACCGTGGGAGAAGTTTAAAGCAGCAGACAGGTCTGTAGATAGATTAGGGGGAAGGGGCTCTTGAAAGACAGGGGGCGCAGAAAGCTTCACAGAAGGGGCTTAAAATTCGTAAATGTTTTGATATATTTCATTAATATATTTAATAATACTAAATATAAGCAGACTAATATATTTAACGTTAATAAATAAATTTCTTAACGTAAATTTTGCATTAAGAAATAAATTTTAGTATACCTCTATAACTTTCCCTATTCTTATTACAGAGTATATGAGGACCATAAGCGCAGAGTTATATGAGCAAGGAAGCTTTTCTTCATGCAATATACTATGTATATTTTTGACATGTCGAGTCAAATTCGATTTTAAAGAAAACGTCTGTTCACAATAAATATACACGTTTTCCATCACAAAGACCTTTGAAAAACACGGACAGAAATATTCAAGACAACTGCATGACGTGATTGGGTTGCTAGAAACACGAAAGCTACTTCTAAAACGACTATAAGCAAGCAGAAAGTGGTATACACAACGGTAGAGCGGCTCTACCGTTCTGCCAGAACTAATGGAACGACAAGATTTACTTAGCCTGAAGAAGCGACGAAAAACTCTATTTAAATTTGTTAACTCTAAAATGAATAAAAATGTACGAAATTAATGAATCTCCGGAATGAAAAAACGGCGACAGGTAGATGATTTAATCGTTTTTCCCTGAGTGTTTCCGAAAAAACGAACAGCCAATGAAACGAAGGATTCAAGTCTGTCCCCGATTGCCTTCGAACCTTTATCTGCGCCAAAAATAAGTTCTGAAATGAAGTCTCTCCCACCTCTGCTCTGTTTGTGACGTCACCTCCCATTATTTCTAACTCTTCCATCGGACTACCTTTCATGCATGGACATTATTCCATAAGGATCACACTATTTGCGCTTTGTATTGATGAACTGCAGTAGATTTTACGTCAAATGTGGGATGGTATTTCCAAGCAAACGTCTTGTTTAGCACAGAGTGTTGTCCTGCGCCCAATAAAATCCAACCAATCAACCACTCATTTACAGTTAAAACAAATCCATTAATGAATTAGGAATATACCAAAAGCTTAATTTAATTTGTATTAATAAGTGGATGGCAACAAAAAACAGTGATAATTTAATGAGTGACACGCTTTAGATTTTGATTAGTTTCACTGAGACACGTAGTTATGGTCAGTTATGGAATAACCTGAAGTATGCCTTTATTAACGTGTCCAAAAAAGAATGCCCATCCCTGGTTTATCGTGGCATTGTCCAGGGTTCGATTCCCATTGGTAACACAACACGCACGTCGTATTTCTACTTATTGTAACCCGAGGTTTTGGTTCCTTTATCAACAGACATTGTTTCTTCAGAAAATTGTAGGTCCTGTCGCAGCATGTCCTTTGCCGGCCATGCGCTATAAAAACCCAAACGAATTAACTGAGTCACAATAAAGTTAGTGTCATACCGTCCTCCATTCTTTGCGCGTCACTGAAACTCAGGAGATTATTTTTAGATGGTGCACATTAATTTGCAGCGGTTAAAATTAAATCACTGCATAGTTTCCTCAAATGCATTCAGACTACATTATGCAAAATTAACAGTCCTTCGTACATTTCAGTTACGTTTCAGCATCATATCTACAATTTAAAGCTTAAACCCATATTTGAACTTTTTACTTCAATAATTTGTGATGCCCTGCTGTGGTAGAAGTAAGAATATATTTAAGTATATATATATATTCTTCTTAATAATAATTCTACTTAAATATAATAACTTTATTCAACCTATTTACAGTTTTGGTAATACAAAAGGGCAATAGTTAGACTACAGCTTGGTATTGTGGTACCGCGTTCGCCTGAATTGCCGTTAATCTACAGTCGTCTCCAAACAGTGCTAAAAAAACCGCTGACAGGATAATTACCTCTCTTTAGTCCGGGGCTCGTTTCACAAGACCTTAAAAGGTTCGGATTCCTCGAAAAACTGTAAGTTCCGATGAAGCATGGTTTTGAATGTTCTTGTACCGTAAAACCCAAACAGACTAACAATAATCTGTTTCTCTGAAACAGAAATTTCAAAACTACAAATGTTACTGTGTTTAAGTTTGGGATACTGTCTAACAAGAAATGTTATCTAACAAGCGTGTTCTAATCTAACAATTATCTAACAAGCGTGTTCTAATCTAACAATTTATCTCCTGATACAACTGCACAATTACGGTGCGAAATTTCCGATTTATTGGTTTGATTTGCTCATGAATAGAAATATTACTAATGCCTACTGCGCGCAAAGCCACATGCGTGCAAAGCTTTATGACACACGCGTGAAGTGAATTATAGCAATATTTTAAACGAAAAGAGGGAAAACACCTTAAAAAATAAAGGAAAGTATGAATAGAAGAATTCTTAAATACGATTAGATTTTGGCACTCCACATTTTATATACTTCATGCTGGAACCTGCGTCTATCTGTAGATAAAAGAAAATATGCCACGACGTGCCCGGGATGGAACCTAACCCTCGATCTTTGGGTTACAGTTATAATGCCTTAACTATAGTGGAGTACAGCTGCACGTGGCTCTTTTCTAGTATGTGTTAACCAGAGAAAGAATTCTTTAAGAATTAAGAGAGTGAAAATTATTCAGTGGCTTAGCGGTTAAAGTATCGAGATTGTAACCAAAAGGTCGCTTGTTCGACTTCAACCTGGACACGTGGCATATTTTTTTTTCTACCTTAAACACGGGTTATAGTATGAAGCATATAAAAAGTGGAGTATCGATACATAATCGTATTGAATGTTTTAAATTTGTGAATTATTTCAAAAACAGTATACTGAGAGATGTTTAGTCCTAAAATATGTGTAAAAAACGAAGATAAGTGGGTGAAGTCCATTTCAGCTAACACATCAGAGAACTAAAAACACAAGCCACATTCAAGCTGCTCGAAAGCTCAGTAAGGTGCATAAAACAACTTCAATTCTAAAATTGGCCTTCGCATTAGAAAACCGTTAGCACTATAAGTCTCAAATGTACAGTGTGTATGAAAAGTTACTGTAAAATATAAAAAATAAACAATAGGATAATAAATACAATCTTACTCTTTGCTACATTGAGAGGTAAAAGGTTCAATGTGTTTTTATTTTGTTGTAACGAGAAATTTTCCGACACCTGGATTGATATTGATAGTGCGATACCATGGCAACCTCGATCCCCCGATGTGTAACTTCTCTGAGGTTTTCGATTTTGAGCTACACAAAAAACATTATCTCAAAATCCCCTCTTCGAGACATCGAAAGCTAGAATCACGGTTTCTATCAATACCTTTGGCAGTACTATACTGGAAAGGATCTAACATGAAGTTTACTATTGGCTTAGCATGATATATGCGATCAATGGCATACATATTGAAATAGAGTGATCTTTCTGTTTAATAACTTTCAAGGGACATAGAAAAATATTGTTAAAAGAAATCGACGTTAATTGGAATGTGCATAATGCTATGCTGCTTTTCCCCGAACCGTAACATGTCGCCATCAATTGAAAAAGCGTTATTAGAAAAGATCCATGTATATTGCGATTTTTTTTTAAAAAAAGCATTTATGTATAACCCTCAGAGTTGAATTTTACCATGTCCAAGTACGTATCTATTTCCATTTCTTTTTATATTATTTTTCAAAAATATAAAAGGAACTTCTCATATATTCTATTTTCATTTTGATTTGGATAGAGTAATGAACTTGATATTCCTACGGTTATACTTCCATTTTATGGAACATACATTTTATTATTCAATATGAATTTTAAAGAATCCCTTTTCGAAAAATGCTAACTCTTATCTCTAACGTTATACGTGCATAAAATGAAATTATTTACATTACATATCAGCACAATAACTATATATAGATATATATTACCCTAGCCATTACTGGCGTAACGTGCCTTTAAAAAGGGGACATCTCCAAATGTTCATCGTCTTTCTCACTCTCTCTCTCTCTTGAATAAAAAAGTCA
>QLNU02015270.1:58286033-58339503 GCA_006491805.2 Dysdera silvatica
TATCATAAGTAATAATGAGTATCATAATAACAAAATACGCATTATTGTCATAAGTAATAATGATTATCATAATACCAAAATACGCATTATTATGATAAGTATTAATGAGTATCATAATAAAAAATGCGCATTATTATCATAAGTAATAATGAGTATCATAATAACAAAATACGTATTATTGTCATAAGTAATAATAAGTATCGTAATAACAAAACACGCATTATTACTTATGCCGTATGTCTAGTAAGGGATTATGGGTAGTGCGACCGGTGCCGTCGCACTTTGATCAAAGCCAAGGAAAGCGACAAAATTGCTTATTGACCCTGAAATGCCGACAACGCCAAATCAAATATGGTCATTCATGCGCTTATTCTTATATAAATTTCCATAAACCCAAATCCATGTTTTATACCTTCCCTGAACGCAATATGTGATTACGTTGAATTCTACACTTTTTCAAAATTAATAAGAATAAATTCAGGCGCATACAGAATGAATATTTTGTTCGAATGCTTCATATGATACAAAAGGAGACTGCAAGTAAGAAATTAGATAAATAAAAACTACATCGAAATGGATGAAATTGACTTATTTTATTTTACAAAGAACAGTCCAAATTTTTGAAACTTATGTAAATTATCGTTTTATCCTAGACGCACATATTTTGAGGCGCAATGATATAAAATACCGAGATGAAACTCAGACAATAAAAATCAGTGGAAGCATTTTACGTGTTCTAGGAAAACACTTCCATTGGTTTTCTATTGTTTGAGTCAGTTCTCGACGTTTTTCATTGTTGCGCTGTAAAATATGCGCATCTAGAAAAACGCGCCTTAAGGCTTTAATTTTTATATTAAACAATTTAATTTTTGGCTCATCAAAAAAATATTTGTGATTTAGTTACGTGCTGTTATAAGCAATTTTTAATTGTTATTGTGGCTTTCCATGTAATTTTAATAACATTCAGTTTTTTTTCTTTTTTGTAATAAGATTCAATAGTCCATTGGTAAAATCCCTAGAAAAAAAGTGCCCTAGAAAAAGAATTATTTTAAAAGTAATTAATATTTAGCGTAGGGGGCGCCATATGACCTAAATCTGTTTCTGTGTATACCTTGTACATTTTTCTACATCCCAATATATGTTAGTGCTGATCAATGAAATCAAAAAAAGTAAATGAAATTAAAAAAAGGAAAGAAAATCAAAAAGAATAAATGAAATCAGAAATAATAAATATTTCAAATCAATAGCGCCTTTAGTTAGAAATATGCAACAGATATTCACATGCGCAAAATTTTCATTACATGCGTCATTTTTCTTCATACAAATAATATGATTTGCATTTGATTTAATTTCGTAAATGCAATCGAAGCAAAAGTGTAAGCGCCGACTCGTTAGTCTTGCACGATGAATATGCTAAATAATATTCATTTCTTTAGACGGATATAATTTCCTGTCATCATCGGTTAAAATTTCAGGCAGATATAATTTCCTGTTCAGATAGATAACAATTATAACAGTAGATAAGAATTATTATGGATTTCAAACCGTATGAGACGAAATAACTAATTATGGTTAACAAGTACCATCTATCATTTAGTTGGAGCTCTTTTATTTTTAGTATAAATAGTCCCCCGGTGACAAGGTAATGAATGCGTGTGTTTTAGCGGAAAATTATTAGGAAATGGATGTGAACGGCGAAGGAAGATAGTGATGCATGGAAGTCGATAAAATCCCTAGACCGACCGCTAAGTGGCATTGATAGGTTTGAAAAAATCGTCTATTTTTCTATTAAAAAAAAAGTGTAAATATATTCATTAACAGACAAAGATAAATAAAGGGAACAAATTACGTAGAGCCCTAAAGACAAACGTAATTTAACAAACAAAATATGATATTAATTTACATGCTGTCAATGACGAATCTAAAGTACAGTCAAGTAAACCTTGGAAGTTAAAGTGACAAAACGGAAATATTGGAGATAACCCAGAAACTCTTTCCAAGGAGAATCATTTCAGAGCTATATCTATGTAAGGCATGTGTTTCTGAAAGAAAAATGATTATATAATAAAATTTTCCTTTATTCTACGACATCAACGAAATATTTTGGATAAAGAGAGAAAAGGAAATCATAGGAAGAAATGAACCTTACTAACATGCAAAAGCTGAGATGGATGGATGGATAAGCGATCTGTTTGTCTGTCTGTCTTGATAAAGTTTTATATTTTGTCATTTAAACGGTATTAAATTTTGCTTTATTAGAACTTTATTTTAGTAATGGATATTTAATTAATAATCTCACTTACTAAATAAAAAGTCATTAAGGAGATAATAAAATGAATTAAAGCTTTATAGGAAATTAAACATAATGAATGAAAAAATCTTTATTTTTAAGAAAGAAATGAATGAAGCAATTTGATTTCCATGGCGCTTCAAAAATGCTTTGTATTGTGTGTGCGTGTGTGTGTCTTCATTAAATTCTAAGTTACGATCTCCTATTGAATATTTGAAAGTTCTGTCAACAAATAATGAGAGAGCTTGTTTCCATTCATACCGTATACCTGATCAGAAATTATTCTATGCCGTTTACAAAACTGGATGTGTTTTAAGAGGGTGTGAAAATCTAAATTTATATAAAGTTTTAAAACTATTCTTGAACTTTAATTAAGCCTTATGCGGAAATTAAGGTTCGTAAAATTAAAATCTTGGTAATTATTTCATATCATAATTCGGCACAAACATAAACACGTAAATCTAAGCACGCACAATCGTCTAATCCTTCGCATTTCTGATAGATAACATTAATAATAAATATCTAGTGAATATGCATGAATATGTTTGCGTGTACTGTAGAACAAGCGTCGCATTGTACGAATTCGAGAGAGCAGCTGCTCCGATTTCATGAAATTTCCCGAATATAATTATCAATGTTTGGGCCACTGCAACAAGGTATGCCACTATACAACTGCAAATTCTGGGACAAGCGACTGTAGCTTTGTTTCTATTTACATGCATCTTTCTATGACGGATCACGCATCTTATGAGTAATGAGAACCTCTTGATCCTGTTTTATTAAAACACAACTAGAACAGTTCTACGTAAAACATTTAGAGAATAGTAATTGCTTGTACAAGAAACTAAACATTAGTTTTTTGGCAACATGTATTTGCCTGCCCAAAAGATTCCAAAGAAAACGATGTTAATATTACTTGCTTAAAATTTTATAGAACTTGCGCTGTTGCAGTTAATATTTCTTACACTTAAGCTTAATATAACTTTCTTAAAATTAACATAATTAGAATTTTAAAGTGGGTTTAGTTTATTTATTTATGTACAATATGATTTATTTAAGCTTAATATATCTTACTTAAAATCAATATAAATTAATTAAAGTTCTATATAATTTACTAAGAGACGTTATAACTTCTGTAAAAATAATACATTTTAATTAAGGATACTATGACTTATTAAATATTATATAAGGTAACTTACTTAATGTTAATATAATTAATTCAAATTAGTATGATTACTTAAAATTAATATAATTACTTAAAAATATAATTATATGAAATAAAAGGGAAAACGCTCTTAATATTATTATAAGTGTTTTTACTCTCCTGATAATATACCATACCATTCATCTGTTCATTCATTCAATAATTTGTCCTTTAATTCGCCAATTGTTTCGTTAGCTAAATCAAAAACACACAAACAAAACAATGATTAGTTTCATCAGGAGATTCCATAACAACAGTTATTTCAACACTACCGTAAAGTTCAAAACACGACGTTTCGGGAGCCAACTGCTCCCTTTGTCAAGTGAAGGCAGAATGAAGAGTTCGTGAAAGTCCTAAGCTTATATACCCGCATGTTGGGAATCCCCATCTGACGTATTTTAGTGAGGGATAATCCAGGCTGAGGAAACCCTCGCACCCGAAAACGTCAGATGGCTACCCCCAATTCGAGGTTTGACAAAAACCTTGTAAGGTTCTGGTAGAGGTTTTGAGATGTTAATTAATAGTATAACTCCTCAAGCTGTAAGTCTGCCATGCTTCCAGGAAAAGTGTACTATCCAAACATGTCACATTCTGATGTAATACATTCATCGAATGCTAATCTGGTTCGTGGTCTTATATGAAAACTTGTTCGGTTAATTGACTTGTGTTGTCTCCCACTAGACATTACACCCATATGATCCGTTCCTTGTATATGTATCGATCTTCCCGTCTGTCCAACATACACCTTGTCACAGTCTCCACACGGTATTTGGTAAATACCAGATTTTTCCTCCTCAGGGACGCGATCCTTAACTTTAAGTAATAGATCTCGAATGGTCAAGACCTTCTACAAATCTATCCACACCATTCAAGATCTATTACTTAAAGTTGACGATTATGCCCCTCTTGGGGGAAAAACAGGTGATATCTACCAAATACCATGTGGAGACTGTGACAAGGTGTATGTTGGACAGACGGGAAGATCGATACGTCTACAAAGAAGAAAGCATATAAGTTCGGTGGCCAGAGGACACAACTCAAGTGAATTAGCCGAGCATGTTTTCATGGAAGACCACGAACAAAATTGGCATTCAAGTAAAATATTACATCAGAATATGACATATATATAGGGTAGTAGACACTTTCTGGAATCATGGGATACATACAGCTTGAGGAGACATACTACTAACATCCCAAAACCCCTACCAGAACCTTACAAGACTTTCGTCAAGCCTCGAATTGGAGGTAGCCATCTGACGTCTTCGGGTGCGGGGTTTCCCAAGCCGGGACTATTTCGCACCAAATGACATCAGATGGGGATTCCCAATATGCATGTATATAAACTTAGGACTTCCACTCACTCTTCATTATGCTTTGTTTATTGACAAATGGAGCAGCTGGTCCCGAAATGTCGTGTTTTAAACCTTACTCCGATGCTGAAATAACTGTTTTTAAGGATAATAAACCTTCAAGCTTTTTTTAAGAAAATTTACTTACTTTTCTTACTTCGAAAAGCTTGATTTTAGAAAAAATAATTTTATAAGCCGCAATTTACTTGCGGTGGTAATAAAACACAATTTAAAATTCAGCTCCAAACATAAATGTTTTACCTTGATTTAATAGTAAACCTTTAAATAAATTTTGTAGAAGTATACTTTGTATAATTCCATATATAATCCTAAAAAATTCCATTTCAAACAAATGCCTTTCCCAGTTCTAAAGTTTTGATGATTTTAAGCCACAAAGCCCAAAAGCCCCATTTTGTAAAACCCATAACAAATGCGAAACGGGGCTATTTACCTAACTAAATTTTTTCAGTAGATAGATGAAACAAAAATCCACTTCGTTTCGTCGAACAACCATGGTTTGTGGCGAAGGTATAGGCATACCGCTTTCGTAAATTAAAAAGAAAAAAAAGCATTGGACGACACATTTTAAAATTTCCGCAAACTATTTAAGGAAATAAATTATATAAATCCTAAAAGAACTCAAAAGAAAAAAAGTATTCAAGTAGAATTATTGACAGAAAAAACTATATCTGAGAAACAATAAAATTTATTTTTACGAAACTTGTAACTTCGTAAAATTATTCACCACCTCCCATGTATGTATATATATATATATATTAGATTACTTATGATTATATGTATATTTTTTCTGATTGCCTTAACATTTTTATTTAATATCAAAATTCAATAGTCAGTATCAAATATTAACTATTCAATATCAAAACTTAAATAGCCTGTATAAAAATTAAATATTGAATATCGAAATTATATTTTACATTTTTAGTTCATATGCATATGTTTGTATGCAGTGTGTGGAGCGGTTACGGTTAAACAAATATCCGTATGTTAGCAATGTAGCGCTATGGACAATGGAGTGAAGAGCCGTTGAGGATTAAAGGTTGCATAGTCCATCCAAAATTTAAAGCCATATTTATTGAAATTCATTGTAGATTAAAGCCATATTTATTGAAATTCATTGTAGTTTCAATCCATATTTATTAAAATTTATTGTAGTTTAAAACCATATTTTTTAAAATAAATATAGATTATAAATATATTAAACAATGTATATTGCAGTTTAAAACCATATTTATTGAAACGTTAAATGGTTAAAATACTTATTTAAAACGCCGAATGATAAGGTAATGAGAATAACAGTTGGAGAATCATAAGATAATGAATAATAGTTGAAAATACAACAATAATAAGTAACAGTTGAAGAATGATAAGATAATAAGCATAATAGTTTAAAGAATTTTGCTCATCTTTTTGGCGGAGCCTCTGATAGTACGTGTGCACAGGTGGTTCACAAATCGAAGACTGAATATTTCTAGAATTCAGAATACAACTGCATACACCGTTGACAAATACTAATACTTAATTAATCTATAATAATTACGAAGCACGAAAAGAATGTTGTACTTTTGCCTATGGCTAAAACCGTAATTGTATTTTTTTTTTGCCAGGCAATACCAACACTTAATGAATTCCGTAAAATAATAAACTCGCTACAAAATGAATTTATATAAATTTTATTAACGCACGTAATTTCTTATTATTAAGTTTTTTATTTACTAAATTTTATTTACTTTACTTACTTTACTTTATTTAATTTATTTTTTTTCATTATTTTTAAAAACTTTGGTCAGTGTCCAATTAGTGTTTTATATTTTTTCTGTTAATTAGTGTTTTATATTTTTCTGTTAGTGTTTTATAGTTTTCCTTACTTAATAAGATTTCTCTTTACTTAATCTCATAGTATCAACATTTGGTAATTTATATCTTTAGCGTATTACCAATTTTCTTAATTTTTTGTTAAAAGTAAAAGGGTGAAAGTGTAAAACAGTCACATTATTTAAGTTCACACTGGCATAAAATATTAACCGAATGACTTTAAAATGTTTGTTTATTTTAACCATATTTAATATAATTTGACATGTGCTGAATTACATGTCACTTGTATATTACATGCTTGTATATTACATGCCATGTTTAATTATCAATTCCCATTCAAATTCATGGAATTGTGTTTATTATGTTGGTAACGAAAGTCTCTTTCCTGTTTCCATTCACTTTCTCAGCCATCCATTTGTAGATTGGATTAATGCTATTTTGGTAATGTTTTGTCGAGACAAAGTGTAATTAATTAATTACGTGCTCTTTTTTTTTGAGATGCACCATCTTTTCAAAGAGAAATATTGACCTTTGTACTTTGTTTTATGACCTAGTGACCCAACATTCATGTTTAGTTTCTGTTCCAAATTTAATTCAATCTATTTCAAATAAATAAACAGGTACAAATAAGGCGCAAAAGAACCATGATAAAAATTTTGCAGGTATTCTTATATATTTATATGATTAAATATATAAATATATTATATCAAAAGTAAATATCAGTAATACTATTAACATATTGCAATTCATCAATATATCATATATAAATAAACGTCCATACAATCTGGCAAATTTTAATTATTTTATTTCAAGTGTATGTATGAATAGTAGCAATCCCATATATTTAATATATACTTTATTTCCTCGACTTGGTTATGCCATAAGAAAATATAGTTAAAAAACTACCTAAATTTCGTCTATGATACCAATTTCGGTGGTCAATGAAATATATACTAATCCTAATCATGCATGTAACTATACATAAAAAATCATTCAAAATAATCATCTAATAATCTATAAAAATATCAATGGACCATCTATTCAAATAAAGCGAATTGATAAGCTATTAATAGTTTCTTAATTTCGGTTAATGAAGCCAAAATTTTTGTGTTTTAATAATATATTCCACAGGTCAATGCGTACATCATTTATACTTCTGACAAGATTTCCTGTTCTTGCACTGTTAGATAAATGGTCAGTTTCATTTCTACTATAATATTCATCAATTGGATAGAGTTTAGTAAGACAATTTCATCGTTCTTATTGTAATTCATTCTTCTATAACGCAATAACCTTACCCTATTTTAGTAATTCTGCTAAATATCAATATGTTAAAATATTTATATATGTCCTAAAATTACCCCCATTTGGTTGCCGAAACAATCTTAAATAATCTTCTTTATATAATTATTTTTTAAATATTAGTTTTCTTTGTTAGTCCCCAGTTGCAATTACAATAGTTAAATTGTGAGTTAATTAAAGTAATATATGTTTAATTTGATTTTGTTTATAAAAGTACAGCATGTTTATATTTTCAATACTTCGACTAATTTTTTTAGATGTATACTTGATTGTGACGAGTTGTTTTGGACAAAAATATTAACGAATTTACATACCGACCAGATTTATTATGAATCTTGATAAATATTAAAGTTTCTGAGGTCACGAGATGCTTTGTGTCTTTCTCTCCCTTCTTCACCGACTTCAGAAATAAATCTGGAAATATAAACGTGAAACACACAAGCAACAACTCCGATTCTTACTAGCGACGTCGTAATAAATATTCAGCATTATTCCCACAGGACAGGAAAATACGAAATGGAATATATCCTTATTATATAAATCCTTATCATGTAAAAGAATATTTATTCTTATTATCCTTAAAGTATAAAAAGTGCGTACAAATAAAAATATACAACTATATCTATGTTTTCTCTATTAAAAATATTATACACGCAGATGTACAGATGAAAGATCACTACTTTCGTCTCATGGGATTTGAGCTTACAAACGAACTGATTTTCTTTTGAAGCAGCAACACGATTTCAAATCTGAATATTAACGCACTTTCCTATAGAAAGAGGAGGAATTGATCACGATATTTTCTTAGATATTAGATATAAAACTAATAGTGACAACAAAAGTGAATAATTTTGAAGTTTCATCAAAGGAGTAATTAAACTTTCACATTTTGCAGTAAAAGTCATTATGTTCACTCATTTGTGACTGATATTTTTGTACTTTAATATTCTATGACATTCTGGCTATTCTAAAGCGTCTGAAAGAATGGAATCTTGCAAAACGAGAGATGAAATTTTCATTTTTTTTTTTAAACTGGGATTTCAATTACAAAACCTTTATCGAAGGATGATGACCCGATCTAAAGGCTGATAAAAATTTAGGTAAGATGAAGAGCTGAGAATAATTATTATCTTCTTCTCGAAGCTGTAAAACATTGCAGTGAATGTACAAGATACTAAAATGCTACAAAAATAATTGATACTGCTTGACAATTAGTAATGAGCTAAAAAGTACCTTATTTTAAAATGTACTTGTAAAACTTTTGAAAGTAAATGCATAGCAGAATTGGATAAATCAAATTTTTGAAGAGATGGCGGCTCGAGCCTCCTTGGCCCCATATGGGCGCTCATGCCATCTTGTACTTTGGAAAACTTCCAAGATCTGTTGAATCTCTAAAAAAAAATAAAATATCCGTTTATTTAAATCAGTAGAAAGTGTAGGCAATATTCTACAAGACTTTATGCCTGATCTTGGTAAAATTAATGAAACCATCACGAAGAAATTCGAAAACGTGATTCCTGCAATTCAGTATTTGGAATCCATTAAGGACACAGGAAAAATTCTTAGCGGTGATACTACAGTAGAATTGCTGATATCTCCTATCATGGCATGTACAACTCTTGGACAAGAGTATGGAATACATGTATTTTTTATTTACTTTTATAAAAGAGGGCCTGTTTAACCCCGTTTTGATTGGCTATTTGCAATCAAACAAACTGCACTATAGGCATGGATTAATTAGATACAAATTAAGACAAGTTTCATTTTCAAAAGTTCATTTAATCAAAAGTTGCATCAAAATTCCAGAAGCTGTGCAGGGACAAAAGTATGGAATACATTAAATCTTGGGTAAAAAGTATGAAATAATGGCATTTAGTAATTCTTAGGCCCTCCTTTTGCTTTAATTACGTCCATAGTTCTCTTTTGTAATGATGGCATTCATAGGGATCAATTTCCCTCCAACTTTCTTGAACAGTAGCCTTTAATTCATCAATCGTCGTTGGTTTATTCTTTCTTACGTTTATTTCGTATTAGCTAAATATTTCATATTCTGATTGATGTCGGGACTATTGGCAGGCCTGTCTAAACGTGTAATACCCTTTTCTGAATAGCGATCTTTGATTATTTTGGACATGATGCGTTGTCATATTGGTAAGCGTAGTCATCGTCACCAAAATATTCTTCTATAGTTTTCATCATAAAATATCCAGATATATATCAGCGTTTCCACTTCCTTTTAGGATAGCCCTCTCACCTACACTTTTTGCTGTTATTAAACGATGGTAACTTATATGCAAGGCCCGGATTTTCATGCATAAAATTTAACCCAAATAATATGCAAATATACTCAAAATTATTATAAAGTATACACGAAAATATGCAAAGATATGAATATATATATCTAATATACAAATCTGCACCCTACTTATAAGCAATGATTCGAAATGCATAAATGACAATTTATTGAAACAGTGCAAATGTTCTTGAAATTATTACATAATATGTACTGAAATGCATAAAAAATATCCTTGAATATGATTATGCAAAAAATTAATAGAAAATTTACACCAAAGCGTATGAAATACATGCGGAGATATATTTGTAGATATGGCATCGTAAGCATTGGCTTGGGCCCAAGGACGCCGGCAGAGTAAAATCTAGGGGGTGGGACAAAGATCTTAAAAAATGGAAATTTTCTACCTCCCCCATTTTAATTTTACTTTAATTTTAGAGAACATTAAAATATGGGGCAGAGGTGAACTGAGCCGCCGACCCCCCTCCCCCCGGACCGGTGCGCCCTCATGGGCGATAGGACTCGCGCCCTCCGATAATCCAAGGTATGCAGGCACGGATTTAGTGGGGCAGGAGTGGTGATCGCTTCCCCCCTTGAATGAAAATGTAACATTGAAAAGATACAAGGTAAAGGTCCAATGAGGTATCATTTCCAAAAATCAAGTTATTAATCGCCACCCTTGAATGACCTCTAAATCCGTTCCAAAAGGTATGCGCCTTTTGAGAGGACCCAGGTCGCCTCAATGGGGGGCAATGGCCCTCCCTTGCCTATACCTGCCGGCGCTTATGGCTTGGGGTGGAAATATTATACTTGGTCTTGACTTGGAAAGTATTACGCATATTATGAAATATCAATACAAAAATGTAAAGAGGCAAAAACCTTTTTTTTTTTCTAACTTTAATATAATCTAATCATATCATTTACAATGGAAACATATTCTGTAGCATTTTTATTTAAAAAAATGCCTTTCTTTAAAAAAAAACCGTCGAATTAATCTAATTGATTGAATTACAAGCGGATTAGAAAAATACACACTTTTTGACAAATTAATTAAAATTTTGCAGAAATATGTCAATATATTTAAAGTGTGAAAAATATGCGCACAAAGGCGCAATATGCAGAAATATGCAAAAACATCCAAATACATAGAAATCCGGGCCATTCTTATTAGAAACATTCGCCTCTTTATTCTTCCAAGCTGAATTAATCTCTCTTTTGAGAAAGGAAATCTCTGTTTTTTTAACAATCTTCATCAAATTTCTAAATTTCTATCATCTTCATAGTCGTTTTACTTGACCGTCCACTTCTAACTTGGATTTTGATACCTGTAGTCGATTTAAACGTTACTATAACCTTAGAAACAGTTCTTTGGAAACAACTAAGTTTAACAGCATTTTTTTGCATTTCTCTCTTATTAAACGTATCAATAATCAGAGCTCTCATGGCTTGGTCAATTCTCTCGTAGGTAGGTGCCACTGTAACGAAAGTATCATGGCTCTGGTGTTGATTTACGTAACTGTAATTTATATATCCCTAAACACGTCATGACGATAAATGAGGTCACCACAAAATGTGAGGGATAAAATCGCGATGAAATGGTTAGTTTTGTAATTTCCTTCTATTATTCCTTACTTTTGACCAAAGGTTTAATATATTCCATACTTTTGACCAAAGGTTTAATATATTCCATACTTTTGACCAAAGGTTTAATATATTCCATACATTTGACCAAAGGTATGATATATTCCATACTTTTGACCAAAGGTTTAATGTATTCAATATTTTTAGTCCTGTACAGCTTCAGGGATTTGGATGTAACTTTTGATTAAATAAACGTTTTTAAAATAGATTTGTCTTAATTTATATCTAATTAATCTACACCTATAATGCATTTTGTTTAATTGAAAATAGCTAATCAAAACGAGGTTAAAACAGCCTTCTTTTGTAAAATTAAATAAAAAATAAAAGTGTTCCTTACTTTTGTCTAAGGGTTGTAGCTTTCAACATGTGTCCGTATCCTAAAGTTAATTGGTTTTATCTTTTTCGCAATTTCAGAAGTTAGTAACTGATAGAGGTGTCAAAATTTCCCATTTAAGAATTTAAAAACGTCTACGGAATTTTAATGTGCAACAAGAGAATAGATCATCTAAATAAATCTACCTAAAATATTCTTATGAATTTTTCCATTTCATTTCTTTTTATATCGCATAATTAAACAATTTTTTCAATAATATCAATCCATTTTATCATCATTTTAAGGTAGCAGTGGAAAGATACATAATAAATTTCCATACCTAGTTATCGGATCTTAAATTCCTCTCTAGAGTGTTTAGCTTAATTTTTTAAAATTGCCTTTCTTTGTTAATTTCTATACCCAAACTTCCAGTCTTTAATAAAAATATGTAAAATCTGTTAGAAGAGCACAAATTTTCAAACTTCTAAACAGTAGAGATTTTTCATTAGTATAATTATACGAAAAGTATAATACGAAAGTATTTCTGTTTAAAAGACGCCAAAAATCCATGAGATGCTATAAAATTTGGAAATTGTTTTTTCGCAACATCAAGAGCCCAAATTTACAGATTGACCTAACTACACTGGAACTCCATTGGACCTGGGTTTTAAAAAAATTTCATACGTTTGTGTTTTAATAGTATTTAGCTATTGAATTCTGTTCCCCATATTAGCAGCACACTTTTTAATTCGATAAATTTGTAACAATGTTAAATTGTGAATTTCCAAAACGATTTTAAATTGCGCTTATAGACTGTCGGTGTCCTAAAGCCGTCCAGGAGTAAGCTATATATATATATATTCTAGTGAATATGATGACGAACCACATGCAAAATTTTCAGGATTTCGTCGTATGAGAAATCTAACCACCAACCATTTTCATTGTTATTAACAAGTTTTTCACAATACGCATCAAGACTAAAATCGTTAATAACTTCGAAATTGTTAGATTCGGCAATGGTTTCAGCAAAAGCAATAATTTCATTTGCTATATTAATTTCCATTTCAGATAAAATTACATTCATTAATACACAACCAATTATCAGCTCCAACGTTCAGTGACGTGATTAAATATGCTTGGTATAAGAGCACATACCCCGTTCTCAAACCAAATAGATTTCTCAATGTCAAACAATGGTGTTTCACTTTTTCCAAAAATTCTTATTACACATTAAATTGTGAAAATCTCTCGGTTGTTAGTTGCAGTCATTGTTCAAACCCAATTTGTTTTTTGCATTTTCTTGTTCATTTTCATACACATTTTTAATTTTTAATAAAGCCAAGTAGGTATATTTTTAATAAAGCCAGGTAGGTATATTTTTAATAAAGCCAAGTACGTATATTATTTTTTTAAAGCGAAATGAACGCTTTTTATATAACTAAAACGAGACATCTATCCACTAATAATGAAGTGATAAACATTTTTGCAAATACATGCATAAATTCTTATGAAATCAATAATATTTTTATCTCGAATGAAGGATCGTTCATTAATTCTAGTTTGGTGACATCACTTCAAAAATATCTCGCCATTCCTACTGTTAATAAAAAGCGCATCAAGTCAAATTTGACAAAAATAACCTTTTCTCGCCAAATTTGATGGGGCTATAACTCCCCCCATGGGGGATTTAGATATTTTTTTTTTAGTTTTTTATTGAAACGTTTATACTTTATTATCAAACTAAAATGAAACACATTTTCGATTCTCACTTCGTGTACTCTCCTTGTAAATATAAGAGAATATGAGGCACACAACCAGCACGATGGGAACTATCTTGGTAAAAATTTAAGTCCAAGACGAGTGGAAGTGGCAATAGCATTCTTCAAATGAAACGAATGTCAGTTATGCAATAACCCACATTTGCCGAGTGGTCGTTGTAGAACGTAGAATAAAAGTTCGATGCAGTAGCGCACCCAGAATATTCCCAAGGGGGAACAAGATGGAAAAAATTGTCAAAGGTCATATCAATTACATTTGTCTTTTAAGTACGGCTTCAAGGAGAGGGGCATGGGGCAATCCCCCCCCAGAGCTGAGATCATATCAAGGAAAATGAGATGAAAAGTACTGGACACTTGGCTAAAAATAGGAATCGGAAACAAATCGTAGTCCCCTTGAAAGATTTCGGGATCAGTCCTTGTTGTCCTTTTGTGTGCATTTATCATTATTAAATTACTAATAATTCTACAGTGCAAGATACTTAAATCATTAGAAGTAGTACCAGATTATGTTCATAAAATTTTACAATGGCCAGCCCTTGTCCTCCATAAAAAATTACCGTTTTGATAATAGGTTTAAGAATAACCCTATTCTGCAAAACTTGCTTTTGCTTGCCCTCTGTCCATTACTTCATCCACAGAAGCCTTTTTCTCTTCCACGACCCTTAAAAAATCATCGCCTATGAAAACCGAATCCTTATGATAGAGAAAAATTTCATATTGTTTGAACTTCTTCTAAGTCTTTCAATTATTAAATCCCTTTGAAACAAATTGACCCGTGGCTTGTGTCGATCTTAAATCGACTTCATGGGGTGAAAAGAAAACACAAAATTTTCAATAAGCACTGTCTTCTTTCTTTGAGTAAGCTATATACTTATGCTTACTCAGTCAAGGTAAGCAGAAATTTCGCCTGTGGTGAGGTTTTCCTTGACTTAATACAGCACCAATGATAGTCGTGGGAAAATTTCAATTTGCATATGGTTCCCAAAGATTTTTCAGCACTGTTATCCTACCTTCATCAGTGAGGTTAGATTTCTTCACATAAGTAAAAATATCTGCAGTCAGAATTTCCACTTCAACTGTGTTTGATATTATGTTTTGCTCTACCTTTACCTCTTACAAAGTTGTTTGAAGACAGTCGCGGGCCACTGCTGTTGCTTTTCTCAAGAGCAGTCTCATCAACGTTACCAGAGTTCAGGGAAATGTCGTTGGGATCGTCACTATTTTCAATCTTGCTTGAAAAAAAGAAATGAAAAGCGTCTACTTGCTTAATTTTTCGCTTTGTTAGTCCAAAGGGGGCCCGGGCCCCTCGGACCCCTACGTGGGTGCTCCACTGGTTCGATGTAAACATTAACTGAAGATTGAGAAAACATAATCCGGGCTAACTGCCCTCCAAGCAGAGCAAGCGCTGGAAGCGTTGAAAACGAGTGATTGTGAATCCATTCTGAGAGGCCTAAATACAGTTAGCTCATGCGCTGTCCATGGCGGATGCAGCTCCGAAGCAAGAGCGAATTATCATATCACAATACACATAGAAAGGTGCTGGCGTAAGCCACATATATATATTCCCAGGATCAATACGGATTACTACGTTACCACAATCATTATGAGAACTTTATATAAAAGAACTTCTCAGTGGCGGATTTATAAAATTGCCGCCCTTAGGCACAGCCTGTACTGCCGCCCCCTCCCTCCTTTACTAAGAAAGGAATATTTGTTTAAAAAAAACGCATATCATACTCTTAACATTTGATATGTAAAGGAGATTTTTCATATAATTATTCAAACTAATAAGATACAACTCGAAATTATTGCTACCATTGTCTCCGACTTGGTGGATTTGAGGCACTTTTTGAATCCACAATAATTTTAGTATGGATTCCTGGAGCCTCTGATGTTTTTACGTATATTTCGCGTATTTGGGAAAAAAACACGTACGCATCCTTGCATGAATTTTTTCGTTATGAGTTCAAATTTTTCATTATTCATTCATTTACTATTATATATATATATAAAAAACGTGTTAAGCCTGGATTTATAAATAGGCAGGCTGGGCAAATGCCCGGGGCTCAAAATTTTTAGGGCCCTTCGTCTTTCGATTCTGTAGTTTGTATTTGCAGGCAAGTTAAAGTAATCGCTTATATGTCATCGCTATTGGGGAAACAGGGTAAAAATTAAAAGGAACGTTGTTTTTTCAACATTGTTGAGTTTGGACAATTTTATGTTTAAGCACATTGATGCCGCCCCAACGAATGCCACCCCCCTATGCCAGTGCCTTTTGTGCCTACTTGGAAATACGCCACTGGAACTGCTGAACTTCGCAACCTGAGAATAAACATTAGGTGAGTTTACGGTTCTCAAGCTGCAAATGTTGGTTCGACTGTATTTTTTGAATCATTGATGATAATACCTAACTTAAGGTAGTAGTTTGCCCTTAGAAAATGTTACCCTTACAGGAGAAAAAATAAGATAAATACAAGCGCGCGAGAATTAAGCATCGTATACTAGGTCTCGATTGTCTGTTCGAAATGACCCTTTGGTTCAGGTGAAGAGGGTTCATGGTTTTCAACCCCATGCCTCTCTTCTGCTTTACAACCCATTAAATCTTCTAATGCTGGCTCAAAAGAATCCAGTCTCAGCTATCGATGGTAATATATAATCATCTTAACTCAAATAATGTAATCTTGTGTATTATTCCCAACATTTCAGGCTAACAAAGTAATGAAAAGAATAAATTTGTAAGGCTCTTAGATAGAATAGTCAGAGGAATTCGATATATATTTATATACATGCAACTGACACGAGTTCTTGGATTTCATTATGATCTACCAGAGGAAAGAAAAGCGATTTACGAAAGCATATTTATGCTGTGGGAAATAGAAATATCTTCATTTCAGATCGTTATTTCTTTTCGGAAAAATTCCATAAAATTCCCATCAAATTTTCGAGGAATATTTTTTCCAGTTACTAGCGAAATGTTGTTTCCACTTTCCTCATTGCGATTTCATCGGAAATATTCGACGCTTTTTTGAAGAAGGCAATTTACATAACAATGGATCTCGCGTTCTCTGCAGTGTGTTCTATCAGTGTGGGTCTTCGATGATGACTCTCAAATGGACTCGTCATACGAGAAACTCCGTTCGCCATTTTCTCCCGAAAACCATTCGGGAACTGGAAAAGGGGAACACTGCCAGTTTTTATTTTACCCTTAAATTTTCCTGTTTCTCTCAATAAGCAGGTGGATATCCTTCCACTGAAAAAAATGATGATCCTATTTTTTGAGAAGGACGTTAATTAAACGTACATCAAAGGAATTAATTTCTGAGACAAGTGAGCCAAATTTCTAACTGAACGGATCACTGAACGATTTTGCCATCTACGATAAACGAGAAGATCTACTGCATTTTAATATTTGTGGGATTTCAGTTGGGAGGGGAGCCACGTATTTAGAATATTTGAATTTTAAACTTGGGGCCCCCACACAGGGAAAGGAGGGGAAAAGTATGTGTACGCGTATTTTTGAGGTGGATAATGGAAAGCACTAGAAAATGAAGCGACCCACTCCGAAAGTGAAGGGGAAGAACTGAATATAAAGAAAAAATTTAAAATTAGTCTGTTTCTGGAATTGGAAGAGTAGAGATAAGGGAAAGGTTCTATTAAAGCAGAGCGTAAATTTTGTCCATACTTATGAGTTCCGAAGAAACTGAGTTGGAATAAGAGAACATGAATTAATATGGAGGTAGAAAAGAAATGGTGGCGTATAAGGAGAGAGAAACCTTAACGTATGGGAAAAATAAATGGTAGGTCATGTGGGAAAAAGAAATGGTAGAACGTGTGGAAAATAGAAATGGTAGCTTATGGGAAAAAGAAATCATCGTAAGTAAAGGCAGTCCTGTACTAAAAGAATAAAGCATAGAGGAATGGTAAAATGGTAGGGAAAATAAGCGATAAAGAGAAGAACGCTAAGGAGAAGGAGAGAATGATCAGAAATGAAGTAAATTGGTAGACTCGTAGGTATAACATAAACTGGCAAATTGGCAAAAGCGTAAATTGATAAGTTGGCAAAAGCGTGAACAGATAAGTTGGCAAGAGAAGTTGAATTGGAAAACTTAGCAGAAATGACGTAAATTTGTAAGTTGCCATAAGTGACACACGGAGAAACCAAATAATGTATTGAGAAGCGTGATGGCGTAATAAGAAGCTTGATGATGAATACAAAATCCGTATTCAATAAATAAAAAAAGTTGAGAGATAATATGGTGACGTAGAAATAAAAACAGTACTGAGCAGAAAAGAAAGTTTAGAATAGATTAGAGGTCAAAATACATAGAATTGGAAAAAGGTGAAAAAAAAGAACTGTTAAAACGAAAGTTATAAAACAGAGAATTAGGCATTATCATTGCTTTATTAAATCAACAATATTGTTTTCATATTAGCCGATGATGTGGCAACAATAGATGTTAAATTACTCGTAAAGAAAAGAATGATTTTCCGGCGCCTGGTGGGACCCGAACCCACGACCTCCTGATTGCCGGTCAGGTGCTCTACCTACTAAGCTACAGGCGCGACCACTCTCTCCCTTACGAGTATATATATGGCTTTCCATGGACAAGTTTACTAATTGTCCATGAACTTGAAAGCTATAAATATACTCAGGAGGTCGTGGGTTCGGGTCCCACTAGGCGACGGAAAATCATTCTTTGCGAGTAATTTAACATCTATTGTCATTGTTTGTTTTGAAAAGAATAAAAGTAATGGATATCCTGAAAGAATCAGAAACAATAAAAATTGAAATAAATTTAATTGGTAAAGTATAATTCTTTGGCATAATAAAGAATTTGCATTAGATGTGAATAATTCGGCCAGGATCACCCCAACATTACTCAGTGCAGTTTGATTTACAGAAATTTACCAAAGCTTACAGATTATTATTATATCATTTCCCGTGGCATACTATAATCAATGCCATCGTTTCATAGCTCTGGAATCTGTTATTCAAAGAAATATGTGGCCGCAATTCAGAGAAATTTATGGTAAGCCAAAATTCAGTTCAAAGATGAATCTGGGAAAAGTATTGGAATTAAAATCTTTAGGAAAACCATTCTAATATACTTGTTTGTTTGTTTGTTTTACGGCTCAAAAACTACAGTGGTCATGCTGCGCCGGGACCTACTGTTTTCCGAGGAATCTGAACCTCTTAAGGCCTAGGGAACCAAACCCCGGACTACAGTGAGCAGTGCGATCTTTATGAGATCTCTGAGTAAGCGTTCTTTGCACTGCTGGGAGTCGAACCCGGATTAGCGGCGCACTAGGAGAACGCGTTACCACACTGCGCCACCGCAGGGCTCTAATATACTTGTATCTCGCGTGTGTGTACATCTGTGTACAAACTTACAATATAAATAATTTGGATGTAACTACAAAGAATTTTTTGCTTTTCATCATTTACTGAACATTTCCTTTTCCTGTATCCAAAATTCTGGAACAGTTGTTTTCCTTACAAACGTGGAATTACTAACTTAATCTTAATCAATCTTTGTTTCTTTCGCTATGTGTAGTTCTAGATCAGAAGAACCAAAATTATTGGCTCTGTCATAACTCTAGAATAATGAATGAATTCGTTGACCAGAAAACATTGTTTCAACGTTGAATATTTATTCATCAAACGCATGTTCGTGTTTGTTCTTTCCCAATTGGACAAAATAGGATGAAAGGTTTTTCTTCTGTTGTATCGAAATTTCTCTAGAGCAACAAAGTTCAGTAATTTTAGAATTTTTTGTTAAAATATTTTCATGGAAAGGGGCTCTTCTTCCTAGATTTGATTTCGAAAGTGGTATCTATGATTATTAGGGACTTAATGCGCCCTTTTTCCTTGGTTTTAGATTTTCTACAAAAATTCTGTTGTGAAAATCTCGAGGTATACATTTCTCCTTAAGTATTTCCGAATAGATTTTAAGTCCATCTGACAATGCTTTATGGCCTTTCATGCTTGCTCTCGGTCTTCTAGTTTTTTTATTTTTAATTTTTTTTTCATTAAGACACAATAACAGACAATCAGCAAATTTACCTCAAATTCCCAGGACGGCTTAACCACATCTATCAGTTAATGAAAGCAATTCCGAAACCTTAACCACCTAGCCTCCCGAGCTGTATATATATATATATATATACGTGTTGCTAGGTTACTACTTCTGGTTTTTGTAGTTAACCAATTGCTATAGAGTTTTTATTGGTAAAGGCCTTTTTCGGCTCAGTTTAAAGCAAATTATAGCACATTTGCGAATTTGTTGGATAATATGAATCCGAAAGCCAACACGCATGCGCGACTATAATTTTCAGCCAACTGAACCTTTAATTGCGTATTTTTTACCGAATTAAGCTTGGTAAACCTGACACCTAATACACCTAAACTCCAGTCTTTTGTACTAATTTTGATTTGTGTGTAGAACACCCAATTTTTTTAAACCCAATTGAAAACTTAAATTGTTGTTACGCATTAGATTTGGCAGTAGGGTTTATTTCACTGGTATGTAAATGCCTGTTTCCAAGAAATCGTAAGATAAGTTCCTTATTTTTTAGGCATGTTGTAGAAATAGTCGAAAATGGTTGAAAGCTAGGCGTTTAACAAAAGAACGAGCTATAAAATTGTTACTCGCCTTGTATGCCAAGGTCTGGAAGTTCAAAAAAGCGTATTGCCCGCATAACATCACTCACACCTAAAATTATCCCGAAGTAAATAGGTGAAGTAAAACCGAGTATTACTCTAACAAATCCTTTGGAACCGCATCTGCGATTAACCGTAATGGACACAATACGGAATATCCATAAACATTTATATCTACAGAGATTAAAACCTGAAACCTACAAGCTTTCTTCTTCAGTTTCAATCATCTTATGTCAGCATTATCTGTGGAGTAGCTACTTTGCATAAAATTATCGGTCATAATAATTGGGACGGGAAGTCTACATATGTGTCATCATCATCATCATCATTTCTGTCGCTGTCAATCCACTGCAGGATGAAGGCCTCCTCCGCATGTTTCCAACTAAGAAGATCCTGATCATTTTGCTGCCAATTTGGTCCACTATATTTAATAATTTCATCAATCCATCTCGTCCTTATCCTTTTCCTTGGGTGCATAGTGTCCAGTGGGATCCATTCCAGGACGATTATGGTCCATCTATTGTCAGTTCTTCTAGCAATATGGGCTGCCCACTTCCATTTCAAACTTTTTACCTTCGCAATGATATCACAAACTTTTGTTTGATCTCTTATCCAACTACAGGTCTTTCGATCTCGTCGCGTGATACCAAACATCTGCCGCTCCATATTCCTTTGTACCACTCGTAACTTTTGGATACCTTTGGCAGTCAATGTCCATATTTCACTACCATTGGTTAGAAGAAGCAGGATGCAATATTCGAAAACTTTCCTCTGTAAAGAAATCGGGAGGTTGTTTTGAAAAAGTATTTGTAGCCGGTAGGATGTTTGCCAACTAAGCTTAACATGATGTTCAATCTTAGTTTTTATCGCCTTCCATCGTAATTTGTTGACCTAGGTACATATAATTTTCAGCTTGCTGTATTTCTTCTTCCGAAACAAAGATTTTCTTAGTTTATGAAAACTTATAAAATATGGCCATGCTTTTCTTCAAGTTGATTTTTAAGCCAGATGGATGGATGGATGGATGGATGGATGGATGGATGGATGGATGGATTTATATTTATATTGATAATATATAATTACAGATATATATTGATTATTAGTAGAGAAAGATTAGATAATTATTTAAGTAAATTATTTAATATATATAAATAGTATATAATTTGAATTTTTTACAGTGAAAAATATATTTGAGGGTGTCATGACCCCTGTAACCTCCCCATGTATCCGCCCTTAATATATGTGTGTGTATATATATATATATATAATTGTAGCTAAACGACGTCCCTGTAACATATATGACCAAACCTGTATTTCTGTAATTTAAAGATGTATATAAACGTGCGGTAGCTAAGCATGTAGAAGCAATTTAAATTATCTATGGAAAGGTCATTCTTAGCATAGTATTGAGCAGAGACATCTGCAGATAATAGAGATTGCGGCAAGTTTTGTTCTATTCATCCACAGACTTTAATGTATCAATATGAGAATGAATAGCGTCCAGGGTTTCTATTATAACCTGAATCGCGAGGTGGAAAGCTGCATGATATGAAATTTGAAAAGCGTTTAGAAAGATGTTAATGAAAAGCCCCGTATCTTCAAACGTGTAACGTTCTATTTAGGACGTTAAAATGAAAACCTGCTGCGATGTTTTAAACTAAATAATGAAGCTTTGCTAATTACGTTACTCCCTTAACGAGATCAGGCAATTGAGTTGCACAAAGATAGGATGAATATGCTCAGACTGGAAGCAAATAAAGAAGATAGCTTCAGCTCTAATTAGCAAAATTCGTAAAATGAGTTTACGAGTTAATAACTGTAAGCAAACAACTTGTCCATTCCTCACATTGAGTACTTGCAGAGAAAGAAGGGTAATTATAGCAAGTCATGTAAAAGCTTAAATTAATAGTTGGCAGTTCAAAGTCGTGTAGTATATGTTTTTGGCAGTGTACTCATACTACCATCATTAACGCCATATTTATTCATCATTTATGCTCTTCAGGTTGAAGGTATTAACTGTACAAAAGCGTAATTAATTTATTGTGTGTGAATTTATTAGAATAGATAAGAAGGTTGGTGAGTTACTTATATCCTCCGATTGTTCTTATTGATGTTTTACACATAATGGTTATTTTATGGATAGAAATCCATTAGCTTACACTGGCTTAAAGTAATTTGTTAGTTCATGTTCATTTGAACTTGAAGTAACTTGTTAGTTCCAGTTCATTTGAACTTGGGGTTGGTTAATCGCCGACTCAGTTCTTCATAAACCTTCAACCTTCACCATCATCATCATATTTGTGAGTGTATAGTGACAGGTAAGTAGTTCTTCACACGGAACAGATGTTTTTTAACTGCGCTCATTGTATTAAATTTATCTTAACCATATTTCCGTAGTTAATCGAGTAATAATAATTCCATAATTAATCGAGGCATGCTCCTAATCCATCACTATGAAGCGATGATAACTATTGTTTTTTACGTTTGATTAAAAACGTTGTTAAAAAAGCATTATGCATAATCCTAACAATATAAACCAATGACAATACTATGTCTCTTTTCGAAACATAGTATCTCGTATACACAATCGAGTGCCTATCTAATGTCAAGAGAAACTGACGTATGCAGCAGATGGACAGAAAGCGACTCAATAAGATGCTAAATACATCCGCATACCCTTTTTTCATTTGATGCAAAAATATATGGGGTAAAATAATGCGAATTATATATTAAGCAAAAAAGATGGAAGTATCACCTATTCAATTCCTTTGACACATTTCATTGTTTTAAGGTTTTCTTCAATGCTTAATGATAACCTTCATCGTTTAGCACTCGAAATTTTGTAAATAGAAATCTCATGTATGCGTAATATATTATTATAAATTTATTTATCCAGAACATTATATGAACTTGAGAGAGAACGGCAATATTCAGACTCGTGGATTAATGGACGTGAGCAAATTAAGACAAAGAGAGAGAAAACACAAAATATACATTACGTATTTCTCAGTGAATAAGCTGCTACCCTCCGCTGTATGGTTTTTCCTTCACATTTAGTTATTTTCAGTTACTATTCTCCTGCCGTTGATAAAGAAAAATAATGAAAACCTAAGTAAAGATTTCTCCGTTCGTTTTGGTATGTATCTATCTTAAGTGGTTATTTTTCAAGTCCTTCCAATTTCTTTTCCTATTTTATATACGTTTACGTTTTATCGTTTCATTACTCACTGTCTATATTTCTAGGGAAAGTCGTGATTATCAAAACTCGGTTCAGTTTTTACAAGATGCTAGACCCATAACTATTCTGAGATACAGATTTCTGGTAAAATATTTTTCACTTTCATCTACTCCGTCATTAAATTTTTTTTTTCGATTATTCAAGTTAGTTATCTCTTTTCACTCTTTTTAATTATAAAATCAAATTTTATTTTTGAAAGTAAATAGTTTTCGTTGCTTGTGCTTTGCTGACTTTTTCGTAAGTTTGAGAAGTTTAAATTTCTTTGTGCGATTTTCAGCCTAAATTTAAAGCAAATAATAATTTAAAACTGCGCATTCGGATGTGTAAACAATAGGATTGTGCAGCGTTTTCCGCGCTTTTAATGTTTTTATAACATGAATAAAAATTTTAAAAGTGATTGCAGTCTTTAAATAAGTTAACTTACATTTCCTTCTACGAGGTTTTACAAGTTGGTGGGAAAATTTGCTTATCAAATTTGGTATTTGTACTAAGTATTTAATTTGGAAATTTGTGAAATGCATCAAATTTGAATTTCCCGTAATAAGGGGAAAAATTCAGGGAGACTACAAATCAATTATTTCAATTTAGTTATTTTTTACAAATCGCATACAATGGAGTTATATTACGTATTATCTGAATGCTACTAGTAGCGGATCCACAGAGTTTCGAAGAAAATTCGATTTAATTTAATTGTAATTTGGATCAATTAATTAATTAATTGAATGCACCGAAATAAATTCGTTCTATTATGCATCAAATTGCAATGTGAGATAATGTTTTTGAACTTACCTTCTTAATTATTCAAGACGACAGGAAGTAGAGAACACCAAAGCGTTTCTAAATAATAAGGAATGAATGTTTTCAGATCGTAACCGCAAACTCACTGATAAGATGTATGTTCGATTTATATAAAATAAATTACTGATAAGAATTTTAATAGTGGCTATTTTGAAAGTAAACCGATACATGGCAAACAGAACGAATATTAAAACACGTATTATAAATAATTATTAAAATGTGTAATAAATAAATATAATTAATTCATTTAACTCTCTTCCGAACTGAATAATTCCAATATGTATCAAAGAATAATTTAGAAATAACTTCTATGAACTTATATCTTTTATTATCTAAAATTACAAGAAGTAAAATGTCGTCAAAGCATTTTTCTTGAGACGTGTTTTATATTTTCTAATTTTAATTTTAAAGCTACCCTTAAAAAATATTACCATGACACTTTTATACTTCTCAAATAACTGATCGACGTGCATGCCCGCCGTAAAGAGTACAAAGAGTATTTTGAAAATAAATTAATACGCGTCAAACAGAAAAACTATCAAAATAAATACTCACTATATTATGTTTCCCATAATAAGTTACAATTTCTACTAAAGGTTGTTGTTTTTAAGTTCGTCACCCCTTACATCTAAATTACTTTAGTTTTAAATTATAAAATTTCTTCAGCCTGCGGTGATGTTTTGCGCGCAGTTTGCCTTTAATCCAAGCGCGGACAAAGGGTCCATTGCCCACCCCAAAAATATATTTTTTCACTGTAAAAAATTCCAACTTTCATGATAAATGAAGGGTGTTATTCCAAGACCATGGCAAATTCTGTCCTTGACCCCCCAAATGAAAGTCTGTATCCGCTCCTGCTTTAATCCAGACTCGGACCCCAACGGTGGCAAAACAAAGGGAGAACTTATTAACTGCGCACTGTAGTCTGGAAGTGTGTTTCCATTCCCGGATCGATTCAGACACTTGGCGATGGAAAGGCTTGGCGGCAAAAAAGCGTTTCGGCGCTAAACGGTCGATTCTAGCTACTTATAGCAGAAAGTTCACTGAATCGTAACGGGCGAGCCCATGTGCCGCATTTGATTTTGATTATAAATTAGTACTTTTATAAATAAATCAGTACTTACCTGAATCACAGAGACCGAACTAGGGGGAGACCCCGAGACCCACTACCCCACGCTCGTCGCTTTGCGGCTGGTACCATTTCCATCACATTCGATGTGCGCTGTCTGAACCTGAATCAGTATCTGTTTAATCAGGATAAGCGTACGCGGGCGGCAAGCATCAACCTTGGCGTCGTTAACAACGTTGACGTCATTGGCAATTTTAGCCGCTCGACGCCAAGTGTCTGAATCGATCCGGGAATGGAAAGACGCGTCCAGGAATTGGTTACTTAAGCTTTCCGAGGTTCGAATTCCTCGGAAAACTGAAGTCCTCAGCTCAGTATGATTTTTCTCCCCTTTCACACTAAAAAACTTAAATAAAAAATAATAATAAAAAAAATGAAATATATTATCCGCAGATACGGGTTTGTTTGTTTGTTTCTGTGAATGAGCCAAAAATAATATCACCAAAAATTCTATATGTAGAACACGAAATCTAAACCATCCACTCTCCTAAAACCACAATTCGCGAATATTTTGTTTCAGAATGTAATATAAGGAAAACTAAAACGGGATTTAAAACATGCGGGCTTTTTTTTTTTTTTTGGAACAGTTTTCGCTTTCTCGATTTTTCATTTTTCTCTACGATGGATAAATTTTATTTAAAATAAAATAATATCTGAAACTTTAAATAAAATTGCACCAAACGTAAAAATTTCTTCGAGAAAAACTTTGATTTATTCCCAAGTCATTTCAATATTAACATGCATTTTTAACGTTTATTTTACTTCTATATTTTTCTCTTCATTGTTTTTAATCTATCCCAAACTTAGATATGTGAATATACATTTTTATGTAAATTTTATAGATTGATTTAGTAATCTTTAAAAATATATGAGCTACTAAACAGAGCGTGATCGTATGGGTATGCTATCACATTCTGTTTTATAAAGATAATTGATATTAAGGTCGGTTATAAGAAGATATGCATGAAGTTAATTGAATAGACTCAAATCTGTGTACACGAATTTGTTTTTGTCTATATATTTTAAGTGAATATATGAATATTTTAATAATTAATTATTAATGCGAAAAAATCAGTAACGTTCACAGAAATATTAAAACACAAGCTCAATCCTATGCATATGTAAAATATATATGTTGAGAATACACAAATTTATATGTGTGAAATTTAAATAAAATATATGTCTAAGTCTAACTACACTTTTATAGTAGTTTCACTTTAACCTCAGAAATCCATATCTAACTTAAATTTTATATTTCAGAGCGGTGACTAACATTACGGGAGCATTATACTTAGTTGTATCTAATCAAGAAATAAAGTAAAGCTTTAAAGTTAATTTCCTGATACTGTTTCGATTTCGCTTGCAACTATCTATGATTACACCTTTTGTGCCATTCTGCCATCAAATCCGCTTCTAATTCACTTTTATGAGCCATTAATAGTAATGAAAGATTCCCAAGTTCTGGGAAGCGGCAAATTTGATTCTGCCGAATCGGCAAGGTTTCTCTGCTGGGATCTAGTACAAGCAATCTGATTAAGTGGAGTAGTTAACGAATTCAAGGAAATTAGGAATTTATTTATCTAAGACTTGCTTCATTCTTGGTAACATCAATATTTCAAAGCCAACAAACAAGTAGCATGAAAACGCCAGAAAAGCATTAGATCTCATTCTTTTTTCATAAAATGTTTAAAAATTAACGACGTACGGCACATATATAAGTCCATCTGCTCAAATATTTCTTTTATGAACAAAAATTTATACCGGATAAATTTGATTCCCTTAATAGGTGATAAATTTCTTCACAGAGATACACACCATTACATAATAATCTTCAAATTATAATTATTATGTGAACTAAGATTATAATAACATTTAAAACAAAAACTTCCAATATTATTTAACCATTATGTATAAGATATCGATATTTCTAACACACAGAGTGTCCATAATCAAATGTGAGGTGTATAGTTCCCGATAACGAAAATATTTTGGGCCAAAATGAACCAAATTTGGTTTACGTACTATCGAAACTATGGGATTTTTATTAAAAAAAAGGTTTCAGAAACTTCCGATGTGTGGAACTAGTATTACCATATTTTTGATATGATTTTAACAGCAAAACACGATCTCGTTGCGTTAGCATAGAGCATCAGTTTAATTAGACAAATGCAAACATATTTTTAGTCTTTCTTATATTCACCGATTAACTCCAGTATACTAAATACTCTAGCTGTTTATCTATTAATAAACTATTTAAACACGACTACCACAGTTAAAATTATTTAATTAAGTGGATGACGATCGTTTCGGCAGTGAATGACTGCCTTTGTCGAATCCAGAAAAACCAGTTACAAAACTTTTTGTAACTGGATTCGACGAAGGCAGTCATTCACCGCCGAAACGATCGTCATCCACCTAATTAAATAACTTTAACTTTGTTAGTCGTGTTTTAAATAGTTTATCATTGTTTCAGCACAGTGTTTCACGTTACTAATTAATGTTTGTCTATTGTTGTATAATCTAGTTTTTGTATCTCCAGTATGTATGTCGTATAATTTAGCTCTTCATGAGTAAAAGTATGTACAGTTACGCGATTTCAATGCCAATTATGCTTATGCTGTCAGAATGTTGAGCTATTTTTTATTTTATTTATTATTATACTTATTTTTTAGAAAATAAAGTCCCAGTAGCATGTAGAACATCTTTTGTTCAGTTTAGTCTGATAAATGCTTTGCTATGGGGCTCTAAAACTTCACATTTAATTATGGTCACACTATAAATAAAACATCAAGAAAAATTACTAAATAATTGTGCAAATATTTTGGAACGCAAATTGAAACATATAGTAGTTGAGGAATGTAGTAGCATATCGAATCATAAAATTAGATAACTTAATTTGTAAATTGGTCAATATAAATTATTATTAATGTATATTTAACATTAGGAAAAAAAACCTTCATCAATATTTATACATAGCTTTCATAGCGGAGTATATACTATTCCACTTCATTTTATCAATTTCTTTTTCCAATGAAGTATTTTACTATTTTTTGAGCGTCATGTTATCTCATAAGTATGAACGGGTAAACATAGTTATAAATATCTAATTAGCTCCTCAGAAAAAAAATTATCTTTTTGATACCATAATTCAAAGCCTGGAAGTTTGGTTCTTAATTGATATTTTTTCCATTTTAATCTACGCTAAATAACAAAAAACGCCATGCCAGTGTGATGAAAGCAGTATCATAATTACTTGCTTTAGAAAGGGGTTGTCCAAACTTTTGGGGAAGCTGGCCACTTGAGAATTTTTCTCGGTTATCGCGGGCCAGCGATTTCGTGAAAAAAGCAAACTTCTTTCAGTTTTTTTCGGTAAATTGTTTGTTCATTTGCAATATGGAAAGCGGTCACCCATGCTGTGCCCGCGGTTTTTCTGAAGAAAAAAATCTAAAACTTTTGTTTTGAAACTTTTTTTCATTCCAAGTAATTGTCGGCGGGCAGGATTTTGACCCGCGGGCCGTAGGTTGGACCAACTCAGCTTTAGAAAATACTAATTCCGTAAAGTTTACAATTTTGCGCTGTTACTGATGTTTCTAATAATTTAAAATAATTATACCAGGAACATATCCATGAAGATTAGTGCATATGTACGAACTCGAAAACTTTTTTTTATTTATCAATATAATTATTCATTTTTTCCTTGTGTATATTCGCCGGCTAAAAAAAAAAATTTTTTTTAAATAGATGAGATTTTTCTAATTACTAATTAATTATTCGCTAATTAGTGGCCTAATTAAAAATCGTTTCCAAATTATATATCTTAAAATTTGTTCCAAAATTGGGTGCACCGAATTATTCCAATTGATGTGGGTTCTCTACCTAAATAGTATTCCATTATACGCTACACCTGATATTTATGAAATGCAATTGACAAAACCAAAACTCAATATCCTTTTAATTACCAAATTACTGCTAAATCCATTGCATTTTGTTTCTAAAGAAATTTTGAAATACTCTCTCTTTTTTTAAAGATATAATGTATCGATGTATATCATCATCAGTTTCAGGACCCTTTTAACATCCTGAAATAATTGAAAAAAGTGTTCTATAGCCATTTTCCAATTTATATAAGTCGATCGTAGCGACAGCAACTATGCATCAAGGTCTTCAGACACGTGGTACTCTACAGCCAATTTCGGAGTAGGAGGAAATCCTATATTTAAATTTAACCTGACATCGTCTACAAGCGTTTGACTTGATCGATGTGACATGTCCAAAACCATGGAAAGTAATCTTGAACGGCTTCTATGTTATGCGGCCCACAGCTTAATAAATGTCTTCCAAGATCTTTCTGATGGACTGCAGTTTCGCAAAAACCAGGAAACTTGTCAATAGTTTTATCCTCCGTAAATTTTAGCAATTTTTAACGCTTCCCTCTATATTAATTACGTACATCTATATATGCATTACATCCTGCACTTTCTGAAGCACTTTTTTAACTAATGGTATGAAAAAATGCTATATAATTATTATAAATTTACTATTATTTAACTAGTTTGAGTAGATGCACTGCAGTTAAATAATATCGAATTATACACAATAATGCCTTTCTACACCAAATTTCCTTATCACCATGTTGTAATGAAATAATTCCAATGTTTACAGAAGACATCTTTTATTTCGTTTTTATATGTTTTCTTCACATTATAAAACCCCTTATAAAAAGGTGTAAAAAAGCGCACGAAATATAAAATTTTTTGTTAAATTATCTAAAATATCAAAATCAAATACACAGTTTAATGAAAAATATTATATATCTATCAAATTGTAAATATACTTGTACTCTGTATATTCTCTTGGTTTTTTATCAAGCAGTTAACTGATATATCAAGCAATTATATATTCGTATTAATAACTATTATGTTACGGTTATAAAATAGTTAAGTAAATGTGTATAATTTTTATATTTATCATTCACATATCTTTCTAAGTATGCAAAATTTATAATATAATATAACTTAGATAATTATGGCGTGTTAATCTGAATTTATGAATAATTAGAACTTTCCCCATGATCCGATGAATCTAAAATTAATTGTATAAAACTTTTCGAATTCGAATTTTTGGATAATTCTCTCCGGTCCCTTCAGCTCCTAAGTAGCCGATTTTGTCTGTATATAAATGTAATTTACTTTTATTTTCTGGGTAATTCTAATAATTGTATATCGTTTTCAATAAAATTTAAATGTTTTTGATCATATTTTTATTTGGGCATAATTTATATACCTCAAATTTACTAAATTGAAAGCTAGTTTTATATTTACCTAACAAATATCAATATACATACTACAATAATACGCATGTATACATAATAGATGTGTGCAACTATCCATAGAATTATAAAACTTATGGATATAAGGGTATTTGGGTTTTTAAGTTGGTTTTTAAGAGTTTTAGCATCAAGATGATAGGATATTTCTGGAAAAGGTGTATGGCTTTACAATAGATCTTTTATTAAAATCATTTCCATTATTTCAAATAGAAATATAAGAATTATTAGTAAACAATTGTATTTTAAAAGAAATATTGTAAAAAAAGTACTATACATGTTTATAATGGGAGAAATATTAAAAAGCAGTAAATTTAGTTATTCTACATATTTGTAAATACCAATAATACATCTTCATTATATTAAACTTCACTGAACTGCAAAATCATATTACAGGTCAAATTATTACAAAGCTATATGAAAAGAGCCATTCTCTAAATAGCATGCTAGTTAACATTAATGTAACAATCTATGCAAAATATAAGCAAAATCTGTTCTTTCGTTATTATATATTATTTTCCATTTTGTAGTTAACATTAACTACGTCGAAAGTACCATTTTTCCCTTATACAAACATAGTGTTTCGTAAAATATGCAAGTTATTTCACGTAGAAGAAATGTATTTAAAATTATCATTAAAACGCTATAATATACAAGCAGGCTACGCTACATATAAAAACGAACACACTTACATAAACTAAAAGAAAATACATTTGCATTACATAAAATAATGCACATACTGAATATCACATATACCGAAAACGAATATATTTATGATGACTAAAAAATTTATAAACCTTTTTATACAACTAATAACAAAAGTTTTTATATTAAGTCCACTTCTCTCTGTTAATCAAAGTTATGTAACCGTGAACTTGATACACGTATAATCAATAAACTTAGTAACCGTAAATTCCACGTATTTACTCCAAGAAACTAATGATTGCAAATTATATCCTACATCAGATATTGATCGTTACTTTAGTTATGCTAAAAAGCTTTATGCTGATCACTAAATCGATATATTTCCCATCAATGTGGCAATATAATTGCGCCATAAACTCGTAATTAGAGCTTGGTGGAAAACGATCTTCCAGTTCGATGGATGATTAGGACCTTGTATACGTTTTAAAATACTTAATCTTAACTTGCGTCGGCATTTCTTACTATTAGTATTTTATTCAGAAAGGCCGTCGAGCTAAATATTTACTCGTATTTAATAAACTTTAAATTTTAAAACTCGGATTTCAGTTTGTGGGTAATTAAATCGAATAACAGCATTGTACTCTATACCTTTCTAAAACAATTATAGACTACTTGTAAATATAGGAAATATTATGTTTAGCCCTTTTGCGCACATAGATCCATAAATACTTAAAAAATGCCGTCATTAGTTTATAATAATTATATGAATATATATATTATAATATTAAATATAATTATCATAATTTATTTAAATTTTGCATTGTTTATATATTTTTTTATTTTTATTAACCACTCGTTATCTAAAGGGGTACGAAATATAAGGGGCTATTTTTGAGTATACATATTTTTTGTATACGTCCAATGTCTATATTGTTTTGTTTTTTCAATTGAAACTAGGGAATAGTAGGAAACAAATATGAACATTTTTTCCGAAGACATTGAAGGAATGTCTATTAAAAAGATAATTCTGAAGAACGAATACAGCGACTGTTCAAGACTTACCATAATTATTAAAAATGATCACTAATCTAACGATCTAACGTTGGCTTAGTGACAAATTTTATCAGTTATAACATGGTAATAATAATAATAAATATAACAGCCCGTTTCAGTTAACTCGAATTTCGGTTAAGCTACCGTCTGATAATCGGGTTTCTACAGTATTTTTTAAATACCTTCATTTGTTTATTTGTTTCATTTGTTTAAAAATCATATTTCCTTTGATTCGTTTTGTTTACCATTAATTGATGTAAGTGAACACAATGATAATTTTTTTTATCTTAAATGCTATATTCAAATCATCTTTTCATGAGTTTGCAAGACTTTCCACTTCCTGATGCATATATTTGTGTGGTTTTATATCCTCATGAAATATAAAAAATACTTTGATAAAAAACTAGCATCAAAAAAGTACATAAAAATTTTACATTTTATGCTCATGTAACGAAAGGCATTGAATAGAATTTTGAAACAAAATTAAAGCAGATAAAGTATTAAGTTTGCAGAACGAGAGAAGAACCAATAAAAAGTAAATTAAGAATCTGAAAAGGTGATCATGTTTCTCGTTACTTCCGTAATTTCCTTAATTTGAAATTTTTAATTAATTTTTAAATTAAATTTTGCAAAGTTAGCTTTTTGTCAATTTTTTTCATCGGAAAATGCTTTTATATATTTTTCCTTTGGGAATTAAGGTTTTTCCAATTTTTAAATAACGATTAGGTTTTGAAAGTCTTTTTACATTAATGTTTTTTGCGCAAAATTAAAGGAACCTTTAGTAAAAGCGTGGCATTCGGAAATCTAAATCGTCATTTTTTATTTTATACAAGCACCATTCAGTGCATTCACGGCATTTTTAATTTTTTTACTATCCTTTCATGCTCCAATACATGCCTAATAATTGTCCCCATTTTACTGAACGCAATTAAATTATTTTTCGTAAATATTAAAAAAACTTATCACAAGTGCAACCAATGCAGAATGACGTACTCAATTAATATTTTTTAATATTAATTATTGGTAAATATTTATTTAAGGCTTTGTTTTGATTTTTGTTTAATTTTTCTAATGTGTTTCAACTCTAATATCTCCATATGGAGTTATCATAATTAAATTTATATTTAATTAATCAAAAACAGTAAATGCATTAGAGAAAATCTGAGCAATAATATTTATATAGTGGTTGTGGGGCGGGAAGGTTTCGGGAAGAGAACCCTTCTATCACAAAAAGTAAGAAAGTGAGGGCAAACCATCGGCAGAGAAATGGGAACACTAATGCTAGTAATAGAAGCAAAGATGTTTAAGGATACATCTGGCCTGGATTTGACACCTATTGATGTGAAAGACGGGAGAAATGGCTTATACGTATATCGATGTCATGTCGTACTGTTCTAGAATGGAGGAGGAGGAGAAGGAGCAGAAGAAGAAGAAGAAGGAGGAGGAGGAGAAGGAGAAGAAGGAGGAGGAGGAGAAGCAGAAGAAGAAGAAGAAGAAGAAGAAGAAGAAGAAGAAGAAGAAGAAGAAGAAGAAGGAGGAGGAGGAGGAGGCGACGATTATGTTGATATAGTAAAGAAAATGTGGCAAATAAATATCAAAGAGGAAATCTTAAATTTACTCTGTTACAAAATTCATTCTCTACTGACAATATTATCTCAAACATACATGAGTACTACCTTCAAAACCAAATAGTTTTCTCGATGGCTTTAACAACAAATTGTAAGTTACTTTCATATATATATACTACATCTGTCCTCTGCCAAGAATACCGGCCCTCAACCGAGTCCCTCTTTTGCGCAGAACTTTGGCTGTGGTGACCGAAGTTCGGATTCTTCGTTAAACTGAATGTCCAACTTGCCAATCCGTCTGGTCAACTTGATAAGCTTAAGACTGCTTCCTCTTCACTTTGGTCTCTCAAAGTAAAAACCTTTTATAAGACTATGTACAAAATTTATTCATGTTTAATGAAAAATCCGTTTATAAATTTTCCCCTTAAATAATTTCCAAATTTAACATGATGTCCAACGCATCATGGATGAATAAATACCTCAATTTATTCCAACTAAAATTCTAATTTTTTACTAAAGAGTTGTATCTCAGTAAAGCGTTGTATCTCAAAGAACACTTTTACATTTGAAAATTCAAATTTGAACGAAGTATGAAGATTTACGTTGATTCATACATGATTAATGCTGAGTCATATTCAGCCGTCCATCTCATCTTAAATAGATTTTGTAAATTACAGATCCATTAAACCAATCGAATTTACCACATTTTATACCTATTAGCCTAAATGCTCCCAGTAATTTACCTGTATAAATCTTCAAGACATTCCACCAATTTACAAAATGCAAGATGTGAAACTTTGATATATCTTCTCAATAAAACAAAGCAATAAAGATTACGTCAACTAAGGTTAATTGTGTTAATAAATTAAATTTTAAATTGTTAGGAAATTCAAAGTAAAATAAATGTTCGAATGAAATAATAGCTTCAAAAAGTTCTGAAGCCGCTTAAAGATAATTGCTTTTGACATTATCATTTTAAATATTTAAAGCACCTTTATTGAATATTTAAGCATTAACAGCAAAGATAAATTAGTGGAAAAGATTTTTTTTAATTTTACAGTCATTCATTTTAAGAGTTAAGTTTTATCTCAGTATATTAACGTTCTTCTCTGTATAATTAACAGACTTAAGCTTAAACTATTTTAAAATACATTAATTTTATAATTGTTCTTAGTTTAGTATGCTCAGTACTTTCCTTATCTCTACTTTCACCCTTGTATCTTACTTATCTTACCATTGTTAAACGTTTAGTAATAATTAATAGCAAAGTTTATCTATGCACTTGGAAAATATCCCACATTAATAAAATCTTCCAGTAATGACAAAAACTTCATCCGCTTTCATAACATCACTTAACTTATCGCTTGAATAAGTCCCAGTCTTTCAATATTACGTAAATATTACCTGAAAAAGCGTGTAATTGCTTTTTTTCTTTGCAAGCTTATTATAAAGCTACTGCAGCCGTATGTGCTTTTATCCTGGATTATCTAATACATTTTTGTTTCCGGAAGAGAAGATAACACAAAGGAAGATAAAAAGCGCGCTCCGAAAATCCTTCTCAACTAAGAAGCAGCTTCCCTAGCCAGATAAAAAGACAAAGGACGGAAAATCCGGAAAAAAATACAAAAAAAGCGAGGAGATTGTATAGTTCTTGCGAAATACTCGAGTGGCAAAGACCATGTACCGTGACAGTCAGGAGAAATGAGAGCCCATAAAGTTTAGAGGGTCCCAAATAAAAGTAGTATTTTCTTCCTTTGTATCCAGCCCGGCTGAAAGATATCTCGTTTTGAATTTGATGAAGTGATACTTTAACTAAATTCAAAGTCAGGAACTCCTACTACATTTTAAACTGAGGCTCTGAAAATAAAGAACAATCAGGGCTTAAAATACAGTCTCGTCTATCACACACGAAGAACTTATTCTTCGAAAAATCTTTAGTCTCCTTCTTAACGAGCAACACGTCTGACTTCAAAATGGCCAAGATATTTCAACAACCGCCCTAAATAAAATACCTGTCAAAGCCCGGCGTATATTTATCTTACAGAATTCATGAAAATTTTAAAGCCCTTCAATCATCTGTTTGGTTTATTTGTTATTTGCTGTCTTTTCCTCATGGTTATTTAAACCCTGTCAAACGTATTTTAAATGTAATTTATAACAAACTTCTTCTCATCATTTCTTCGTAATATGCACATTAATTTTTCCCGTAAATGACTTTTAAGAAATTAGGAAAAAAAGTCTTTAAACAGAAAGTAAGAAGCTAATTGGATTGTGTGTAGTTCCACGAAACATTTGCGGAGAATACGAAATTCTGTCGTAAGTTGTCTTTAATTTGAAGGGCGAGAATTTACAGAGACCATTGATTATTTAAGAGAATTTACTGGAGCATTATTATACTTATTTAAAGATGTACTTTTATAACTTTAGATGTACTTTAACAGAAATTTTATAACAAGCTCTGTCGGAGATATTGGAGTATTCACAGTGGTCATTCACAGTATCCTTGATTATTTGAGAGAATTTGCTGGATCATTATTATATTTATTTAAACATGTACGAACTCCTTTAACAGGCTATGAATATTCACTGTCAGAGATATTAGATAATTTACAGAGATAATTTACTGGATCATTGATTATTTGTGAGAATTTACTGAACCATTGATTATTTGTGAGAATTTACTGAACCATTGATTATTTGTGAGAATTTACTGAACCATTGATTATTTGTGAGAATTTACTGAATCATTTTAATATTTATTTAAAGATGTGCGAATTCCATAGCAGACTGTGAGTATTCGCTGTCGGAAATACTGGAAAAACACTAGTTAATGCCATTAAACCAATCGGTATATTGATACGTCCAAATAATATATTGACAATAGAGATGCACAGTTCAATTCAAGATATTTTATAAAATGACTTTTAAACGGGTATAGAAATCAAAGAAAGTAATATTTCACAAAAACGTCCGTATATGCAAAATGAAATGAGAGCATACGACGAATCTTCTTTAAAGGTTTTGTAAGCATTTCTCCGATATTTTGCATACGAATGTAGAATGGATGTTTGCGAAAGAAGTTAAAATTTCAAACTCTGAACTTACATTTCATTTCTACATGATTAACGGAGGGGAAACTCTTCCTGCTTCAAAGATCAATTTTCTTTTCTGCAAGTCTTATGCGCTGTTCATTGAGTTTTTCTCAGGAGCGTGCTTGGAGTAAATATATAACTACTGATGTTTTCCTTCTCAAACGAATTAAGTATTGGGTAAAGAACTGCATCATCCAATTAACCTACATGAATAATTACTAAACAAATATTTAAGTTAAAAATGGGACAAAATATATTTTTATATTTATGCATTACACATAGTGTGTTTCTTACAAAAAACATTGGACTGGCGTGAACTAGTGCGGAAGATTAATTCATTAGTAATTATGAAAAATTTACACATTTATGATGTAAATAAGGAGCTTAAGAAAATCCAATATTATTTAGTGCAGATAATAATATTGGACGTAGCAGTTTAGTTATTGTTTCGATCAAACGTTTTAGATGATATCATCAGCTGCGTAAGCCTAGATGTCTAAGTTCTGCGTCCCTAAAGGTGATTGGTCAAATTTTTATCGAAATAATTTTTAACGTTATTTTCAGCGTCGTTACATAGACAAATACAAGAGTTAGATATGCTCTAATTCAGATTGTTCAACATCCTGCCTTCCAGAAGTATTGATCCGGCCCGCAAAAATTGTTTGAAATAAAAGAAATTCCAAAACAAAATTTACACTTTTTTTTTCAGAAATACGAAAAAATGGCGGGCACAGCATCTATGACTCTTGCCATATCACAAGAGAACAGATAACAGTATGAAACTTTAAAGAGAGGCTTTCAATAAAGGTATGTTTTTTTGCGAAACCTCTGGCCCGCGAGAACAGTAAAAATATTTTAAGTGGCCCGCTGTCCAAAAGGTTTGGACAACCCTGCTCTAACTTCTTATTTATCTTGTGCAGTAACGTCTCAACATATTCTTTCATTAATAGTGACATTATAATTGAGCGTAAAAAATGATAAATAATTTGCCTTACTTCGTCATATATTATTTCAATGTATAAACAATATTATATCCGTGATAAAATTAAGTTTTTAAAGAATACTGATATTCAAATTAATGTAATAGAACTTTATGTCTCAAAAACAGAGAACTGCCCAATTTTTTGTATGGGTTTCATTTTTATTCTATGTTTACCTTTTTTGCTGATACTGATGGCACAGAAAAGGTGGACTCAGAGGGACTTAAGGACCTACTAGATATCAAAGCACATTATTTCCTCTATCGTTGCATCACACGATTTTTTTAAAATCTATTTAAGCCCCTCTCTTAATTTTTGAATTGCAACGCCATTGACTGTTACTGCTGTCTTAGCATATTGAGAACATTTTCTTCTCTTATACTACTGACGTCTCTGCATGTTTGGTCGAAGTTGCCTTTTATATGCTACAAGCATCTCTGCATGTCTTGTCGAAGTTGCTTACTGTGTGCTACGCATCTGTGTGATACACGTCTGGTCAAAATTGCCTTCTATGAGCTACTAACGTCTCTGCACGTCTGATCGAAGCTGTTTTCTGTGTGCTAAAAGCGTCTTTGCACGTCTGGTCAAAATTTCCACCTGTGAGCTACTAACATCTCTGCACGTCTGATCGAAGTTGCTTTCTGTATGCTACAAGCGTCTTTGCACGTCTGATCGAAGTTACTTTCGGTGTGCTACAAGCGTCTTTGCACGTCTGATCGAAGTTGCCTTCTATAAGCTACTATAGTCTCAGCTCGCACTGCCCTGGCCTATATTTTTCGCGCCATTAAAGGATTAAAATGAAAGTATATTTCCCTACTATGCATGTAACCTGGGTTTCATACTGATGAGGAAACAACCCCGAGTGAGAGTCTTAATTGAGAATTGAGACATATTGCAATTTATAGATTTTAGACCCCTAATTACGAATCCAAAGTCCTTTTTCTGCGAAATCCATATATTATTTTCTAATTAACGACTAAAGTTTTCAAAATTAGCACAAATTTCAGCTATTTGGCGAAATCCTTATAAGATTTGGCGCAATCATGACGGTAATCGAGGTATTGGAGAGAATTTGAGTTGTCAGTTGGTATGCTTTTAACTTGGTTTAATCAGAAGTTTATTTAATGCCAGACTGAAATTATTAGTTGTTCGTTTTCTAGCGAAGTATCACATTATAAAAACCGCCCACATTTCATTTTTGATTTTCTGTTTAAAAAAATGAATTTCGTGAACATCATTCAATCTATCTTAAATTTATCAATTAAAAAATGCAACATACAATCTTCAATAATTACAGCTGCAGAATTAGACGAAAGTAAACGTTTGTTCGCTGACATTGAGGAGTTATTTTTATTAATTATATTACTGAAGACGTCACTATGGATTTTCATGACTTTAATGAAAATCGAACAAATTATGGTAATTTCGCGTATGAATCTGATTACGGTAATGATGACGCTTTGGCAAAAGAATTTACTTTGAAAAGTACGAATTTTTTTTATTATTATGATTTTTGTAAAAAAACGAAAATTTCTTCAAACCAAAGCTCATTATCTTAAAGTTAAACACCCTAGTTAGGCTATATATTTAAATTAAAAAACTTTATTAGGGACGAATAATCGAAAATATGAAGTGATTAGTTTTGTGATGTTTCAAAAATTTAAAGATGCCGGAATCGTCATTTGTCAGTTCCAGACATGGATTTAAAACTCTGGGCTTTCAATGAAGCTAAGGAATTAAATTTAATAAATTTGAAAAGCAGTTATCGTTTCATCCAAAATTTTACAAAGACAGCTGGAATTGTTCCTTGAAAAATCACAAAATATTCGACAACGTGACATTTCCAGAATATTGAGGAAATTGAAATACTGACATGGAATTTATATTAAAAATGAGAAATTCGACATTAACACTTGATCCTGCTCAAATACTGAATTCCGATCAAGTAAACTTCATTATTTCGTAACAAATGAAACATTATTGCCTTTTAAAGGGGGAAAAACAAGCTATTTCAGCAATTCCATCAGATTTTTCCTTAATACATTCATATACAATTATGCCAAAGCTGTCAATAAATGGGGAGTAAAAATTCAAGTTACTAACGTGCTTAATAATTAATAATGGAAACTTCTGTCCGACCCTTAAAAACAGTTATTTAGAATTTCAGAGTTATGCATAACTTTTTCAAAATCAGGAAAAATGGACAAACTACAAATAAAAGAATTGTTGAATAACTGCATTATTCCTATTTTGCACCCACCTTCTTGTATCATGTTAGATTCCTAGACAGGGTGCACAGATCTAAGCATATACGAAGATCTTCTTAGCGACAACATTATCTTACAAATAACCTCCAAAACAACGTTTCTTGTTCAACCACTCGATGTATATTTTTTCATGCAATGTAAAAACTTCGTTAAAAAAAAAGTTACGAACCGAATCGCCCTTGATGATACTAAAATTGATATAAAAAATAGAAATGAAATACTAAAAATGCACTCTTTAATAATATATAACCAACTTCAATCTGAACGATAGCTCCCAATGTTACAATATTCCTGGTATAAATGCAATTATTCAGAGAATGATCCTAAAACTTTTAATGATGTAAAAACCCTTTACTTCGCAGTTGATAGCATTCGCTGTAATATTGCATTACATAAGAGCCACTAATTTTTGAATGTTATATTTTGAATATTTTTTTGTTCAATACCATTTTTATGGTAGTCTTGTTTAATGTTTTTTATTAATTCTGCTAGAAACAAACCCATATTTAAATTTTTACTTTCGATTTTCACATCGTATGCACATTATACAAATTTTTAAATTTTGTGGTATTATTTTTTATAAATAGAGAAAGTGCACTTGAAGTTTAATTTATCTAAAACGAAAATTCTGCTTGCTTTCGCAAAAAAAGCATATAGCCTTTATTGTTTCCAGAGACATAATTTTGAAATTGAGACCAAAAAGTGATATTTAGAAAGTTGTATTTTTTGATTGGCTTGGTTTTTTTTATGATGAAGTAGATAATGGGAAATGAATACTGTGAAATTTTGAGACCCTTAAAAAATATTGCCTCCCCTGTAGAAAACGTCAAATTTCGAGGTCGCGCATCTCGTTTTCCGTGAAAAGTGAATTGTATGTTTGGAGTGGTGTATCTTTAGAAAGAAATGACACACCAAAACAATGTTTTCATATTCTGTTAGGACAACACTGTCTTTTAATAAACATTCAATTGTTTCCATGGTAACTTGGTTGCTCTCTGTTGTTATGCTGCAACAAAATGTGTGCAAGATGTCATTTTTACCTGTTTTCTCTCCTTAATATCTTGATTAAGCAACAGCACACTAATAATTTGTTTACTGTACGTAAGAGCACACTAGTAGAGCAATCTAACTGACATATCACTTTTCTGGGATATTGAGGCTGTTAGCATATATAACAAGTTAAATATTCAAAAATTGCAAAATCGACAACTTTATAATTAGGTCTATCTCAAAAAAGCATCAGAGTAAAAATAAACCATCTTGTAGCTGAGTATATGTACTAACACATGAAAAAGAAAAATCAGTGGGGCCTCACTCCATTTTCAAGGAAAAAAAATAACAAGTGTTACAAAAAGGCAGTCAATGATCCACACTTTCTATCCCAAGAACATAACTAAGAGGCGACTGTGGGGGCGCAACCCTCCCTCAAAACTTGGGAAATGACATGTCCAAGATACAGCTAAAGTATGCTACATTAAAACATAAACTTCATACCTCTAAGTTTTCCCAGATAGGGCTCAATTTCTCCCCGATCTGAAAATAAACCATCTCTTTTCTCTTTCCCCCATCCTTTGTTCCAAATGGTATAATTCAGGCTTTGACAAGTTGTGTGACCGGGCTTTGTGCACTCTTTTGATATAATAAAAAAACAAAGAATATTATAGTACAGTTGAGTTTATGTACTATTCACATCTGAAAAAAGAAACCAGTGCACTCTCATGCCATTTTTAAGAAAAAATTATTAAAAAAAAAGGCATGTATTTCTAAATAATATATTTACATAAATTGACACATGTAAGAATTGTTGAGAAGCTTTTTATATACGAAAACTAGGTAAAAAGAGAACAAGTTTTGTAAATTTACAACTCCTATTTACAATTATTTGTTTCTTCCTGCAATTTGCAAACCAAGGAATAACAAGGAATTGGTATGCCTAGAAGAATTTCCAGTTGTTTATCTAGAAAACGTAAAATCTAATTATATTATGCATTACTATGCAGCCAAGTACTCTATTGCAATAGTGTTTGGGGAAAGTCAGGGATAGGGAATCTTCAAAGACTGGAAAGATTACAAAAGCGATTTCTTAAATTAATACATTGAATTCACGATTAGAGTGGAGAACTCAAGCTAAACTTAAAAAAAACAATGATCATCTATAAAATTCATAGATACTGTGTTTGTGTTAAAATGTTTCAAGGAATAAAGGAAAACAAGCACTTTGAAATAATTGAAATACAAAACAAACGAAACTTTAAGAGACTTGGAATAATACAAGAGCTACAATTGCCAAAAATAATAAGAGAGTCAAGACGTGATTGCATAATATACAAAGGGCCAAATATGTGGAACAAAATTCCAGAAAAGATAAAATGGGTGAATAATAAAAATATGTTTAAACAAATTAAAAAATGGCTGTTACAGAAAGATGGAAAGGAATATCATAGTAGGCATGAATGGATGAAAATTACAATAATGGAGAATATAAATGGCATATTCTTTATAAATTAATTTCTTTTTAATTCAACAAAATAATAAAAAGAAAGGAAAAAGAACACAAGAGGGGCATTATTTGTACAAAGGCAAAAATGTCCGCAATGAGTGTGTTTGGGATCTATTGATTGTTTGTACGCCTTGATTATATTGGACTATATAGTTATTCTGGACCCGTTTCAACTCCAGATTAAGTTACGTTATGGTAATTAAATTAAATGATAATTTTAAACAGAAAATGTAACGTATAGAATTATTACTTGCATGTTATGTATAATGTTAAATAACTAAAGTTATGTTTGCACTATATATATATGATAGTAATAACATTTAAATTGTTATCATTATATATCTTCAGTGTCATTTTGATGTTTTGACAAACGCTCTTTAGGGTAAAATCTCTTCCTTCTCATGTCACAGTTCTCATTGCAAACTGAACTTGTTCAGGAGTTCGCTTCTGACCTGTTACTTTTCCGTAGGTAAATTTTTTAAATAAAAATTGTAAGTTAATTGTAAGTAAAAATTGTAATTTATAAAATGTGTTCTTTTTCGTTTTGTTACCCAGTTTTTGTATGTAAAAAGCTTGTCAACAATTCTCCCATGTGTCAGTTTATATAAATATATTATTCAGAAATGTATGCCTTTTCTTCAATCTTTTTCTTAAAAATGGCATGAGAGTGCCCTGTTTTTTCAGGTGTTAGTAGTGCATATACTCAACTGTACGATGATATGCTTTCTTTTTTTCTATTCTATCAAAAGAATGCAGAAAACCCAGGCAGATAACTTGTCAAAATATGGACTATACCATTTGGAACAGAGGATGGGGGGGGAAAGAGAAAAAATCTTGTTTATTTTCAGACTGGGGGAAAATTGAGCCCTAGCTGGGAAAATTTATAGGTTTGAAGTTTATGATTTAATATAGCATACTTTAGCTGTATCTTGGACATGTCGTTTTCCAAGTTTTGAGGGAGGGTTGCCCCCCTCCTCCTCCCCTTGGCTATGTCCTTGGGGTAGGAAGTGCGATCATTGACTGCCTTTTTGTAACATTTGTTATTTTTTCTTGAAAATGCAGTGGGGCCCCAGTGATTTTTCTTTCCCATGTGTTAGTACATATACTCTGCTACAAGATGGTTTATTTTTACTCTGATACTTTTTTGAGTTAGGCCTGATTATAAAGTTGTCGATTTTTCAGTTTTTGAATATTTAACTGGTTATATTTGCTAACAGTTTCAATATCCCAGTAAAGTGATATGTCAGTTAGATTGCTCTACTAGTGTGCTTTTACGTACAGTAAACAAATTATTAGTGTGCTGTTGCTTAATCAAGATATTAAGGAGAGAAAACAGGTAAAAATGACATCTTGCACACATTTTGTTGCAGCATAACAACAGAGAGCAACCAACAAGTTACCATGGAAACAATTGAATGTTTATAAAAAGACAGTGTTGTCCTAACAGAATATGAAAACATTGTTTTGGTGTGTCATTTCTTTCTAAAGATACACCACTCCAAACATACAATTCACTTTTCACGGAAAACGTGATGTGTGACCTCGAACTTTAACATTTTTTACAGTGGGGGGAAAATTTTTTCATGGTCTCAAAATTTCACGGTGTTTTTTTCCCATGATGTACTTCATTGTAAAAAAATCAAGCCAATCAAAAAATACAACTATCTTACTTTGTCTAAATTTCAAAATAATGGCTCTTAAAACTTTTTTTTCTTTCGAAAAATAAACTATTTTTGAAATTATAATAAAAGCATCGCTAACTTTTACAAATTTTTCGCCAAACATCTGAAATTTGCGGAAGTTTTGAAAATTTTTTTGTTAGTTAAAAATTAATATATGGATTTCACCGAAACAAAAGGGCTTCAGATTCGTAATTATGGGTCTAAAATCTATAAACTTCATTAGGTTTCAATTCTCAGTTAGGACTCCCACTCGGGGTAGTTTCCTTGTGAGTAATAAGAGAACTTTGCCATTTTGTTACAAGTATGAAGTCCGTTCCTTGGGACCTTAGGTTTAACTGTGAACTCCAACGCGACGTGACAGATGCAGTCCTTATGCATTAAAATACAAACGTGTCTCCTTGTTGCCAGTTTGAAGATGATATTCGGATAAATAATGAACTCAAGATTTCATTTAGCTTATTTATTTTCATGATGTAGTTTTATAACCATAGAATTATTGTGAATAAATGGTTGTGAATGGCAGTACAGGTAATGCATTATGATATTGTACTAGTTATTAAACGGTCACACTATGACGTCAGTCTCTCATTTTCACAATTATTTTTTTTCCATAGAAACAGTAAAAATGTTTTTAGAAAACATCCTTAATACTATAACGAAAGAACTAGAAATATTTTTAGAATAAGAAAGTAGGTCAATTTCATACATAATAACCTACATAGAACAAACTACATATACTTCACGTAACAGTATTCTTGTGTAGTATGAATTCTAAGTTTGGCCATTTAATTCTAAATGTGATCTCCAGTGAGTCGTAATATGATTGGCCCTGCTTAAATCTTCGATTATGGTTTTTTATTTATTATTTAGGTTTTTTCGTTTATTGACTGAAATTTTGCATTAGCTGCTGCTGTATCAATATTTAAATATGTTTCTTTTATCCACTTTTTACTATTCACGCGAAAAGCTAATTGGCATATGATAGAGATTTTCTAAAATTGAACCGTATTTCATTTTAGACTTGATCGCCTTACACTCATGCGCTTTCTAATATTTACGTCTGGAATTTTGCACTATTTCAATATTTTGGAATTGGATTATTATTGTCTAAAAATTTAATGACCTTCAGATTATCGCTATTTATATTTTCACTCCATGCAGTTTTTAAAGGTCGCAAATGTATTTTGTTGCCGAATTTAAATGTTTCTGCGAAGCTCAAACTCTGTCGGGTTTTTGTTCTTTTGTATACAAGAAATAATTAATAATAAATAATCTGGAAATGTTGGCCGAGCAAGCGGCACTGTATTCCCAGGAGTATGTTTAATATTTTATCTGTTTCTGTGGTGTGAAGGTGCCTGACATGAATTATTTATTTTTCCGCTTTTTTTTCTTTAAGTCATTAAAAATTTTTCGCGTAAATATTTTTATAAATCGTAAATAATTAAAAAATTTAAATTCAGCCAATGCAAAATAAGCTTAATACCGTTTTAATATTCATTTGCTTTTTTTTGTTTCCGTTGCAATCTTAAATACATAAATCATCTTTCTCTTAAACTCCTGACCTGAGAACGCGAGTAAATTGCATCCCATTTTCACCCATATTATAATGATATGTGTGACCTCTATTGAGTTGCAAATTATACGCATGGCTTATAAATTATAATCTTATCTTCATATATTATCTTCAGTGCTTTTTATGTATGGCCTTCAGTGAGATATAAGTATGGCTTTTTCCGTATGTTATACGTATAACCTATTGTGTATTATAAATACCATCTTCGATGAGCTGTAAATATTATCTTCAGTTACTGAAGCTAGTGTTTAGGTCCGAATATATTCAGGTGCTTGAAAATATAGATTTGTTCAGAGGTTCCATTGATGACGTCAATTAAAGTATTGAGTAAACTTGAAAAGTAAAATGTCACAATCTCCCACGTTTAAGAAGGTAATTCGGGGAAAAGTAAACGACATACAGACTACCTTCAATTATCCAAGATACCAGTTTTTACTGATCGTGTCAATAATTTAGTCTGTAACGATTAATTACCTGCAATGATCAACAGCTTAGTCTTAGGATTAGTATATGTTAATTTTGTATATTTCTGTTAATAATTCATTAGCATCTTTGAAATTAAGAGCTAGGTTTAATGTATAGGTTAATATTATATTATTCTTGTTATTGTATTCTTATGTTATTATCTTTATGCCATTGGTGTTAATGGAACTAGTCAAGCCGATTTTAGTACAATATTATATACTCTTTATGCCAATATATCACCAGGCTATTCCACAGGTCAAGGCGACTGTACTTAACATGTTATATTATTGTGTACACCGACATTGGTATTGTTTTGGGTTATTTTTACTTCATTGTCCTATAAATAAAATTGTATACGTAAATAAATAAAAAATACTTATTAAAGACATGTGGCAATTTAAATGACCAGCATATATTTTCTATTTAGTTGCTTAAATTTAGTTCCTAAATTCATCAAAAAATTCATCATAAAGAAATGAATTTTATTTATTTTAATTTAGAGCAAAAGACACAGAACCTTCATATACCGTTATAGAATATTAATGATTTATATCCCGGATGCTGGTGAAGCCGAAAATTCAGGAGCAGTGGAAAATTAACTAACGCAGAATGACGTAAACCCGGAGACATTGAACAAAAATAGCCTAGCCAAATGTTGGGAAACTAAACGGGAAACTAACCAGAAGACAAAGACAGATGTCAATTTACTCTGTGTAATTGTCTTCTAACAAGCAGTTGATAGCTGTTGGCCGTTTCCATACACTTTACTTCTTTGTGCTGTTACTTCAATTCCTTCTATCTCTTCCAACTCCGAAAACTGCAACGTGATAGTAGAACAGTGCCCTGAGACTCAACCGCCATTTGCAAATTATATCCTTGAATGACACTTTTTTTCAAAGCTTGTAGAAAATAAATACCATTCACTATTACGTTATTTTTTGCACATTAGATTTTGCATTATTTTTCTCTTTTCCAAAGCAACCTTAATGCAAAAGATGATATATATAAAATGTTAACTATCTGAAGGAAATCCTTGCAATAAAAAATATCCTGCCTTTCAACTCGCCTTCGTTTCTAATTTAATCGCCTGAAATAATTTATATTGAATTTTAAACGTTAATTTATTAACAGAAATTACACACTAGATATGTGGCCAAAAATTTTATACGGGTTAAATAAAATTTGTTTTACTTAAATTTATGTGTAAAATGTTGCGCTTAATTCTTATCATTTGAAATTAGGATACTTTCTAAAATCAACGTTATTGAAAATAGTATCTTTAATTTAAATATGCTATTCAGCACAAAATCTACAGAGTTCAAAATAAAAGTCATAAAGTAAAACTTCCTCTGTATTGGACTGATAATGGTCAGAGAAAAATTACTCTGTTATTCAATTTTCAGGGCTTTTGTGAGTCAAATATGGGAGTCCAGATTGAGTCAAAATCATTAGTAAGTAAAAAATATTATTATAGAAGACTTATCGTCCCACTAATCATTCATTATATAGCTACTTGCTCGGATACTACGAGGTTGTGACTTACCAGCAAGCTCTCTGGATGCTTGGCGGTGTTAGATGATTATCACATCGCCAAGCGTCCCTTACCACCACCACCTCTCACTTCCAACACCTGATTAAGTCATTACCACGATGTGTAGTTTCTGTTAATCGAAATAAAGAGAGATCAACAATCTATTACATAGGTGTGTATAATAATTTGTCTTTTCAGCGTGTAATGTTGTATAGGATCTAAAACAGCTAAATATATTAAGCTCCAATTCAGAATATATAATCCTCAACTTATCGACTTTTCTGGTACGTTTCATATATTTTTTCCATGGCAGTGTGGACTTCCCAGAACTGATCTCAAGGGTGGCCTCACGGTCTTTGGGACAAAACCTGATTAAAGGCTTTTCCTACCTTCAGACTATTACAAATGTCAAGTGGAACTCGCCTAGAATTAAAAAATGTTGGGTGTATAAATTACTTATTCCAATTTATTTCCCATTGCGCCCTTATGCAGAAGTTTCAAATTTGATTAGAAAACACATTGTTGCTTTTACGTTCAAATTTATGCAATGGGTACTCTTTCTCAAAGTGTTTCTTTCCTGTCCAAAGGTAGTATTTCCCATGTTTAATATCGAATTTATGAATATACGTTTTAGGTATATTCAATATAGTGATACAATGTAGCGATGTAAGGTTTCTAGTTAAAATGTTCTCAACAAATCCAGCTTAAAAAAGAGATGTCAGTATATTTAGAAAAAATTCCTCATAGCGCAAAATACTAAAATGAAACATATGCAAAATATCCCAAACACTGAAGCTAAACGTCATGGGAAAGAAGCAGGATTTCTTCTAAAGCTGGAATCCAGAGACAGAAAAAGGAGAAGACGGAGGGAAAATTTAAAAATTGGGATAGGACAACCTCCAATCTAATCGCCAGACATTGGGTTTCTTAATTTAAATGAACAAATGCAACTGTTTAAAAATTATACACCAAATGTTGTACAGACGAACCTCATTAAAGCGAACATGCTTAAGATGAATTATTTTAATACGAATTGTTTTCTGAAATCTCGTCAATTTGTATATGAATCAGCGCTTCATTTTTCCCTTTAACGCGAACACAGTTTAGATGAAACATCGTTTACCACGAACTAATAACCAAAAACTTGAAAATTTCCCTCTTCGTAACATAAACTAAACGCGCTTTATAGGATCAGAGCTATTCAATAATAATTTCAACTAACTGTAGTTGCCAGACTAAACATACGAAAAGTGGCGATTGCATAACAAGCAATTCCTGTTGGCGTTTACGTGCGGTAAGAACTGAAAAATATTTTCTGTTATCATAAATGTTGTTCGAGTGATGCTTGCCTTGAGACGGTCGGGTGCATTAAATGTTTTGTTTGTTTGGATTTTGTATGACGCAAGACATCTGGGCTGATACTGGGCCATGGGTACATTAGAGGGTTAAATTCATGTAATGAGGTAAGCGAAAGCTGATTCTTTTGTGATGTGTGTTTTATTCTTGTGATTTCTTGAACGATTAATACATTAACAGTTAAAAAATAACAATAAACTGAAAAAGCTCTGAAGTTTGGAAACAACGCTAGAAATTGTAAATGAGATTTCCAAAACCCGTTTTCGACAGTAATCACTATTTTATTGACACGGAATATGGACGAAGACAGTGAAACTTTTCAACTTTAAACGAAAATCCTGTTCTTGTAATGGAAGCTTTCACTGCACTGCAAACTATACGTCGTTTTGTGATGCAAGAGGCTGATTTTTGCTCTTCACTAGAACTTGTGGAGAAACCTAACAGATTTTGGTGAAGCTGTGCCGTCACAAAACCAAAATAATCTGCAATTATTGAATTTACGAAGTGCATTACTATAATTTAAAATTTTGTCTTGGTACAGTATGTAATCCGTATAAAACCATGTGAACATTCTCACCTTGTTTGGCGCAGAATGACTTTTGCCCTCCTTTTTTTGCCATAAATATACAACCGACCAAACAGTATGTAATCTGGAACAAGGAATTATGTACTAAATCATATTAATATGTGCATATACTAAAACAATGATTTTTCGAATAATCTACTCTACATAATATCCACGCTAAGGATATAACGCTAAGAGTAAGTATATTACTATTTCTGTTATAAAATATATATGCCAAAACATAATAATAAAATAATAAATTATTATATTTTCATAAGGTATTATTACCTTCTCGGGGTTAATACAATTTCCAAACCGTTCAACACGTAAAGCCAATGGTTCATGTTTTATTTGGAATTTTTCGTAAGGAACTAACAATATAATGCCTAATGATATTCTGACACCCACGTATAAAATCAGACCAGATTTTTGTCTCAAAAAAAAAAAAATCATCGTGGCCTGGAGTCGAACCGGAAACCCTCCGTATAAACCGCATTGCTGAGAAGGTTAGGGCGCACCCTAACATATCTCAATAACATACAGCGGAACTTGTTAAAGTGACCACCTTGGTAAATTGACCACTCGAATGAAGCTACCACTTTTTATAAGAGCGAACTGGTAGAGACTTAATCATGTCTATGTCAAAATCTATCGTGCGTAATAACCACCGCTCTATTTTGATCATTGCAGTCTAGACTAGAACGTTGTCACTTTAGGCAGGTTCTACTGCATATATAATGGTCAAATATGTATATAATAATCAAAGACAGAATAAATAACTTCGCAACACGATCCCCTCTATTTTCCGGACAATATGGATTACTGTTAACACGGACAGATTTTCTGTTCCCCTTGATTATTTGTCTTAACGAGGTTCAGCTGTATTATTATAAATTTTATACAGGTTGAATAAATTTAAGTATCAAATTAAATACACATGATCACCAAAATAAGGAACTGTGGTTCCTGTTATCCTTCGATCTTCGAATGGAAGCAGGCGCTTAACAACGACGAAAGGAGAGGAAAGATTATTGACGTAAGATTCATTTAAAAGTAAAATATATCAACGAAATATTAATATTTATACCATGATATCACTCCATGATTAAAAGCAATAAAATTTGAGAATATATAATCAGGTGAAAATATTTAGTTTACAGGCATTTGGAGCTAAGAATTTAAGTAGAAAAAAAAAAGATTGATATATGTGCGATTGCAATGGATACACCACAAAGCAAATATTGGCGCAGTATAGCCCAGATGCTCTTGCGCCATAAAAAAGCCAAACAAACAAACAAACATTATAACGGTTGGTTAGTTGTATTCTTATGGAGTAAGGACCATTCTGCTCAAAGCAAGATGAAGCCGACGTGCGATTTTGGGAAGAATACTATAGCGACATTAAGCTTAGTACGCATCGGCTGAATTTGAATTTTTGTTTATAGTTTATAAAAATATTCATGCAAAATATTTTTAAATAACTGAAAAAAAGTAAATAATTCAACTCATGCATATTCACACACCAATTTGTAGAGGTAGCTAAAATAATAAACAGGCACGACAGAATTTAGACTTCACAGAAGCATCCAAATTTTATGACATAAATTCTCCCGCTTTTAAAATTGCAGGTAGTCAAAATATAAATAGAGATAACAACACATAAAATTTTCAGACGGTAATATTTTCAGACGATGACAATCCACCTAGCTCCAAACCAACGTAAAAATGTAAAACTCCCGTCGAAAACGGCAAAAACGTAAGTCGATCGCGAGTAAAATAAATTACGTGCGCCTCTTAAAATGTCTCTTTGTGCGTAAGAGTGCTTGCTAAGTGTTTTCCTTTGAAGGTTAAATGGGGATAAGAGCACATAACATGGCATAAACTTCGTGTTGTTGAACCTATTATAAAGATGAGAGGTTCGGACTCCTCGGAAGAAAGTAACTCCTCTGTCCTAAGGAGTCGTACCGGTAACTGTTTTCAATCGTTCCATCAAACCGATTTCGACTTCCAATGCTATCGTAGAATATGTTCCGATGTTTTACTCACCGTAGTACGTTGTTTAGTTTTCTTAGAGACGGGGGTTCGGAGTTCTCGGAAAACAGTAGGTCTCGAGGCAACATTACCCTTGCCGTCCTGATGCCAAATAAAAAAAAAATAATTCATTCTGCGTTAGTTGATCCTGTGTCATGGACCTGATTCTATTCAACTTATATAAGTCTTATACAGTCGAAAATTTTACATTGGTGAGTGTTTTGGGACATAGATTTCCGGACATCGTTGTCAGGGGGTTGGTTCCCTAGGCCTTAAGAAGCTCGGATTCCTCGTAAAACTATAGGTGCGCGCGCAGCATGAGCCTTTCAATCCTTTCACCATGAAATTCACACAAATTTTGACCTTATACGGAAAACATGACCTTAGAATTTTGGTATGTAGTACTGAATGGCATCATTTATCCATACATATATATTTTATTATCTTCTCCGTTTTGATAAAAGTAGCGACGGCCCTGCGATGGCGCAGTGTGGTAACGCGTTCGCCTAGTACGCCGTTAACCTGTGTCCGACTCCCAACGGCTGAAAGAACGCTTATTCAGAGATCTCATAAAGATCACACTGCTCACTGGGTTTGGTTCCCTAGGCCTTAAGAGGTTTGGATTCCTCGGAAAATCATAGGTCCAGATGTTCGGATTCCTCGGAAAACAGTAGGTCCTGGTGCAGCATGACCACTATAGTCCTTGAGCCGTAAAACCACAAACAAACATAAAAGTACCGACAACTACAATGAGAAATCAAATGATGAAACAATACAAAACTGAGCTACAAAATTACAAAATATTATGAACGATTGTGGAATAGATGTGCATGTAAAGGCACACGATGTATAATGCAGGGATTTTCGTAGTTGGTTTTTCATCAACAGACGGCATGAACGCTTCATTTTTATTCAAATACCAAGGGGTGAGGTTGATTAGTGAAAAGAAGTAAACGAAAATAGTGGAAAAATTTAAAAGGCGTTCAAGGTGTTTAACCATAACAAATTGAAAG
>QLNU02015270.1:58343485-58359036 GCA_006491805.2 Dysdera silvatica
TATTTTTACGTTCTAGCAATTTAAATTAGTTGTTTCTTTAACATATTATATTTCATGATCCATCTTGTTGGCCATTTGGTCAATGACCTCTAACTAAACGTTACACACGATTCACATCGTATTTGAAAATGCTTCATCTTACATAAATGCTTATCGAAATAATGCAATTATGAGATAATATATCAGATGTTATTAGATTTTCATTGAAAAATAAAAGTGTGCATTATTTTGTAATGTGTGCTTTAGAAAGCTTTTAAGTAGGTACATTTCCAATTATTTACAGAATTTATTGTTAAAAACATAGAAGTACTTTTTCAGACGTTTTCTGTTTTAAATGTTTTTCATTCTAATTTTCTTTATTATAATCCGATTCCGAATGAATTATAATCCGAACTCCTTGAAAAATTACAGATATCGTGGCAAGCATTCATGCATCAAATGTGTGTGATTTAAGCACCTTATATATCACATACGTGCATTGAATTCGCGCTTTTTGCAAAGAATCTCGGCTACCACTTAATGATCATCAAAATATATATATATCAATCCATATTCAGGAGTAAAAACAAACATCTTTTTATTCCATCACAAATATTCTGTTAAAAGTCAAGTTTCGCACTCCCTAAACAGAAGGTTTAATCACGTTTTTCCTCGTAATGTACGAAAGGATGGAGCGTTGTTAAAATGTCATGTTATTGCATCCTATTCCGATTTTAACTTGTGGCTTCAAGGTGAATCTTTGAGGGCTTCTCCTAATACGATGGAAAATAATATAGTCTTGCCTTCCAGCTCATCAATTCGTTGTCGTTTCTACCGCATGTTAATTGCTTCCCAAGTGTAAAGATAAACACAATAACTTCCGCAAGATAAATATACCGCTGCTGGGAGTGTGGTGAACACAAACTTGAAACACTAATATTCCAGCTAAGTGCAGATTGTAAATCTCTAATGGTATTTTGTAAATATGCTCGTGTTTAGGGAAATTACAAACTTTGGGTATCTTTATAAGTAATTATTAAGATGCGAAATGGAAGTTTAAATTTTGTCTTAGTTTTCTGGTAACTGATTTGGAAGAATACCTTTTATAACATTAGAACACAAAAGATAAATGCTTCTTGAATTGACTCTCCAATTTTTTGTTCGAGAAATAGAAAAAAAGTGTCAATTAATAAAAACACGATTGCACCGACAATAATTGTGAAATAGTAGAGTTGCAATTGTAATGATTTGAAGTTGTAAATAAATACAAGTCAAATTCATCCAATTTGAAACAATATTTATTGAAGAATGGAATATTTAGAATAATTAAGTGAAACGCCAAAACCTAAAGTAATTGGAATACAACGGTACAATTTTTGATTGACACGTGCCAGCCAAGGAGTAGTCCGGATGGTACGTGTGCACAGGTTGATGCAAATCGGACACTGGTCGGTTTTAGAATTCGTAATACAATTACATATATTTTTGCCCAATTATAAACGTTAAATATTGTATAGTAATTGTAAAATGTGGAAAGGAAATTTACGTAGTTTCCAATTGCAAAAATGTTTGGGTGCCCGTTCATGGTCTTCCCCTTTGATTCGGACAGCCAATTGCTTGTCAAATGCCTCCAATATTATGGGGCTTTAAAATTAGATGTCATTGGCGAAACCTTGCCGGACAGGAATCACATCTTCAACGGCACTTGTAAACTCAAAATCAAACTCTCTAAGTCTATCCCTAAAATTTTACTTATCAACTCTTCCAAAGTTCGAATCCACTACCCAGGTATCCTCAACAAATACTTTCACTTGAGGAAAAGCCGATCATCCGAAGACCCAGTGCCCAGACTTCCAAAAACTCTCTCCATCAGTAGGATTTTCTGAGGGAGAGAGTTCTTGGAAGTTTGATCCAGTGCCCAGACTTCCAAGAACTCTCTCCCTCAGAAAATCCTACTGATGCTTCCTCTGCGTCACCCCCCACTTGACCTATCGGGAAAGTCGTAGAAATCACCATTGGGAAGAACACCCTTGCTGTCTCAACCAGCATCACTAGGAACACAGGATTTGCCTATATATGGGCCCGAGCCTCTCTGCTCCCTCTGGGTGAACGACCCAATATTTGGAAACATATACCCCTGTCAAGAAACGCCAGTAGACCATCACCGAAATTCAGGCCTATCTCTTCAAGCACCGCATGGACAGCATGGACAGTCTGTGGACAGCAGAGGAAATCAAACTGCTAAATCTCCACGACACTCACGACGATGAAATGTTCCAAGCAAAAGTGAAAACCTTCAGCTTGTATTGGGAATCTGTCAAGCGTGCAAAATAATGGTGCTTTCAATTTGAAAACTCACTAAATTTAAGGTCCAGAAACTGTCTCCCCATGTTAGGCTGGGATAGTGAAAATCGTTGCCTATCCACCTGCCAGATACACTACTTCGACATCTCACCAGATTAGTCTACGCTATATTCGTCTCCGATTGGCTCTCGCTTGGTACACATTTTCTCATTGGCTCATCGTGTCGGACCTCCAACGCCCGAGTTTTCATTTGCTGAGAATTAATCTTACTGCAAAGGACTCCCAAACGGACTTTATTTTCCCAGGACTTTGAAATCTTTTTACTGCATTTTTTATTCATTTTATTTAACCTTTCTATGGTGGATTTTTTCTTTCAATATAACTTTAAACATATCTATGAATAGCCGAGAGTAATTTTAACTCTTTACCCATGTATACAGATAGATAAATTTTACTAGTATACAGATATATACAGATAGTAAATATGCATATATATCAGTATACGCATCAGTATATGTATATATATATATATATGTATGTATATTAGTATGTATACAGATAGTAAATTTTACTTAGCTTTATTGATCTGGTTCATCCGTTGTTGTGCACCTTAAGTTAGGTTCAAATACATGTCCAAAAATTTGCACAACAGAATTCTAAATATTCAATCACCTTAAATGATGTACACTAATTTATTTTAGTTTCTATATAACGTTATATTATAATCCTCTCTTTTAGGTATTATAAATTTTATAATGTTGGAACAATACATGATAATAGCCAACGCCCTTTATAAATTTAAAATTAATCTCTCTGTGGTTAGCGACGCGACAAATCGCGGGCTAAAGGCGCGAAAAAATGGTTACAATTATATATATGAAATAATGTCACGTGATGGTATGCTGCGCGTCGGCCAATGAATTTAATTATAACAAGTATATTTTGAAAAGTGAAATTTGATTGAAAAGTAAAATCATCCGCATTGCAGCAGGAAGACAACAAAGCAGAAGTTAAAGGAACTGGTTATTGGTTAAATATATATATATAACGATTAATTATAATTATTTTTAGGTTGGATGCAAAATATTGAAGGATGCATAATATGTTCACAAAATCAAATAATAATGTGGAAGCACCACACTTTCTTCATATTTTCAATATGTATATATTAGTGTTTTCAATTTGTCTTGATTGTAACCACTTCACCATTTTCTGTTTGTAACTTTTTCAATTTAAATTTTATAAACTGTATTTATATGCACGCCAATAAGTCATCAAGTTGTAAATCACCTACATAAACCGCCAGATTATGTTTCACAGAGTAGCTTTGAAGATTATAAATATTTTTCTAAATTTTAAATTGTAACCTCCCATTTATTTTTTCATCGAAGTTTGAAAGTCGTTTCTATCACCCCATTCTCACTTTTACCACTCCAAGTCGAATTTTATCAACTTTTTCCTTCAATTAACTACCTTCACCTCAACTTAGGTATGTTTTGCTCTACTAAAGGTACATTTCGCACTTTTAACTTAAGATTCCAAAACGCATGGAGGTGTGACGAGGATTGCGTCTGTATTCTAAAACTCAAGAATACTTTTAGTTTGGTTTGGTCGATTGCAGAAATCGTAATTTTGAAAGTTGCTTTCCCAGACTATGTAAGTGGCAACAGCTTATGAAGCCTGCAAAGTGAAGAGCTCACAATAAAAATGTATTTGTAAGTAAAATTTAACGCTATTAGCTTATACCGTTAACTTCTACTTGTAAATGTAACCTGTGTAGTGCTACTTCAAATTATCTTTCAATGATAATAATGTGTTAAAAATAAATACCCTGTTTACTGTTTAAAACCTGAAGCTAATATATGAATTATTGTGATTAATTAGAATTTTGCGTAAACAAATGCAATGAAATTTTTGATTAGTTTTACGAAAGCCTTTGGGAAAAGGATGATAATAGCCGTGTTAAAATATATTGCCAGCTTTCATTTCATAGGCCGATTTTGGGCACAAAAAAAAACAAAAAAAAAACATCTTTTGTTTTTGTAAGGTCGAGAGTTTAAAGCACAGCATCACTGTTCACGTTACCAAAATTCAATTAGCCCGATCTGGCAACAGTTTTGACGAACACTGTCACTTATCGATGGAACTTTAATTACCAAATCTACGAAAGTAACTTTCCTGAAAATTTCAAAATTCTACGATAACCGATAATTTGCATTTTTTTGAAACTGTCATGGAGTTTACTAACTAGAATATTAAAGGAGATGATGAATATTAATAGAAGTTGAATAGCGTTGCATTCAGTTATCGGAGAATTAATCTTATCTTTCCCGTTTTTCCTTTTGAAGCTGAATTGAGATACGGGCCGAGGATAAAATTGGAAACATTTTACTGATAATATTCCGGAAACCAATTTGCCCCCTCGTTAGGAGCTATCGCCACGGGAAACCTTTCGTAGGAATAGGCGCTTTTATACACCTTTCGAAAATTTAGCTAATTCAAATGACGAAAAGTCTAAACTTAGAATGAATAATAAATCATATGGTCTGTGTCAAATAAATTTCAAACGTTTATATCGTTTCGTACAGTATTTAAATTTATTCTTTCATTTTGTGTAACACATGCATCGTATTGAAAATTATTTTAGCTAAATTACTTCTATAGAAAAAGTTTCTATACGTTATTTTATAAAAAGAGGGAAGCGAAATGAAAAGCTAGAAAAATTGAAAATGTAAAGAATGATATGAAAAGTGAAAAAGATATAAAAGATAAACGACTGGCATAAAACAAATGCTTCCCTACAGTTTGATAAATAATGCATTATATTTACAAAAATGTATTAGCTCATCAGTTTCTGTGTGAATTCATGTCAATTCCACTCTGAGCCCATTTATGTAAATTTACCTTAACGTTTGATTACGTTTCCATGCTGGCTCTTTTCCGACCCGTTGTTTTATATGTTTACGCATAACCTTCCTAAAATTATAATTAATTTCTTCATTAAAAATTAAACAAACTACAAGAGCTAGAACATGATTTCACTCCCTCTGTCTTTGAATGCCATTAAAATACTATATCAAATGTTCGCACTCCCCTTATTTGTTTCAAGTTCGTACTATTAGCATATTTTGATTGAAAGTGGATATATATTTTTTAGTAGTAAGTGTTATTAGTGAAAATAGTCAGATGGATCTAATTTTGTAATTTTTGAAATCAGTGGCAGTTCTAGGCGGGGGCCGGGATCCATGCCCCCCAATTGCAACCGTATTTTATTATATTGCCTATATACACGAGCGAGACCGGCAGCGCCTCTGCACATGGACAGGAATTTGTGCCCCTCCTAACTTTTTTGTCTAGAATCGCTGCTGTCTGAGATACTAGAACAGAGCTCCGATCTGTACTTTATTTGACTACCAAAGTACAGATCGGAGATTTGGTCTAGTATCTCAGACGGTAGCGATTCTAGACAAAGGAAGTTGGGGGCACAAATTCTTGTCCATGTGCAGGGGCGCTGCCGATCTCGCCCGTGCATATAGGCAATATCGTTAAATACCCAGGCCATATTTTGATTTTATATTCGATTGAACCATTTTTTGGCCCGAAGCGGAAAACATGTTGTTCACCGGAAAACCAAAAATTTCTGAATGTCAATGTATGAGATTTCATGAGAAAATCGATATTCCGAGTTTGTTTCAAATCGTGGTCCATTCGAATCAGCTAGGTTTGGTGGTGACAACACCATAGGATTTGAAGCGAATGGACAAATTTTTGGCCCGAAACGGGACACTTTTTGTCCGCCGGAAACCAAAAATTTCTGCATGTCAATGTATGCGATTTCTGAAAAATTCGGTGTTCCGATTTTGTTAAAATCTTGGCCCACGTGAATCATCTAGATCTGACGGTACCAACACAATAGGAGTTGAAACGCTTGGACAATTTTTGGCCCGAAACGAAACAAGATTTGTCCGCCGGAAAACAAAAATTTCTGCATGTCGATGTATGCGATTTCATGAAAAAATTGATGTTCGGATTTAATCAGATCGGGCTGATTCGAATGGGCCACGAATTTAAACAAAATCGGAACATCAATTTTTTCATGAAAATGGCATACGTTGACATGAAAAAATTTATGGTTTTCGGCGGACAAAAATTGTCCCTTTTCGGGCCAAAAAATGGTCCTATCGCTTCAACTCCCATTATGTTAGCACCGTCATTCTTTGCTGATTCGAATGGGCCACGAATTCAAACGAAATCGGAATATCGATTTTTTTTTCATGAAAGTCGCATACGTTGACATGTAAAAATTTTTGATTTCCGGCAGACAAACCTTGTCCCGTTTCGGGCCAAAACTGTTCCAATCGCTTCAACTCCTCCTTTTTATCTTGTTTAACCAATATTCTCTACAATGTCCAAATATAATACTATGGTTTATATAAATCGAACACTACGCAGATTAAATCAAACAACAATGTCAATCAATCAACGTTTATTGGCGTAGTGATACCAACGCCGATGGTATGGCGTGATTAGATGGTGAAACGTTCGAAAGAAAATAAATATTTCTGCCTTCGGTGGGACCTGAACCCACGACCCTCCAGTGGAATCCATAACATAATGCGATCCATAACATCGGCGCTGGTATCACTACGCCAATAAACGTTGATTAATATTGTTGTTTGATTTAATACTATGGATTGTATTTGATAAGAGAGTAAAATTGATGATTTGAAAATAAAATACTTTATAAGTATTTTACTCTCAGTAGTCTTGTATTTGGTTATGTTGTTTTTCGTTAATTAGTATAATTTCTGTATTGTCATTACTTTTGTAGAAAAGCTGCAATAGTCGCTTGTGCTTGAGCCTATTCCTTTCTTCATAAATTTTGCGGCAACAGACATAAACAGTTTTTAAATCCCCAGGAGCTTTTCTAATTCAACGAAAGTTAAAATATTTCACTCGAAAATTTCACTTGCATTTTCTATGTGCTAAAATTCTTCGTCAAATCCTTTAGGAGCGAAAGAATGATCAGAAATTTCAGTTGAAATATTCCGGTTTGAAATTGTGCTATTAATCCTGATGGATTTTTTGAAATATCACTTCAAAAAATATTTGGAAACCCGAGAATTCAGAAAGTGAGAATTACTCAAGTTTTCTTCCGAAGGGAGTAATACCGAATATCAAATTTTAAACTCCTTTTACTCTTTTCACTATTTGTTAAGTGAAGTTAAAATATCAGAAATAAAAATAATTGAGGAATTTAAATTTTCAAGCTACTGCTTCTGAATATTTCATATGTATCTCTGTTTATTATATCTGTAGATAAATGTATTTGTTTAAAGCTCTATTTCCTTTTGGAAGTGGAAATAAAACTGGCTGATTTCCATTTCATTAACCAGCAATAAATTTTTTGTCTGTGCAGTTTCAGCCGCTGCAGTTACATTCACACAGCACCTTTCTTACTTTGTGGACGAGGAAAAGGAAACCGAAATGTAATTGATGATTCATTTGAAAAATTGATATTCATAAAAATTTGTCTAATCTAATTTCACTGTCGGCGTTATGAAATTTAGAAACCTGACTCTTAAAGCGTGCGTTGGATTTAATTTTTAAAAATTTGGACATAAAAAACGATTCACATTACCGTTAAGTAATTATTAAATTTTTAGGTATAACATTATGGTCTAACTTAAAATGGGATGATCATATAAACGGTATTTTCTCTATGGTCAGCAGAAATATCATTATCATGTGTAGAATCAGCTATTTTCTCCCCATTAATAAACTCATAGACTTGTATTATTCTTTTTTCTTTTCTCACGTTTTCTACTGTCATTTAATATGGGGATTCACTACAAAAATCAATATACGAAGATTTCAAACACTATAAAATAAATTTCTCAAGCTAATAAAACTAAAACTTACGTCACTATATTCTAACTCCGAAATTATGTGCAAATATAATATTTTAATAATAAATAAATTATTGAAATATAAACTTGCTCTCATTATGTTCAATAACTTAAGATGTAACACTGGTATCTTCTATTTTGGTATTCAATTACCACAACATCTTTATCCAACCTCATCTAGCGCTAACTATAGATCTTATCGTACAAGAATTGGCTTTGCTTGCAGAAAAATGGGATATGCTGGTCCAAAAATATGGAACTCTCTTCCACAATCAACTAAATCTCTCATTTCACGTTTAAAATTCAAGAATGGTGTGCAGAAATTCCTTATTACACATTAAGCATTAATAATTAATTGAATTCCTTTATCTAACTTCTCACATCTGCTTTTATTCAAAATTTATAATTAACTCTCTGAAGCGTCTGTGCATCTTTGAATTGGTTCTTCACCATTGTTTGTAACTTATTTTTCTCTGGTATTTTGTGTAGCGTTTGATTGTAATTTAAATCTTACTTCTGAGCAGTATGGGCTCTGTCAGGCTCTCTCTTTTACCCATTACTGCCCGGGTGGTTATAAAATATGTTCATTATTATACAATAGTGTTTGCTACCCACGTATATTTTAGCTCAATCTATGGAGAACAAAAAAGAGGTGCCGTCCTCATCCTGGACTCGAACCAGGGTCCCCACGTTGAGCCCTTGGTGTCTTGACCTACTAGACGAATGAGGACAAGAACAAACGCATTTTTCTCCGTATATGAGGATGTAAGATATTATTACCCTTCACAGGGATAACACAATTGCCAAATAATGGTCAACACAGAAAAGCCTCTGGGGCGAGATTTTTGTAAGTTTTTCGTGGAGGAATTTATTGTACAATAATTTTTGCCACCGACCGCATCCTCATATATGGAGAAAAATACGTTTGTTCTTGTCCTCATTTGTCTAGTTGGTCAGGACACTGTGAGCTCATCGCGGAGACCCTGGTTCGAGTCCAGGATGAGGACGGCGCCTCTTTTTCTCCAAAATTACATAAGCTCTAGCTTGAGCTAAATATACGTGGGTGGCAAAAATTATTGTATAATAAATTCCCCCACGAAAAACTCACAAAAATCTCGCCCCGGAGGCTTTTCTGTGTTGACCATTATTTGGCAATTGTGTTATCCCTGTGAAGGGTAATAATATCTTATATGTGCATTATTGTAATATCAAGGTTATTGTTTATCTGCTTTAGCATGCGAGTATTTATCTGTATGTAATATTATTATTGCCCATTAACGACTCAAAATGAAGTTGTTAAAAAAATAGCATTTTAGAGTCAATTTTTGTGGACTGATGAAAGAGAATTAACGCAAATTGGATTTATTCATTGTTTATATCTATAACCTGATTTTGTTTGACCATTGTTTATAACTTGTAACCTGAATGCATTCAAAACGCGCAGCCTTTTAATTACTTTGCAATTTTTAAAGAATTTGTCCAACTCACGGTATATTTTATTAAGTAATTCGACCACGTACTATCACGGTTTCAGTATTTATGAAAAGACTCACATACTTGCAATCAAATTTATAACGAAAATTTTAAATTATTTTTTGAGATCTTAAATCACGTTTGGTAGTTCTACCCGGGATTTTGAATTCCTCATTTGTTTACTGAAAAGGAATTCATGGAATCATGGTTAATTATGAATAATAGTTATTTTTAAAAATATTATCTCTTCACAAAATGGAATAATTTTTCTTTCCAAGGTGTCGTTTATTTTCATGAAATCTTTCACTAGAATATATTTTATTCTCTCTCTCTCTCTCTCTCTCTCTCTCTCTCTTCCGGAAATGCAAGTTTTCCGCTTACCAAACCTATTTGCAACTCAGATTACAAATTTGGTTACATCTTCTTAAGAGCAGTGACTTCCCCTCTCTTCCGACAAAGAAGCTCTAAGGGCTTTCGTCATTTGGAAATTTTAGATAGAAGAGACAAAGGGCCTTAGGAAGGAATAGCCGTTTCTGACATAGGTATTCACGTCTTAGTTGATTGCTGCCTTGCGGAGATTTCTGAACTACTTCGAGATTTTAATCACGACTGTATATGAGGGTAAATCTTAGGTTTGGCAATACAAAGTTCAGGAACTAAGTTGTTCGTTTATGTTTGGTCATAAGCAGAGTAACAAATTAACTAATGGGAAGTTACGTCACATAGAAAATACAATCAAATTTAAATAAACGTTTTGTTTCAACGATAAGCAAAGGATAGTAACTGAAAGGAACTTCATTTTTAAGGATACGCTTAGAAGAAAAAAGACAGTATATTAGAACAGTGGTAGTTTTTCTTAAAAAGTAATGATTATCTGCAAGAAAAGGAGGTGAAATTCTCAAGTTTTGAATAAAATATTAAAAGTTAATTAATCTCTAGCGCAAACATTAGAAAATGCTGCCCTAATGGCTTTTTGTGCTAACCACATTAGTAATTGTATTACATTTAAAAAGGGTTATGATAGCTGATAAAGATATAATGTTATGATAGTTTATATGATATGTTATAAAGTGATAAAAGATATAATTGAAAGTTATGCAAATTATTTATATATTTTTATTCATCTACATTCTTTCATAATATTTTTCTATGCTGCAATAAAAAGATAATGCAATGCCAGTCCGGCTTTAATTCAATTCTTTGAGTAATCAAAAGACTTTAGATATGACTGAACGTCAACACTTAATTGAAGATTGATTTAATTGATTGAAGATTGATCTTAATTGATGATTGTAAGAAAAAAGTACAAGAAACAATCAATTTGGGTGTTGGAATTTATGTCGTCAGCAATGATGGAAATACAACAGTAGAATACAATAATCAATTTGTGGACAAACAAAAAGCACTTCTCAAGCCAAGTTTTTAGGGTCGTACGTCCCATTGAGTCTGTCCTCTTAAACACACCAGTTCCACCCAATATGGTTTAACGAGAAAGAATTATATTAAACATTTATTTCCAAACGTAAGAATATCAACTAAATTCAATATAATTAATAAATGAATTACGCAATCAATTGCAGAAACCTGGATATTGGATCCAGACGCGCGGATTGACTAGGAATCTTCAACTCCGAACACATGTCTAATAACATAGTTATTGACCATCAAACGTTTGTCCCTGAAGCGTATCACACTTTACTTACCGTCAACTCTGCAGGTGGGAGCAAGGGCTCTACGTGACATATCATCAATGACTAAGTTGACCTATGGCTCATAATCATAAAAAAGGCATCCAATAGTATAATACAACTCAACGTCATCCATACAATAATTCACCACTTGGTCATAATATATCCATGTTTGTAAAAATTGCAACATCATGAAAGACTCGTCCGAATTGAATGAAATTTAATGCACAAATGACCTGTACTGATACAAATGAACAAATTACAAAGCAAAAATACAATACTACATGTCGAAAATCAGTATTTGGTGAAGCCACCACGCGCTGCAATAAGTGATGCTATACGACGTGGCATGGAATCAAACAGATGTTGAATGTGTGCCTGAGGAAGAGCATTCCAGATTGCTTGTATGCGACCCCAAAGTTCATCTGTAGTAGCTATGGGACGAGGATCACGAGCGAGACGCCGACCAACGAAATCCCACACATGTTCAATCGGCGACATATCCGGCGAATAGGCAGGCCAAGGAAGAAGCTGTATCTGTTGTGATGAAAAGAAGTCTTGAACATTCCTGGCAATATGTGGGCGGGCATTGTCCTGTTGAAATACAGCTCCGGGAATGCCTTGAAGGAAGGGAACAACTTCGGGCTCCAGAACTTCATTGATGTACCGGTTGCTGTTAAGATTACCCACAATTCGTAGCAGCTGAGATCGTCCATGATACGCAATCGCACCCCAGACTATAACTCTGGGGTATCGTCCACTATGATGTTCGATAACGCACTCCGGAAGGTGGCGTTCACCATTATAGCGTCTAACATGGATGCGGCCATCACTGTACCCCAAATTAAAGCGGGATTCATCAGAAAACACCACTTATTGCCAATCAGTACGCCAGTCTCTATGTCCATGAGCCCATTGTAGCCGCAGGCGTCAATGGTTTTGAGTCAGGGGGATCCTGTATAAAGGAACACTTCATTCATATACGCAAACAGAAAACGAAATGCATATGTACAGGCGGTTCATTCCAATACGTCCATTTACATTATATGAAGGACCTGAATGATTCATTCATATACGCAGACAGAACAGGAAATGCATATATAGCCATTTATTCCATTACGCTTATTTCTATTATATGGAGGACCTGAATCATTTATTCATATATGCAGACAGAATAGTAAATGCATATGTAGAGGCCCTCAGATGGCACAAGGGTAACGCGTTCACTAAGCCCACCATTAACCCGGGTTTGATTCCTAAAGGCGCCAAAAACAGAGTTTTGCCTGTCATGAACTTAGATGCTGAAAATTGGTAATTAATCATTGAAGCATAATTTTCTCAATAAAATGAAAACACATTTGATTAATATACTTCGTTATTTATTAATAATTATTCGTCTTAATGTGTAATTAAATTAATTATTGTAAATAATTCCTCTACAGGGACCATGTTGAAAACAAAAGCGTTTCGAATACAGGCAATTATTTTTATGTGTACTCGTATTATCTTTATTTACATGAATATTTTCTATTCACATGTTTAGCGGAAAATGCTTTTTTTTTTATTTTTATCAATCATGTTTAGTTAGAGGTATAGTTATAAAGAACAAATTAAATTTTGTTCCCTTTCCCTTTTAGCGCGCTACGCAAGACTTAAATTTTCGTTAGGTGTTGCAGAAATCATAGTTAAGTTTAAAAAAATTTAAAACACTTGTCATCAACGAGTAAAGATTACAGATTGTGACAGAACACTACGTCCGGAGACATCGCTTATAGTGCCATAGCTGTTCGGAATAAATATTTTATGAAAATTGGTGGTAGCCGCCAAGGGTGCAAGTGCAACTCTTGCACCCACTTGGGAAGCCCATGGTGGTCGCGCAATATTTTGAACAAGAACTTGATGGTAAACAATATTTTGAAAGTACTAAATTTAAGTCCTTACGAAATGGTCAATTTACATGTATAATACCATTCATAATACAATTCTTTTAAAGGGACTTGAGGTTTTTAAATCCCGTTCGACAAATGTCACCTTCAACGTTAAAACTCCGAGCGTATAGTTCAAGTAAAGTCATATGCCAGACGGTAAAAACATTGGCTTTGCTGTTTCCTCCTGTGAAAAGCATTAAATCCATAGGGACATCTTACTTTTGGGAGAGCTATCTTTAGTTGTCACGTAAAAGGTTTTTTGCATCAAGAAATTTAAGGTGAGTGGATTTCCAAAAGCTTTTGTTGCGATGAATTGTATTTTGTGACTTTGGACTTCGCGAATTTAAGTCCAAGATTCCCTGTTTAAAATTACGGCCTTTTGAATGTCCAAGAAGGAAGGTAGAAGATGGGAATATATTTCTCACACTTGCTGTGGAAATTTTGAGTTAAATAGATATATCAAATAAGACATATGGACTTGACCCTGCACTGAGGTTAAGTACATTATCTTAAAACGATGGTTTCCAAACAAAATTTTTCCGACTTTATTTGTCCGACATTACTTTTTTTGGTGGCTGCAAAATTTTTAAACTACAATGAAATAAGTTTTTCCGGTTTTGAGTCTATTATATAGGGCAACATCTCATAAAGAAGTGTCTAAATCCTAAGTTTGTGCGATGCAAAAATTAATTAAATTGAATATTGTTTATTAATATTAAGACTGTAAAAGCAGAATTTTAAAATACGTAAGACAAAAGACAAATAACTATCAATTAACACGATTTTTAGGTAAATATGGGCGTTATCAGGAAGTCTATGAAAGGCACACGTTATAGCACTAACAATGGCTCTACTTTGGTAAGTCAGCCTGCAAACAGACACAGTATCATTGAGGACTTCGGCAAGGTAGTCATCAAGATTTCAAAGCAAAAACGTCTATTTAAATATCAGTGTATAAGTTTTGTGCGCACACTTTTAAATCGATGATCAGCCGATAGACGGAGAATTGAATACTATCTCTAGACCCGAACATGATATTTCTTCGATGTAAGTACGTACATTACCAATGCATCAACGTATGATTCATCGTTCAAGTGCAATAAACTTGCTGTAAGCATATAGATTTGAGAAAAAGATGAAACCGCAATGCTTCATGATGGGAGCATATCTAATAGAATTTAAATATGAACTTTCTTTCTCTCAATCAATAACTTAATAATACACCCTTCCTCAAACCCTGTTTGAATTTCTGTTGCAAAATCGTGAGGTACTGCTTCTAGGGCCTCCCCCTATCCCACAGGCATCCCCAGGGGGTTGAAAAAATCCCTCCTAATGTACTTTTTCATACCGTGCTTGGGTATTTGCGTATCCAGTGACACCATAGATCTCCATTTCATAGAAAGGGAGTTTCCCTTCCTTCCTTCTATTGTTCAATTTTTTGCTGATGTAGAAGCTAGTGGGTACAGGTACAACCCGGTATCCGCTTCCTTATCGCGTATTCCGGTGGGGCGCCGTATTTCACTGAAGTATATTAGCCTGAAAAGGATAATAGTGATTTATAAAAACCAAACAATGCACACGGTGTGTCGCTAAGGCTTTTACGGCGAAAAATATTATAAGCTAATATTTTTGCGTGCGTTTGACTCGTTGTTTTTTGTTTTTTTGTGTGTGTTTCTTTACGTTTCACTCGCTTTTGCTTTTTTCTATTTCTTCAGGGGATTATTGAAGACATTAGCGCCGACGGTATAAAAATGTTGGTGGGGGGACAACATGCCAGTAGAAGGCATTTTGTTTGAAATTGAAGGGGGATATGGAACCCTAATACCAACATTGGGGGAAATTGGTCCCCCCTGTCCCCCCGCTATCGGCGCCCGTGACTGAAGACCAAAATGAGGGCCGACTGATTTATCGGGGCATTCTAGGCGATCTAGCCTTCTTCGCTAAAATCCGAATTGTGATTTCCAACACAATTTGCATTTTCTGTTGTCAGAAAAACATGACCTATAATTTTAAAACGTGTAGTTTGTTTCGTAGAAAGCCTTTGGGAATTTTTGTTCTGAGATCGCCTAAAAATTTAATTTGCTTTTTGTTGCTCCAACCCGTGTTAGAAATTTTATTTCCTTAAGGGATCTCACTACTATTAAGCAACAAAAATTGTCTATTTTGAAGGGAAATTCAAACCTCTGTAGAACACTCACAACTGACCTTGGCATACAGAAATTATACTCTAATATTATATGAACTTCTGGCTTTATGAATATATTATTATA
>QLNU02015270.1:58359136-58385329 GCA_006491805.2 Dysdera silvatica
AAAATAATACTTATATACATAAATTTGTTTTATTCTAAGATCTTTGAAAAATATTGAATATAAATATCTTTTAATAGAAAATGTTTGTCGCACTTTGAACGTATCATAATTTTTATACATAACAAAATATTTTTTCATAATTCTCAGATGATTTTTCAGTTCAGAATATGCAGTTGGGTTCGTACAATATTTGTGGAATATTTTGTGCTAATTGAACAAATAGTTCTTTATTATGTTGTGCTTCATTTATGTTGTGCGTGTTTTTCCCAAAATTGCGTTTTCAGAAAAAAACGTTTAAAGTTTAAATTATAATTTTTTTAATTAAAAATGTTTTCCTTTATTCATAACACATTAGCAGCAAATGATGTACTTTCCTAGTCTTTAAGTGCCTCGTTATCAGCTTTTACTTGTCTTTCGTTTAGCCCTCCGTGCCTGAAAACCTGACGTAGCACTACGTTTTTCCGTTGTGATTCGATGATGGTCACCATTTAAAAAACCCCTCTTTTAATAGGACATTTGAGTAACGCGCATCACGTAGAAATTCATATCTTCGTAAAAATTGAAATATCTTAGCAAAATTAGTACTAAAATATTCAGAAATATTTGTTCTTTTGCAAAACAAATAAATAAACCCCAAAATCGAATTTTTGAACCTTTAAGGGTCGTGAGACCCTTTAAGAACTGTCTGAAGAAATTTGAAAAATATGAGCCATAAACAAAAGCATAATAGAGACTCATCTTCCTTTAACACATTGGCCACCGTAGGTGTAGAGTTATATGGGCCCCTGGGACCCGAGTCCTCCCAATAATTAAAAATAAATTGCCGTTTTACAATATATTGTAATATATAAATATTCATAACGTGTGCTTACTCCCCCCCCACCAATATTTTTGAAAACTCCCACGTTGATGTTGGCCATTATCTTACATATAATTTCTTCTACTTTTATTTAATCGGAATTTCAGAATGCATAAATGTTTCAGTAAACTAATTTGTGAATATTTCATCGAAGAATTCTAAATTCACAGGAAGTTTTTTCTTGACTTCCTTTTGTTAAAGATTTTTCCTTTTTTAATGAGAGAGATTTTTAATCGGCACAAAAAATTAACTTTTAAACTAATATAAAGAACGTCACATAAGAAAGTGATCTCCTTCGTCATTAATATGATGGTAAAATTTTTGCTTGTCATTTTCTTAAGTGTCATCCTAACCCTCAACTTGACTCTTCCGAAATTATAAGTTAAACATGATTTTGAGATATATTTTAAACATCAGTTTAAATTTTAGCGTATTTTTTTATCTATGAGTTTAATCCAGACATCCCTTTGTTATGCCTTTTGGTAAACTTCCCGATTTAAGAAAAACATTTGCTTCATTTTTGTTTTCGGTTTTATGTTTGTTTCCACGGAAATCAGTTTTGCGTTACTTTATTGTCTCGCTGTATTCAATAAAACAACTTCCTTTCACGAAAATTGCGTTATGAGTCAAATCGCATTTAAAATTAAAAAAAAATGATCATATCCTGAAAAAACAACTTTCCCTAATCTATTTTCGCAGTCGGGTATTTCATTTTGTTCATGTTGCCTATCTGAAACAGATTATTCTTTTGATAATACTGCCATGATTCTCCATCTTTTTTTTTTTCACCTCGCCCGAACAACCTTGCAAACTGTTGATTTAGTAGTCATTCTGATTTCTATCACACTGTTATAAACAAAACATTAAAGTTAAGCTTCCAGGAGTTGAAGAAGAAAAAAACTAGCAATAGGCTTAAATGAGGTAAGCAAACAAAATCACTACACGATGTAATATACTCCAGCACGCGTGAAAGGACGATTAGTAGGAATGGGTTAACTACAGATAAGGAAAATGAGAATATAGTTATATTCAAACAGAGTCCCCGTATACTTAAAGATATTTTGAATACTTGCATATTTAAGGAGAATACTTTGAATACTTGCGTATTTAAGAATATTTTGAATATTTACACATTTAAGATGAATATTTTGAATACTTGCATATTTAAAAAGAATACTTTGAAAAATCATATACTTGAGCGGAGCTTTCAAGATAGTTTTCTAACAGAATACTTTTTAATAGAAGCTTACATTTGAATGTTAATAAGATACAAAATGCAAAATTTCAACTTTAGCTAATAGGTGCATGATATTCAAACTATATGTAAAATTTACTCTCAGGGACATATTAAATTTTTAAGAAATTTATATATAAAATACACAAATCGAATACTAAAATGTACTCAGTTTCCTAGCTAATAAATGAAATGCTCATCACCCGATAACATAGAAATGACATTTAAATTGGAATAAATATATTTTGGAAGTTAATAAAAAAAATTAGAAAAAGTGTAGGAGTATTAAAGATTAAAAAATCTGTTACAATCACACATAAAAATTCAATTATATTATTCATTGATATATAATTATATTTTACATAGAGACAATGTCTGGGGAAATATGAATATCAAAAATCGAAGAAGTGCGCAAAAAATATTAAAAAGATTTTGGAATAATGTAGAGCAAAAAAAAAGAAAGAAATTGAAGAAATAAAAATTGAAAATAATATAATGAATTTAGATCAAATACATAGATTTAAAATCTTGATAATGATATTTAATAGAATAAAAAAAGGGAAGTAAACTCATGTTTGTAAAAATTGCAACACCATGAAGGAATCATGTGATTGAGCTGAAACTTTCAGGAAATGCAAATTAGGGTATGCTATTCAAATGATTAGAATTTCAGAGTCATCACGCATGCGTGGGCTGAGCAGCGCCCTCTGAACTGCTGATGGATCCGTATAAATAGAGGGCTGTAGCGGGGCGTGTATGTTTATCTGCTAGTGGTAAACGTTACATGAGACGTCACTATGCCTCTACGACGAAAGAGGGCGACATTTCAGCAAGTTACGGAGTTTGAACGGGGACGAATGATCGGCCTTCGTGAAGGAGGGTTTTCTTATCGTGCAATAGCAGCTCGTATGGGGCGTAACAGCAGCACAGTGATGCGAGTGTGGAAGCAGTGGGTTCAAGAGAACCAGACAACTCGGAAATCCGGGAGTGGACGCCGAAAGGTGACGTCAGCACGGGATGATAGACACCTGGTCCGCATGGCGGTGACGGACCGTTTTGCTTCATCTGGACAGTTGGCAGAACGTTGGTGCACTGCTACAGGTGTATCATTGTGTGCTTCATCAATTCGTCGGCGTCTACTGCACCGTGGACTGCGTGCAAGAGTTCCTTTATACAGGATCCTCCTGACGCAAAACCATCGGCGCCTGCGGCTACAATGGGCTCATGGACATAGAGACTGGCGTGCTGATTGGCAACAAGTGGTGTTTTCTGATGAATCCTGCTTTAATTTGGGGTACAGTGATGGCCGCATCTGTGTTAGACGCTATACCGGTGAACGCCACCTTCCGGAGTGCGTTATCCAACGTCATAGTGGACGAACCCCCAGCGTTATGGTCTGGGGGTGTGATTGCGTATTATGGATGATCTCAGCTGCTACGAATTGTGGGTAATCTTAACAGCAACCGGTACATCAATGAAGTTCTGGAGCCTGAAGTTGTTCCCTTCCTTCAAGGCATTCCCGGAGCTGTATTTCAACAGGACAATTCCCGCCTACATATTGCAAGGAATACTTCTTGTTCATCACAACAGATACAGCTTCTTCCTTAGACTGCCTTTTCGCCGGATATGTCGCCGATTGAACATGTGTGGGATTTCGTTAGTCGGTGTCTCGCTCGTGATCCTCGTCCCATAGCTACTACAGATGAACTTTGGGGTTGCATACAAGCAATCTGGAATGCTCTTCCTCAGGCACACATTCAAGATCTGTTTCATTCCATGCCACGTCATATAGCATCAGTTATTTTATCCCGAGGTGTCTTCACCAAATACTGCTTTCCGACATGTAATATTGTTTTTTTGCTTTGTAATTTTAATCGTTTATTTGTATCAACACAGGTCGTTTGTACATTAAATTTCATTCAATTCGGACGAGTCCTTCATGGTGTTGCAATTTTTACAAAAATATATATATTGTAATAATAAGTATATAAAGTATATATAATGTAATATAAAGTATATATTGAAGAAATAAATATAGAAATTAAACCAAATGTGGAAAATACTCGATCAGGGAAACATTAGAAATTAAAAAAAGAAAAAACATGGGTTTCGGTAATATAAATTATTACGGCATTAAGATGTGGAATTCAATGCCAAACGAAATAAAAAATATTACATCAGAGACTGAATTTAGAAACAAATTAAGAAGACTAATTATAAGAAATGAAACTTAAGCCAGGATAGGCAGAGAGGGAATTAACCTTAAGTTTTGCTGCTCTTCCTCCATAGGATTAACAAACCCGTAGCATGGAAAATAAAGTACTGTATGTTTATCTACCATATATCAAGTCCGGATTTAAATCCAGCTAGTGGAAAAGGCTTAATTTTTTTTTCATTAAACATTATCAATGGAGTAGGAAAGGGGGTGTCTCAGGGGGCTCAAGCCCCCGTTGGATATCAAAGCACATTATTTTTTTCTAAAGCCGCATTACATAATTTTCTTTGAAATAATTTGAGACCCCATGAGTTTTAAATTTCTGCGCTACTGATCATTATGCCAGGATTTCATTTTCTGCTCAGCCGAAGTGTCTATTTCTAAAGGATTTGGAGAGAATGATTCTATCTGTCTTTATGACACAAAACAAGAAAAGTAATCAAATGTGAAATATACATCTCAAATCAAAATCGATGAAATCATGGGTTACTAAGTGAATAACGAACACAAGACAAGCTATATCCAAAATATATGTAAACATAAGACATAAATTCTATGTCAAACGACAGCCCGTAAATAAAATTTATTAACAAAGAGTTAAACACGTTAGAAGAACCCAAACTCCATTAAGAGAATAGTAGCAAATCGATATGATCAAAATAGCGGCTTGTAAACTGCAAATCTCCAATATATTTTTCTCCCAATGTGACCGAACCCTCTTTTGCAGTTACGAAAGTGCAATATTCGTTCATATTCATATTCTCCATAAACTAATAATGCTTTTTCATAATACACTCTATAACAAAAAAAAAATTAACGCATCAATAAGGGGTTGTCCGATTGCGATAAAAATTGGTGGATGTGAAGAACATACATAGAAAAAGAAACGATTAAAATTTCAGAACAATTGAATGATTTATTGCAGAGTTTGACCGTTACAAAGGGAGGAAGTCAATAAGGCGTTGGTCCACCTCTGGCCTGGATGCAAGCTGTCACCCGGCGTGGCATAGACTGATAAAGATCCCGGATGGTGTCCTGCGGAATTTCTTGCCAAATTGTCTCCAACTGTCGGGCTAAATCGTCAACATTCCGGGATGGTTGCAATCGCCTTCCCATAGCGTCCCAAATGTGCTCTATGGGAGAGAGATCAGGAGACCTAGCTTGCCAAGGAAGTGTTGGGCAAGCTTGAAGACAATTCATAGCAACACGTGCCGTGTGCGGCCGGGCATTGTCTTGTTGAAACGTAAGTCCAGGGTGTCGCAAAAGGAACGGTAACACAACCGGTCGTAGAATGTCGTCTACGTACCGCTGTGCTGTAAGTGTGCCAGAAATGACCACCAAAGGGGTCCGGCTATCAAAGGAGATGGCACCCCAGACCATAACGCCCTGTTGTGGGCATGTGTGGCGTGCGATAGTAAGGGCAGGATCCCCACGCTGCCCTGGACGTCTCCAGACACGTCTGCGGTTGTCGTCAGGACACAGTTGGAAACGGGACTCGTCACTAAAGACTATACGTCCCCAGTCAGCGCAGTTCCAAGTTGATCGAGCCCGGCACCACTGTAATCGGACTTGACGGTGTAAAGGCGTGAGAGGTAAGCGGCGTAACGGTCGGCGCGAGCGTAAATTCCGCTCTCTCAGTCGTCTGCAGAGGGTCATGTTGGACACATGTGTGCGGGCCACACGTTGGATAGTTGATAACGACGAATCCGGTGCTGTGACAGCTGCTCTGACAATCGCTCTGTCTTCCCGTTCTGTTGTGGCCCTAGGTCGACCGCTGCCGTCCCGACGCTGACATCTGCCGTTGTTGACCCACTCTTGCCAGCACCGTCCAATCGCCGCATCGCTTCGACCCACATGTCCAGCGATTCTTCGATTCGTCCAACCAGCCTCTTTCAATCCGATAGCACGACCTCTTTCAAACTCTGACATATGCTCGTAATGAGCACGAATCTTTCGGCGAGGCATTGTTACAGTCAACGTAAGATATCCGCAGTCAAAATGCAACAGAAATTTTGACCACATATTGAGAATCGCTCCTTATATACATCTGCTGAATGCACAGTTCCGATGCGCTGGAGTTCCCGCTATTCATTCATTGGACACCAAATTTTAATCATTTGCATGTTCGGTCAAAATGTCTTTGAATACGAAATTTCATTACAATCGGACAACTCCTTCTTGGTGCATCGATTTTTTTGTTATAGAGTGCATGTAATTTTCTCATTTGTTGGGCAAACCATTAAAAGAAATAAAACATTGTCTCTTTGCAAGGCCAGAGTTTTTCGATCCGTAGGGCATTTCTACTTTTCACCCAAAAGAAATGACTGTCGGTGAAGAATAATGGAGAAAACAGTTTAACATCCATTTACTTAACGTGTTCGCACGTTTTACGCCAAATTTCATTAGACCTCGGGGTAACTCGAATTTAATCATTTTAAAGAAACGAAACACAGAACCAGGAAAGAGAAATGGGGAAAGTTTGGAGAAAGCTTAAAACTAAGAGAGAGAAACGCGTCATTATTCGCGAATGAGTCCTCTGAGGTTTGGAGAAGCAGCTTCCTTTGTGATAAGGACATCGTTGGACACACGAACACCGCGGTTTCTAATGTATATGTTTCTCGTTTCTCTAATTGCGTCATTTTCAGGTCATTAGTGGCGGAAATGGTTGATTTTAGGACAGTTTTAAAAATGACGAGCATCTTCTCTTGCTCAGTTCCCTCGGTCACAAGGCTCCGTGATTACAAATGAACTCTTACGAGGATTCAAGGAAAATTTGAATAAAGGATTTTTGTGCTTCAAAAAAATTGGAATATTAAATCGTTCCCCGAGCCAGATAAAGCAGTCCTTAACCAGGCTAACTGTTTCTGTTATATATAAAAAATGTTTAATGACCAAATCTATAGAACTCAGCTGCTTATCTTAAAATGAAAGCATAGATTAATATAATAAATAGTACCCCGTGAGATTGTTTGTTTGTTTTGTGGTTTTACGGCTCAAAGACTACAATGGTCATGCTGCGCCGGGACCTACTGTTTTCCGAGGAATCCGAACCTCTTATGGCCTAGGGAACCAAACCCCGGACTACAGTGAGCAGTGCGATCTTTTTATGAGATCTCTGAGTAAGCGTTCTTTGTACACTGTTGGGAGTCGAACCCGGATTAACGGCGTACTAGGCGAACGCGTTACCACACTGCGCCACCGCAGGGCGTACCCCGTGAGATATTCTTATTAATATAGCTTGTAAATACTTATTTTCACAATACACGCATAAAATACAGCAATATATGCCTAACATGCTTTTATATATATATATATATAGGCAGATATGTATTTGAGGAGACAATATCAGTTTCAATCATAAAATGTGGAATATATAAGATTAATCATCTAATTAAATTGTCCAATACCATCGAATCATGTACATTTATGCTCATTAGACTTCAGTCTGCTTTGAAACTACAAAATGTTCTTTGCTTTCCTCTCCTCTTACACATCTGCGTTTTAAAGTTGATGTAGAACCATTTTATTTATATTTTGTCCGACCTCCACATACCGTTTGGAAGCGTAACGATGTCCACCGTGCACTAAACCTGATTCAAATTCCGACCAGTGCTCGAAGTATGTGTGCTTTTTACACTAACCTGCATTCAAAATTTGGTTCCTTAGTTTAAAGAGTCCTAACCCATGCAGCCTAAAAACTGGTCACGAAATGTTTCTAGGAATGTACAGGTTCGCCCACGAACTCGTTTAATCTGCATAACGGAAGCTTATGGTCACTTCCTATAAGAAGCTATCATACTAAATATATTAATGACAATTGGAAAGGCTGCCATTCTACAGTGGATTGATAATGATTGCTGATGACAGATTGATAACGATTACTGATGACAAATTGATAATGATTGCTGATGACAGATTGATAACGATTACTGATGACAAATTGATAATGATTGCTGATGACAGATTGATAACGATTACTGATGACAAATTGATAATGATTGCTGATGACAGATTGATAACGATTACTGATGACAGATTGATAATGATTGCTGATGACAGATTTATAATCATTACTGATGGAAGAAAGATTGATAATGATTGCGAATGAGAGACAAACTGATAATAATTATTGATGAAATAATGATGGATTCATAATGATTGATTGATTGATAATGATTCCTGATAATGGACAAACAAGAAGGTAGGCTGATTGATTGATAATGATTCCTGATAATGGAGAAACAAAGAGGTAGGCCGATTGATTTATTGATTACCTGATCCTAATTAATTGATTGATAATGAATGATAATGACAAATTGATTAGTCGGTTGACAAAGAAAGCTGAGGACAAGTTGACTGATTCATTTTAATTATATATCTTTAAGTTTGTGGTCATTTATATAGTCGATTTATATAGTTTTCATCAAACAGTCAATTTCAATATATCTTATTTAATTTAATAGAATTTGCAAATGCGAATTATACTACGTTTAAAAAAATAATATTTCTTTATTTTCTAATGAAATTTAATCAAGTTCTACTTAAAGACGGAGCAATTTATAAAACTTTCGACAAACGTACTCGCAATATATTAGTTCTGAATGTTTCGCCAAATATTTGATTAAAATTTTAATCTAAAATGATTTATTTTGAATTCTAATTCAAACAGAAATATATAGATAAGGAGTATATTTTAGGCATATAAGAAAAAAAAAACACGTGACAGTTGTTTGTTTTGCAAACGAAATATTAAGTTCGTTAATATAAAATTTCTCGCAAGATAGAATACTAACCTTCAAAATGCTAATTTAATTATTAATTAATTTTTATTTTAATTCGATTCTGAAAACACAAAATAAACACAAAATATAATTCAGCGACAGAGATCGGAAAAAAATTAATTATTTAAGAAAGGAAAAGAAGGCCGATGAAAATTTCTTTTAAAATGGCAGGCGAAGTCAATATCCAAACGTGTTTTCAGGACTAAGAAAGTATTATCTGTGATTTGTTTTTATTGTTTTATTTCTTTAATTAACTTTATTCTTTATTTTTATTCTTTATTATCCCCTACAGTTATCGAAAGTCAATTCCTTTAGGAAATACAACTCTTGAAACTGCTTAATATGAAGCATAAATTGAATACTGAATGAACCGAAACTTTGACAAATTAATTAAAATAAATGCTGTTATTGTCATGCTTACATTTTTTTTTCAAACAACGAATTTTAATTTCCGAAACGCCAATCTATTCACTTAATAAGAAACGAAAATAAATCCCAATATTCTGTTTATGAACTTAGAAAAGAGATCGAGATGCATTTTTAAATATATGGCAATAAATAACTTATCATAACTGCATGGAAAATATATTGTATATAAAACACACGTTGTTTTATGGAAAATGACAGATTTTGTTGTTTTAACGATGTAAATGGTCCTTTGTTGCGGTATATCAGGGTTGATCAACATATTTTGTATGGGGGGGGGCAGAAGGCACCTTAAAAATTTTTCATAGATCTGGCGGGCCAGTAGTTTTAGCAAGTTTCGTAAAAAAAACTTTCCAAAAGCCTCACTTTAGAGGTTATTTGGTTATTTGTTCTTTCAATTGTGATATGAAAAAGGGGTCACCTATGCTTTCCCCGCGATTGTTCCTTATTCTGAAAAAAAAAATTATTTTTTTTTTATTCCGAGAATTTGTCGACGGGCCGGACTAAAACTGTTAACAGGCTTGTGGCCTGTGGGCCGTATGTTGAACAATCCTGGAATATACCGTATAAATACGATTAAGATTTTAACACTTCTCTCTTATATGGTTCATGCTTGACACTGCGTTTTAGGTAGCCAAAGAAAAGAATACATACCCCCACGTACACTTATGCTGAAATTAAAGCAACGATCTTCGTATTAACGCCCCAAAACCTCGACCACTGGGCCACTGAACACATATGTGCGTAGCTATTTTTTCGTATATATTCGTTGACAAAAGTGGAGATTTCTTAAAGAACAAAGAATGATATACAAGGTGTACATGATGTCTACCGACAAACGGAGAGGTGTATTTAATGACGTCATTGTGATTCCCAAACCGTTTGAACTTTTCCAAAGTATGACTTCGTTACAGAGATATTAAGGGACAAAATTTGATGACGTCACTTCCGGCTTTTCATTTTCGTTGTAAAAACCAGAGCCGTAGCCAGCCTGGGGCCATAGAGTGTTGAGCTCCCCCCCTGGAAATGTAACCAGCCCCCAATGGAAAATACTTTTTCTCAAAATAAAATATTGCAGAATTTTATTTTAAATTTTTTGTTTTATTAAATTGTACATGACAATGGAAATTGTTCTTTGACGTTAAAAATGTATTCAAAATAGCTTTTTACTGTAGATCTTGCGTATGTAAGGTTTTTTTTACAGAGGTTTGGGTCTTCATCTGCTTTATAGTAAGAATAATGGAAATTATTGAGAGATACAATAAAATTTATGTTTTCAATTTAAAACTTATGTTAAGAAATTTATTCATTAATGTTAAATATATTAGTCTACTTAGATATTTAGTATTATTAAATATATTAATAAAATACATCAAAATATTAACGAATTTTAAGCCCTTCCTGTTACTTTGAGATCCCCCTGTAACAAGCGTCTAACTATGGGCTTAGTAGAAACATGGAAAAAATCATATGTCAGCAACACGCAATAACAGTTAATTTGTCGTCAGATCATTTTAAGGTGTGTTTGAGAGAATGAAACATGTGCGACTAAATTAAGGATACCAAATACAGGGTGATCTAAGAGTGCGAAAACACTCATGTAAATTAAATACTGGTTGGTAAATGGTAACTGTACGCCCGTGCACACGATATGAGTGAAGGGGGCAGCTTGTTAAGATAGATCACCAACATGGCCGATATCTTAAAGGCGGCCATCTTGAAGGCGTCCATTTTGTATCGCCCCTACGTGGTACTTCCTCTGTACACAGATATCCATATAGGAGATCGAGGGGCAAAAAATTAAGTTTTTGGTGATTACTGTAATACGGGTAGTCCTGAACTCTACCGACAAAATATGAGGAGGAGGGATAGTACACACACACATCAAGACAAACAACTTTCATAATTTCACATCTACTATTTAGTCAGTCGGAAAAAATAGTAAAAGCGGAAAACGCGCAGCAAGGTGAAATAAGTGACAAAATAAATGAGAAGGGGAAATTGCAAATCATATGAAAAGGCGGAGCCGATGACGAATAAGCGTTTAAAATAGCTAGCGAAAGAGTTTGTCTCGGTTATACGCAATCTTGGATTTAAACTAAAATCCCTTTTGGCTTAACCTCAAAGATCAGGTGAACATTCCAAGTAAAGCATATTGGTTTTCTCTTAGCGCAAAAGCTCAAACCAAAAGACAGTTTTAGTATATACAAATGTGTTCTGTTCTGTAACATTATTACTCCTTCTTAGAACAGTTCACACACATTACACAAATACCAGATGTAAAATCGTAGCCAATCCTGGCCCAATATGCAATCACATGACATTTGTATGCCAATAGCAAATGGAGGGATGAACCCCAAAATCCATTGTAAAATTGTCTTCAACCAGAGACCATCCTCTTAGCTCTTCACCCTTCAGAAATGTAACAAGTACTTCCTTTTCGCTTACATCTACGCATCCAATAATGTGCACATCATCTCCCGGCAACTAGCCAATGCTATCCACATGTATCTACGCTTGGTTCTTGTAATGCGTCTACTCAATGCGTCTTAATAAATGCTTTCTTCGTCGTGTGTTCATACTACTGTTCATCACTGGCAACCTTCTTATGGAATCATCCGCATTCAGCTTTATCTCCCTCACCTGCAACAAAAAACCATAGACTGCCTGATTGCGGTGTAGGCTATGACCCAATAAGCCTCAAGTTTTTCGATATTTGCGGAGTAGCATCACAACACAACTTACATATTCGTTAAAAGAATGGCGACGTACACAAACGAAGACTTAGCGGATATGCATATAATATAGGGAAAAGGAGATGGTAATGGACGTGCAGCGCAGAGACTGTACGGTGAGTGATTTCCACATCGTCGTATTCCTCACCATTCGACGCTTACAAGCGCTGATAGAAGACTGAGTGAAACTGGCTCTTTAACAACCTCAATGAAGGATACTGGATGTTTGCGAAGCATAAGGACACTATAAATAAAAGAATATGTTTTGCAGTCTGTTGCAGAATCTCCATCCATAAATTCACGAGCGATAGCATTTCAATTTAGTGTTAATAAAACTTCTGTGGTGAGGGTTTTGCATGCGGCAAAAATGCATCCCTATCACTTGTAGAAGACCCAAGGTTTAAGCTGACAATCCACGCAGACTGGAATTTGTAAGGTGGGTACTGCAGATGAAATTCTTAATGCATAATTTAACGCATTAGTGTTATTCACTGATGAGGCGTCGTTTACCCGGGGAGATATTTTCAACATGCACAACGAGCATGTTTTGGAATGTTTGCACGTCACTAACTTTCTCATAAGCAGCAACAGAAGTTTTCTGTCAAAGTGTGGGCAAGTATTATTGGTGATTCTATGGTAGGACCTTACCTCTTGCCAGATCGTCTGACCGGGCAAGCATACCGTATTTTTCTGGAGCAAGTGCTTCTTGGTTTGCTGTGCGATATTCCCCCTCGCCACGCAGATATTCATGCGATTCGTGCATGATAGGGCACCTGCACACTTCGTTTCTGAAGTGAAAAAATTTCTAAATGCGATTTATCTCGGGCGGTAGGTTGGGTGTGATGGACCTGTGGCTTGGAATCCACGTTTTCCGGATCTTAGTTCACTGGACTTTTTCTTCTGGGGCCACCTCAAAACATTAGTGTACAACCCGCCAGTGGACTTCCTTCAAGATCTAGTCGCCAGAACCATTGTTGCTGCAGACAAGATCAATAGCACACCAGGAATCTACGAGAGAGTGCGACAATCCTTCATTCGACTGTGTTTTCTGTGCAACAATACCCTCTGACACCACTTTGATCAGATACTTTGACTCCTGGAATGGATTCATAAATTGCTTTTATTTATCTGTTACATTAGTTCTGACCTATGAATGTTAGTGTATTGTTTTCTGACCGATTAAATAGTAGATGTGAAAATTATGAAAATTGTTTGTCTTGACGTGTACATACTATCATTCCTCTTATTTTGTTGATTGAGTCTAGGACCACTCACAGTAATCACCAAAAACTTAATTTTTTGCCCCTAGCTGGTACTTCTGTATGCATATCTGTATACAGAAGAAGTACTATGTAGGGGTGCCATAAAATGAGCCCCCTTTGAGATAGCCGCCTTTAAGATGTCGGCCATGTTGGTGACCTATTTTAACAAGTTGCCTTCTTCACTCATACCATGCGTACAGACATACAGTTACCATTTGCTTACTAGTATTTAATTTACAGGAGTGTTTGTACACTCTTAGATCCCCCTGTATTTGGCATCCTTGATGTAGCCGAACATGTTCCATTCTCTCTAACACAACTTAAAATGATCTGGCAACAAATTAACTGTCACTATGTGTTGCTGACATATGACTTTTCCTTATTTTCATGACGTAAACGAAATGCCGGAAGTGACGTCATTGTATTTTGAATTTTAATGCCTCTGTAACAAAGCCGTACTTTGGACAAGTTTAAACGGTTTGAACATCACAATCACTGGCGTGCGCAGGGGGTGTTGATGGGGTTGTAACCCCCATTGCGATGCAATTTTGTATATTTAACATAGGAATATGTGAGTTGTAGCTCTGTAACCTCCCATTGAGCCTATTCCCCCGCCTTACGAATTTTCTACGTACGTCTATGATCACAATGACGTCATTTACTACACCTCTTCCTTTATAGTTAAAGTTCAGATTCACCCTGTAGAAGGATTATATTCAAATGTGATTAAAATTTGGACACCCCACTTTTATATGGTTCATACTAAAACATATAATTTAGGGAGGGGGAAAAATACATGGGGCATGTTTTACTTCCCTCTCCTCCAAACGAAGGTTCAATCATGCACCGAGCGGCATAACATGACCTTTACTACCCTTGAGCCATAAATCTCACAAACAACTAAATATTCATAAACCACATAAAAGTGGTGTGTCAAAAACTTTATCTTTTTAAATAATCCCTCTAAACCCTCCTTTATTTCTAAAGGAGCTTTCGTTTTTGTGTCGGTATATTGTATAGAACTCGAAAGCTAGTTGTTGACCTATTATGTAACGGTTTTATTGGACCTCATAAAATAAAGAATGAATGTACTATTTTATAACAAAGAAAATGGCCTTATAAAAAAATGTGCGCAGTCACAGTTCTGTTATCATATGAGGCTTTGGACACAACAGTGGTACAAGTCCATTTTTGCTTAAAATGAGATAAGAAAGGATTTGCGTCCATCCAGTTTCGTGTTGGCCAATAGTAACGTGGTGCTATCCTGCAACAACTTATTACACTATGGTCATATACTAGTGTTGCAAGCAACAAGGCAACCCCAGAGGGTACTTCCATGGACTTAACTCAAAAATTTCATTTTTGTGATATACTATTATTGTTATTTTCAATGCTTCATATCATACCAACACCCTCATATTATACCAATAAAGTTCGAATTACTGGACGTTTCTAAGTTCGGAAATTCGACGGTCAGTTTATAAAACGGCGCCATTCTCGTAAAATTTAAATTAAAAAGTTCTATGTGCGACGACCATGTCCAAATACGCTGGAAATACGATCACGAGGTCTGAATAAGTTCAAAATACGACAACCAGCTATAGATATAATTACGCTGACATTGTCTTCAAAAATAATTATGATGTTTAAGTTATCTATATGACGTCATATCAAGTGATAAGATTTTGACTAGAGACCCTCATATCAAGTGATAAGATTTTGACTAGAGACCCTCATATCAAGTGATAAGATTTTGACTAGAGCCCCTAGAATTCTAGGCCGACGCCTCAGACGCCATTTTGTTGTACACTTCCGGTTTCATAACACAACGTTTGCCATTGGAAAATTAATAATCCATTTTCTTCTTACAGGATCTGTTACAAATCTAAACGTTCAATGTTTATTTCTCGAGTGATTTAAACAGTTAATTACAGCGCCGCACGCACCTATTTCATCATATTATATTAAAAATTACACACTTGTAAATCACTAAACTTTAACACAATAGTGAATGAGGTCACATGATACGATGGCATCAAAATGGTGGATGCCAGTTGCCTTTTTTTAGGTGCCTTAATTTTGACTATATAGTATCGAGTGAGAGAAATTTCAAGTTCCTCGGTTGCCACTAAACCCTCCTACTACTAATAAATATTTAAAAACTAGTTGATATGTAAAAAGTATTCTCTTTAAATATGTTCTAACATTTTTCATACAAAACTACAGAGATGAACTACTTTGGAATTTTGTTTGTGTTTATGTAAAAGGCTCCATTTTTTTCTTGAATAATTTTTGTTAACTGAAAAAGTCTGATTTTAAAAGTGTGTTTTTCTGGATAATTTTTAAATGTTAATACCTCAGTAATTAGATTAATCGAAGTAGCGTTAATTACGTTGATTTTTTTTTCATTTTAATTACATCGATCCTGTAATACCTCTCAGAACGATTGAGTGGTTTCTAAAACAATGTTTTTTGTCACCAATTTTTTCACCAAAAGGTTTTTTTTTTGACGACGAGATTTTTCTTCGACCTTATTAAGATAAAAATAATTATTAGCTCTTCAGAGTTAGAAATAGGTAATTAATGTCACATTACAAGTGATATACGTAATAACGGTTAGTATCAGATGCGGTTGGCGAAACACTTATTGTTTTTTGAAGAGTTTGGTATAAGATCATTGGTAAGACTTATGAAAGGAAAAAACAAATGGATGTATCATATAAATATCTTAATATGTACTTACGCAAAGATTTGCACTTAATTATATAACTTCAATGTACTCATATTTTGATTATGTTTACGCAATAAGCAAACACAATTTTAAATATACAACTGAGTATATACAGTCTGTGACAAATATATTCGCTCGTCAAAGCATCAAAATCATGTCATTAAAACTATGGCATTGACGGCATTAAAATCAAATAAAAATGTATGTGTGTGTGATGGTAATAAGTGATTACAGTACCACATTAAACTGAAATTTTATTGCAAAGAAGTGGTAGAATTTGAAGTTCCTTTTTGTACCTTGTAGTGGCTCTTTTTGCTTGGTTGCTTTGATATATGTGGCGATACGGGTATGGCATAATCACAGATGATGTATATGCTTTCCGGAGACAGATTTACCCACAGATGTTGCAACTTCTACTTGAGGTCATACACACTTGTAGATGACGAAAGTTGTAATCTCATGTTGTCCAAAAAATGCTGGATGACTGACAAATCTATTATATGGCGGGCCAAGGAAGAGTGGTAGCGTATTAATGGTATTAACATAAAACTCTAGATCTGTGCGGGCGAATATTATCGTGTTGAAAGGGGATTCTTTTTTAAACTTGTTGTGATAGGTAACACGGGAAGAAGTAAATTAGTTTGAACATTGCTCTGCAATGTCAATATCCCTCAAATTACTAGTAGTTATGGCTGAATATTATAGAAGATGTCTACATAGATCAGCACGCCAACAGTAGAGGCAATATATCGATCGTGAAATTGGGAGTAAAGCCGTCATCAGTGGTCCCAGTAGGAGCAAGAATTATAGATGAAGTCGATGCCTTACCAGTCTATTCGCGCCCGAATTTCGCTTTTATGACACCACTACAAACGGACCCAATAGTTTTAAGACGTTAATGATAGAAAGTGCGAGAATACAATGTACATATGAATGCAAATTTGTCTCTACTAGTCGATTAGTAACGGTACAAGAAGCGACAGAATTTATTTGCGAAGCTTCCACATGTTTCTAAATGGTGACAGCCCATGAAAGAAATTGATGAATGCCTCTGCAATTGCGATCATGCTTGTCTCATGATCGCACGATACTCTCTCTTGATGGATGGTTGGTCTGGGTCGTTGAAGCTGTACATTCGTGCCCTCACGTATCATTCTCCTATTACATACTAAAATTTAAGCCAAAGCCACCTAGATGGCTGACAATTTCACAAGACAAACAACCTGCTTTCACAGCTAACATATGGCCTCTCTGAAACTGAATCAGTTGTTCATAATAAAATATATTTCATCATCTGCACATGGTTGTTTCTCTCATCTACCTCTACCTAACACTTACAGTGAATGTATAACTGACAGACAGACAGTGAATGTATAACTGACAGACAGACAGTGAATGTATAACTGACAGACAGACAATGAATGCATAGCTGACAGACAGACAGTGAATGTATAACTGACAGACAGACAGTGAATGTATAACTGACAGACAGTGAATGTATAACTGACAGACAGACAGTGAATGTATAACTGACAGACAGACAGTGAATGTATAACTGACAAACAGACAGTGAATGTATAACTAACAGAGACTGTCTGGGAATCTTTCTTGCACGCTACAACGATTGCGATTCTAACAGCTTCAATCGTGTCTGCTCTGAACGAATTGTACAATAACAAATCTCCAAAATATACATTTTTAATAAAAATAACCCTAATATCAAATGAATAAATTAGGTTCACAAAAAAACACGCAATGGAAGAAAAATAAACTAAATATTGAATACCCAATAAGGGCGGATCCAGAACTTTTTTAAAGGGAGGACGATTTGTTTCAGATTCCTAATTTTGGTCAAGTGTTCGATACTTTTCATTTCATTTTCCATAGTATAATCCTAACTGAAGGTAGGAAAATCGCCCCATCACCGTTCTTGAATCAGCCAGTGATACCCAAATGAAAATATGAACCCTAACGGTAAAGTATTTGAAAGGGGGACACTTGATATGTGAAAGGCAAATAAAATATTAAATCCGAATTTTACATTTTCTATTACAACAAATTAAACGCATTTTTTCCTGTTGAAGAAGTCAGTATGTATGCAATGTATACCTACTTTCTTTTATATATTATTTTACATAATAAATGCTTAATTTTCAGAGCGCAAATCTATCGAAGTAAATTCAATTAAAATAATTTGTTTAAATTCCTTTCGCAATTTTTTTTCCAGCACATTGAGTACGTTTATTGTTCGTTTTGAAAAGAACAATCACGCATCCAAGAATGATGATTAAACTAGTTTAACATTCATTTGCTCTCTTTAACGAGTTCTCACGTTTTACACTAACTTCCCTTACACTTTAAATTAAATAAAATTTAATAACTTTAAAGAAACAAAACACAGCGCCACAAAAAATTAATTAAGAGAGTTTAAAGAAAGGTTAAAACTAAGAAGGATAAAATGCGTCATTTTGCGTGAACGGTTCTTCTGAGATTTAGAAAAGCAGCTTTCTTTGTGATAAGCACGTCACTGGACACGCGAATACCATATTTTCTAACGTACGTCACTCTTTCTTTAATTGCATCATTTTCTGGTCATTAGTGCCGAAAGCAGTTGAGGTTAGAGTAGCTTTAAAAACTGTGAGCATCTGCTTCGCACGGTTACGAGGGGCTTCGTGATTACAAATTAACTTTTACGAGAATCCTGCCGAAATGTAAATAAAGTATTTTGAGCTTCCGAAAAGAAGGGATATTGAAACCTTAATCGTCAGTTAAAACATTTCTTGGCGTCCCTAGCAAACGCTAATGGCACGTCGTAATGCTCTGAAGGAAAAGTGAAATATTTAGATCCGTTTACCGTACTGGTGTACTCGGGAGAGGGTTGTTGATGTGGGTTATAACCCCCCCTCATTTTGATGAATTTTTGTATATATACACATGAGTATATGAAGTTATAGCTCTGTAGCACCCTATTCAGCCTGTAACCACTCCTTTATGAACTTTCTATGCAAGCTTATGTTCTATCATGGGGTTTATTTTTACATAACCCCTGAATGTTAGTCACAATTTGCATATAATGGGAAATTAATTATTAACTCATAAATGATGTATTATGCTTTCTGCATGTAAAGTAAGCAAAGACGACTCCAATTTTAAAGACAACAGATATTAGCTCTTTAAAGTAATAAAGAGTTACTGGCTGTTGTCTTGAAAATTGGCGTCACGTTTGTATCAACAACTGTGCCAATGCTTAACCCTAGATATAGGTGTGCAAGGTCATAAGCAAAGACCAATGAGTTCGTATTAAAAGCGTTTGCATTGCGAAATCTTAAGTAGAAATGACTAAAGTCAGACAGTTTAAAAAACTTCAACGTTTATTTACAACAAACATCAAATTAACCAAACGTAACTACATATCTAAATTAATAACAACTACTTAACGCCACTCACTCAGACGTCACTAGGACTATGGAAAGAACGCCTAAAAAAACGAGACCTAGCGTACGCTCCATTTATATATAGGTGGAAGTACGCCATATTGCTTACGTCATTCCTACAGCAAAATTATTGCACAGTCACAATTATTCAGAAGCTACTCTACGCTATTCTAAGCGTAGGAGTCGCATAGCGGAGACAAGTAAAAAAGTCATCCACCATAAATAAGCTACGCTGCACTCTTCGCCCATACTTCGTAATGTAATTCTTCCGGGTCGAAGATGTAGTGGCTGAACGAAACGAAGTATGGACACTCATCGTACTCACTAGATTGCTAGGCTATCGATGGTAATGTTAACTTCTTTCGACTTATTGTTCCCTTTAAAGAATTTTATGTGGTAGCTATTATACAGTACGGCCCGGCCTACGGCTGTCGTAAAGATTTCCGTACCAAGTCCTGTCGCACGAAGACATATGGAGAAATAAGCAGATCTTTATACACAAAAGTAGCCTGCGCCGAACCCCGTGATATAGGGACAGACTTCAACCTCCGCATATATTTCCTGAGACGGAACAGGAAGACGGCGTGACGGAGGGTTTTCTGAAGACCTGAAGAATCCACTGGGCAGCCGTAACGAAAATACGTAAACCAGTTCCTCTGTAGATGTATTGATGTCTTCACGTAATGCCCTTGATATCCTTGCGCCATAAAAATAAAACCAACCAACCACGTAATGCAGAACGAATATCCAGCAAGATTGTGGGGAGAATTTCCACCCACTTTTCAGTATTACGACACGGTATCGCAGTTTTAAGCTTGATGAGAACGTTCGACCAAACCATTAGCTCGGAGATGGTATGCAGTAGTGAGAAATTCATGGATGCCCAAAAATCGGCTGAATAAATAAAACAATTGACTTTCCAATTGACGTCCCTGGTCCGTTCACACATGTTCTGGCACACCCAAGCTGGCAATCCATTCCGAATAGAACGTCTCTACTACAGTTTCGGCAGTTTGGTCCTTCATGCAAATGCTTCTGGCCACCGGATGTGACGATCTATGCATGTTAAGATATATGAAAAACCATGAGATGGTGGAAGAGGACACATGGTGTCAAAAGGCACCTGTGGAAATTTGGCATATTGTAGAAGATAAACGCCAAACTCCGACTTGGTATGACGCTGAGCTTTTGAATTATGGTACTCCAGGCATGATTTGTCCCAAATGGCAATGTCGAATTTCATAGATTTTCATACAAACGCCTTTGATCAAGTTAACCGTAGCCTTGGCTAATGCATAACTGTAAACAAACTTTTCCTGAATTCGGCTGGAACATACTGCCGTACAGTGTGAGAAGTGAGTGAAATGACAACCCCAATCTTACAGCGGAAATAATAACAACCAATTTTGACTTCTCGAATACGCTCCTGATGATAATATACCTTTTGCAAAGAAGAAAAACGTTTCTATTAAAATATTTTTATGATACAATCAGCATTCTGATGATTTTGTTTTCAAACAGAGCAAACATGAAATGTTTTATCAATTTTGATAACTAAAATATAGAGCTGCAATCAGACGTTGAGTGTTCACACTCTTTTCTAGATTTCTTATTTGCGTAATAGTGGTCATTCAAAATGTGTGTATACTTTATTCGTAATGACGAACTTGACAGAATGCTTTTGTTTTCTTTCCCATCAAATGTCACATCTATAAACGTCTTTAAACCCAAAACTACCCACGAATCTTTAATTTCTTTAATCGCGGCAGTCCTCAAAGTTCTAAACTTTAAATCATTTTGCTGCATGATGATGGAAAATTGAGAATTTGCTTGTTCCTCTTTTATTTAAAATTCCAATATTGTTAAAGCATTCGATGTTTTTTATAAGCTTGGAACAGCAATTTTTTAATTGAGACGAACCGTTAATTTGAGCTATTTGCTTGTAATTTCTAAACATAAATTAAAAGCAAATATTATTAATTATAATGATAATATATTCAACTAATATATTGCTATTAATGTGCATTTAACCCACATAAACAAGGAAATTGATCTTATAAAGGCTATGGATAAATTATTAAATAAAACGAGTAGATTACCGTAGCATTAAAGTGTTTGGGAAAGATCATCATTCACCCATTTCTAAATGTGATTTTAAAACAGTTAAAAATTATTCGGCGTTTTTTGGACAACGCCTTCTTTAATTGAAACTTTTTTTGATTTTCGAAATAACTTATTTGACCTTTATCGTAATTTTGAAAGGAATTTAATTAATTTTTTACAATAAGAAAGGTATCCAGAATATTTAATTCTTCTGTCGGTTATTTTTCCTACCGTTACTTTTTTTTACTATACTGTTACTTAACTCGTTTGATTTTTATAGATGTACCGTTATTTTTTATCTTTAATTGCTTCATTCGAAGTTTAAATTAACTGCTGCCATAACGGAAATCATTTAATAAAATTTTTACATTTAAAGGAAAATGAAAAGAGATGGGAAATGCGTCCTACAAAAACTCGAAAATTCTTTGTCAAATTAACTAAATCTACCATCTCTCTTTCCGTCCGCTTATTATGTATCCTCTGGACTTACGTAAAAAACTCTGAATACTTTTTCATATTATTAAATAATTAGAATGTTTAGATAATATTATTATTATTTATGCTAGAATTATTAAATAATACGTACATTGTTAGTAGACACACAAAGTGGTGTAAAAGCAATTTCTCCCATGTTCCATCAACAGCAATTTTTAAAAAATTGGGAATTTTTAAAGAATGGCGAGTTTTAGATTCACAAATTTTGAAAAATATAGACTTGAAACATAGTTATTGGTAAAAAATACATAGGCCATCTAGCGCTTATGAGTTAAATTCAAGTTTTTGTTTCCTCATTGGAATCAACAGGGGCAAAAAAAATAAACAACAATAAAAGATAAAGGAAATTGCCACCCATAGCCCAGATTGTATAGCCGCCCATTCCTCCCTTACAAAAGTCCTTCAATGAGTGCAATCACACGCCTTATGGCTCACAGGGTTTTGGTTCGAGTCCCAACTAAGCTTGGTCGTATGTAAACGTAACGTGAGGTGAGGTCAGTCGCCTGTTCTTTGCCCCTATGGAAAAACAATTGACCTTATTTCGCTCTCAGCTAATACTGAAAAATTGCCAGACACCCAAATGATTATGAAACTATCAATGTTGGCCTTAGGTAAAATAAATTGTCAATAGAAATTAATTTTTTATGCAGATACAATATCATTATTGTTGTCATTGATATATATATATATCATCATCATCATATTCAACCATTATCTATCCACTGCTGGATGAAGGTCTCTCCAAATGCTTTCCACACAAGTCTATCCTGGGCCATTCGTTTCCACGTCACCCCAACCTGTTTTCTTATTTCATCCACCCATCTAGTTTGAGGACGTTTTCTAGGTCTTCGGTGGTCTCTTGGAATCCAGTTCAGAATTTCTGTTGTCCATCGTTGATCAGTTCTTCTTGCAATATGCCCAGCCCATCGCCATTTCAGCCCTTTTACTTTAACAATGATGTCCTCTACTCTAGTTTGCTCTCTCACCCAAGTGTTCCTTTTTCGATCTCTCCTAGTTATTCCAAGCATGCACCTCTCCATGCTCCTTTGCGTTGTCTGTAACTTTCGTATTGCTCCAACTGTTAGACTCCATGTCTCTGATCCATAAGAGAGGACTGGCAATACACACTGGTTGAAGACCTTTCTTTTTAGACACAAAGGCAATTTCCCCTTCAGGATAAAACTGTTTCTTCCAAATGCACTCCAGCCAAGTTTAATACGTCTGTTGAGTTCTTTCATAATGTTGCCATCCATTGAAATCAGCTGGCCAAGGTAAATATATGAATCAGCAATTTCTAGCTCAATGTTGTCAACTTGTATTTTTGTTTCCTCTACGAAATTATTGAACATGATCTTAGTTTTTTGTAGGTTCATCTTGAGTCCAACTTCTTTACTTCTAGTTGAGAGCTCCTGTACCATGTCTTGGAGTTCTGATGGGTTCGTTGAAAAAATAACAATGTCATCAGCAAACCGCAAATGATTTAAATATTCACCATTTATTTTTATTCCCTTGTCATTCCAATTTATCTGCTGAAAAATCATCTGTAAAGCTGAAGTAAAAAGTTTTGGAGAAATGGTATCTCCCTGCCTCACACCTTTACCAATTTTGATAGTTTTGGTATCTTTATGTAACCGAAATTTTGCACTTGCATTTTTATACACACATTTCACCATGTCAATGTACACATCCTCGATGTCTGCTGATCTTAAAGAGTTGATGACTGCTGATGTTTTAATAGAGTCAAAGGCCTTCTCATAGTCAATAAATGCCACACACAATGGAAGTTCATATTCATGTGTTCTTTCAATTAATTCTCTTAATACTTGAATATTCTCCTAATACCAGAATAAGTACTGAATCCACTTCGAAATCCAGCTTGTTCTCTTGGTTGAGCTGCATCTAATTTTTTCTGCAGGCGATGTGTTAGCACTTTTGTGAAGATTTTATAAATAGCAGGTAACAAGCTAATTGGTCGGTAATTTTTTAAATCCTCTTTATCACCTTTTTTATGCAAAAGAATTACTGTTGCAGAATCCCATTGGTTTGGTATGTTACCACTGTTGAGGCATTTGGTAAAGAATTTTGCGAGTATGTCTTCTACATGTTCTCCAGCTTCTTTTAAGATATCTAATGTAATGCCATCATCGCCAGGGGATCTTCCTTTCTTCATACTTTTTATTGCAAATGCTACTTCTTCTTTTAAGATTTTAGGAGCTGTTCCTTCGACTATCTCAGAGTCTTCGTTTAATCCACTGTTTCCCTCATACAGCTTTCTGTAGAATTCTTCAACTCTTCTAAGTATTTCTTCCCTATTTCTTGTTACAGTGCCATCCTCTCCTTTTAATGCAATGATGTGTTTCTTCCCAATAGACAAACTCCCTTTAACAACCCTAAGGCTCTTGTTGCTTTCAATGGCCTTCCTTACTAACTCACAATTGAATTTTCTTATATCTTCTTTCATGTTTTTGCGCAAAGTTTTGCAAAGTTCTACATACTCGATCCTGCAACTGGTATTTTGATTGTCCACCTTCATAAGTCTTCGCCTTTTCATGAGTTGTTTCGTCTTCTCAGATAATTTGCTATTCTGCTTTTTACATATTACACCACCAATTTCCCCAGCAGTTTCAATTATTGTCTTAACAATGTTTTCATTTGCTTCTGAGATGTCAACTTCTTCAATAAGTCCTTCCAGTGCAGAAAAGCGATTTTTTAATTCCAACTTGAATGCCTCGGTATTTTCTTTTAATTTCTTTAAATCCACCCTCTTACATACTTGTTTCCTAATGAGCTTCTGCCTTTCTAGTTTAGTATTTAAGTGCATTTTACATCTCACCATTCGATGATCACTTCCAGTATTAAATCTGTTCAGTACGCTGCAATCTTCAATAATTGATTTCTTGTTTGCCAGTATATAGTCAATTTCGCTGGTTCCTCCATTGGGGTGTTTCCATGTCCATTTTCTTTGCGGTTTCTTCTTAAAAAATGAATTCATGATGCTAAGATTTTCAGCTTCTGCAAATTCGATGAGTTGATCGCCACGTTCATTCCTTTCCCCGTATCCGTATTTACCAACCGATGTCTCTCCTTGTTCCTGTTGTCCAATTCTTGCATTGAAATCCCCCATGATGAGCTTGATATGTTGTTTCCCCTTGGTATGTAGCTGTTTGATTTCTTCATAAAATTCTTCAACCTCTTCGTCGGTATGGCTTGATGTTGGTGCATATACCTGTACTATCTGAAGTTGGTATCGCTGGGTTAGTTGAACAACGAGCCTCGCTGCTCGATCTGACGTGCTTTCGACTTCAAGAAGGTAGTCTTTAATTCTTTTGTTGATTAAGAAGCCAACACCACTTGTTCTTCCAGTTTCCGTTCCTCTATAATAAAACAAATGTCCACTTTTAAGTTCCACCAACTCTTCACCTTTTCTTCTAACTTCACTGAGTCCTACAATGTCCCATTTGATCTTGTCAAGTTCTTCTTCCAATTCCTGAAGTTTTGCTTCAGAAGCAAGGGATCGTCCATTATACGTTGCCAAGGTCAATAACAAACGGCAGCCTGGGCCATTCCAGTGATTCTTAGCACCCCCTGCTTTCATGCCACACTGACCGCTGCCTTGATCAGGAGCACTCCAGCACCTGGAGACTAGGGGCCATGGTTTCTGGTGTGTCAACATAATGGAGGAATTAGCCATAATTTCACCACGCTGGCTAGACGGGTTGGTGAATTAGCCCTCCCCTTCCGCCTTTCTATCCGTGCAGCAAATATTAATTTGCCACATAAATAGAAAGCTCAGCCTGCACCACTTGAAGGCGGGGTAGGACACTAGGTTACTGGCCTGGCCGGTTCCACACATCGTCATACGTTCAGCGTGTGGGTCTCGCCACAGTTGAATGCAAGCAGCCTTTTTGCAGGCCATAT
>QLNU02015270.1:58385429-58396141 GCA_006491805.2 Dysdera silvatica
TACCCTTAGGTGTAACTTCAATTGTTATTCTTGATACAACATACCATAGTCGTATATAGAAAGTTTGTAAAGAGGGTTATAGGTTCAATGGGGGAGAGGTTACAGAGATGCGACTCACATATTCCTATATTAAATATACAAAATTTTATTGCAATGGTGGGTTACAACCTCCACCGGCATCCCCTTCGTACGCCAATACGACATATAGAGCGTATTTATACGACATACAGCGTGTTTCTTCATTAATAGTGGCATTAATGGAGACAATTGCAAAGTTGTGTAAGTTCAAATAAGGTCAGTTTACATATGCAACTCCAAATACCGAATACTTAAGATTATGTTTGAGATGTACATTAACTTGCTTGGAAATCATAAACAAGTACTGCATTTGTATCGAGCCGTACGAACTATATATAATGTATTTTTGAGACTGAATTGTTTACATGTGCCTTTAACCAGAGCTTTACCTGTTAAATATACTTTCAGTCATGATATAGAAAACAGATGATATAGAAAGCAGCTGGGATTTGTCGACGTAAATTTCGATTTACCCCTTGTGTATCGGACACGTGTGGATCAATAATTCTGTTTTTGAACAATGTAATTATTATTTGCTGTAGGCGGCATGTTTTACATCAGGGATCTTCAACCTTTTTCAGTCCAAGGGCCAATTTTATTTATTCCTTTAGGCTCGCGGGCCGCACTACAGTATCAACAATATTAGGACTGAATAACGGCAGCCTTTGTTGATAGTTTTTCCTTAATTCTCTACATTAATTTTACGTGCCCACCATATATATATATACCGGATGCGTCAAAAAAATGTATACACAATTTAAACTGTCATAAAAAATTTATTTCTCGTTCTACGAGGTTAAATTTCTGGATCAAAATTTGCCAGGCCAGTGGATAGGACGCAGGGGGCCGATCGAGTTTCCTGCACGCTCTCCTGACCTTACGCCGCTGGATTTCTTCTTATGGGGCACAGTAAGAGATGAGGTGTACAAACGTAAACTACGTAACCAGGACACACTTTGGAATGAGATTCAAGCGGTGTGCACAGAAATCTCATTGGACACTTTGGTACGATGTACGGAATCAGTGGTGGCTCGTACTCAGAAATGTATTGATACTGAAGGCCACCATTTTGAACATTTACTTTAACCACCATTTGAAACATTCGGTTTGACTAGAAAGTACCACTTATTTTTCAAATTGGACTGTAACCTTACTTTTCCCAGAAATTTAACCTTGTAGAACGGAAAATAAATTTTCTATGACACTTCAAAGTGTGTATACATTTTTTTGACGCACGCTATATATATTACAATGTAAAATATGTATGGAAGCAAAAAACATTTACAATACTTTTAGTTATTAATATGTAAAGCGAAATCAAACCTTTTAGCGAGATTTTTGGCACTGCTTATTTTTAACAATCCTGTCAATATCAGGTCTTATTTTTGATATTGCAACCCTAGGAGTGTTTCTAAGGTGGACGTCAGTTGTTCTGGTCCTAATTTTGATTTTCATCAATTTCATTTTTGAAAACAGTTGTTTACAGATGCATTTGCATACGCAATATATATATATGGGTGTTGATAGGGGATGTAATTTCCTCTGCAATGAAATTTTATGTATGCACATATGGATAATTGTTGTGGCTGTGTAGGCCTCAATTGTAAGCCTGTAACCTCCTATAAACTTTCTACGTCAGCCTATGCGCAGTTGCAAGTGCTCCAGGATCATGGGTGCCCCTATGGGGGCAAAGGAGGGGGGATCAAGAGACCCCCCCCATTTGTTTAAAAATTTGATTTGCCCGAACCTGCTATGCATTTACTTTCAAAAGTTTTATAGTCACATTTTAAAATAAGGTACTTTTTAGCTCATTACTAATTGTCAAGCAGTATCAATTATTTTTGTAGCGTTTTGGTATCTTGTACATTCACTAAAATTCTCGACAGCTTTGAGAAGGAGGTAATAATTTTTCTCAGCCACTTACAAGTACTCCTTAATTTTTCTAGCCCCCCCCTGAGGTACTTCTATGAGTATCTCCAGAATAGTACATTTCAGAGCATGAGGTTGTTGGTTGGGAAGATGTTCTTACCGATTTATTTAGAATAGAATTTGACGAGCCCTGGGTGGAATTTTTTTAAATCACTGTTGCACTGCAAATCAATAAAACTGCATCCAGTGCCCATATCCCATATACGCTAGGAAACTAAAGTAAAACGCGATTGAAGGGAAAAAACCTCGTGTTACTTTAATGATTTAAGATATTTTTTATGAAATATGAAAATGACAACAGAATAAAATATATAGATTTCAGACTCGGAGGGAGCAGGGACGTTAATTTTATGTGAAACAATTTGCATTTTTTCGTGAGCCGGGGGGCCACATAAAACATGCGGACCGCGTGTTGAAGACCCCTGCTTTATATTATACCATCAGTGGCAGACTGAACTGATTAAGCACCTGATTCCCTTATTTTAGTTTTTCAGTTAATGCATTATTTTATTTGAGGATTTTTTTTATTTGGCATGACAATGCTTTTTTTTTTAAACTAAATAGCCATCGTAGGCCCGGGATCGAACTTGGAAACATGTGCAGTGACGTCGAACTACTTCCTTCGTTAATGACCATCAGACTGACAGCTATTAAAAGCCCCTTTTCCATATTTTAGTTTTTATTAGTTAATACGTGTTCTGCTTTTTTTCTGCGAAATGGCTTCATTTGGCAGGACAAATGTTTAAAAAAAAAACATTCGCCATCGTGGGACCTAGCGTATGACACTATATACGAAAGGTTTTCAAATTCTGCGTCGCAAATTTCTGCCGAGGACTTAGCGACATTAATATTTTATATGAGCTATTATATAAAAATATTTCTTATTATGTGTTTCGAACTTTTTATACATATTTTTGAGTAATCGGCAATTTATAAGGGGTGAAGGAAGTTGTATCAAAAAGGTTTGAAAACCTCTGATATAGATACAGTACGGAGATGCGAATCATAATGTTTATGTATTAAGAAGGAGTGGGCAAGCACGATCTCAGTGAGAGCCGTATTCCGGTTTTTCATATATTATGAAAGGACACACCATAGTTACATAGTATTAAATGCGTTCAAATTTAATTAATATGGTTATATATTCTACACGTCTTAATTGCTATGTAAAATATATTATAAGGAAACCTAATTAAAAGAAAGAAAGTACAAAATAATTATTTTAAATTTTTAATAATAAAAATAAAATACAATAAAATGTACAGGTTACCTGTTGTGTTACCTGTATTAATGAAAAGTACAACATTTAAAGAAGATCGTTAGTTAAATCTTTCAAATTTGGCGTAAAATTTGTTAAAGTCGTCCGCAGCAATTCTGTGAAATGATGATTAGTTACCTCTGAACAATATTTCGACTTCACGAACTTTATTGTGAAGTACAAAGGTTCAGAAAAATATGGTGTACCAAAAATTAAAATTAGATAGTAAACAGCTTTCTTTAAGTAAGGGTATTTTAATTCTGGCACTAGTTCCCAGAATTCAATTATAGAAGTAGATTTGTGCTGCATTTGCAATGCCTGATCCTCTTTTATATCTAATAACTACACTTCCACAGCTGTTTTTCAACAAATATTATTTCAGAAACCTGAAATTCACTTTCAATAACATCACAAATAAATGGGTTCACAAAATATGCAATTGTAGAAATCGTCAAACCCATGTTTGAAATCTGCTTTCAATTCTTTCAATTTTTCTTCGTATTCTTTTAATTTTTCTTCTTTGATTTTAATTATATTTGATTCTACTCTTGGGAAACGATTAATTACTTTTGTCTTAAGATGGTACACAAAAAGACGAAGTTTAGCTTCTAAACTGAATACAATTTGTGATAAATCAATAATATTTTTTCCCTTCATTGTGAAGCCAAATTAAATGTTTGCAAATATCCTAGCATGTGTGTAAGAAATATTAAATCAGAAAACCAAGTTTCATTTTCTAATTTAAATATAATTTCTTTTGTAAATGTTACGATAGGATTTAGGAATTCCACAAAATTGCTTAAAACATTGTAAGTTGATAGTCATCTTACAACATACCATGGGGATAAATCACTGGACGATTCATATGCTTCGTCATTTATTTACAACTCTTCTAAAAGGTTCTCAAATTGATGATGTGTTTTGATTTTGTTCTAATTAAATTCACAATCTGCAAAACAATATATGTTCCACACATTTTCGTATTTGAAGTACTTCACTGTGGGATGCTCACTGTGAATTATGCAGTGAGGAGGTATGAAACTTGAAATTTTAAGATTACTGTTTAAAAGACCAATGAAACCTTTGTTTTTCCCTATCATTGACCGTCCGTATATCATCTCCGTCACTCGAAAAACTTACAAGTTTGTCAAGAGGCAATTCAAACCTGCTCATTACTTCAGAAAGTGCATTTCTGTCACCGATACCGCGAGTTGTTTCCATAGGAGCCACTAGGTCTAACATTTCCCCCTTCACAATTATGCCTGCAGATGCATAGAGGACAAAAGCGACCGATTGTGGATCCTTAATATATGCAGACTCGTCGAGAGTTAAACTACATTCTGTACAATTTTTCAAATCACACATCAAACTATTTTCAACATTTTTACTAATTGCACCAATACGGCACTTAGTTGTATGGCGTAACATTGTTAAATAAATTTATGCAATTTTGCATTATCTGAACCCAAAACTTTTAGAATTTCTTCCAAATTTCTTTTAAGGGCTCCTAGGACCTTTAAGTTTCCCCAAATGGAGAAATTTATAATGGTTTTTTAACTTTAGTTTTCTCAGTAAATATAAATCTAATTAAAATACTTCTGATCAACAATAACAAACCATCTATTATACATGACCAAGAACAATTTTAAATGACAAATATTTTTCTTAATTTTACAAAATATTAAATATGATTTATGAATTAATATTACATGGCAACAGACCGCACAGAATTGTAACTTAAATTTTGCTGCTACAGTGTTGCTCATGGGCTCAAATTGTTCACAGATATTGGGTACTCATACTCTACCTAAAGAAAGGTAATTAAGAAAATTAATTATGAATATTATTTTTTCCCGTAAATATGGTTTTTTAGGCATATCTTTAAGACCCTATTTTGTTCATATTTAATAACATATGAATACAAATTTCAAATGTAAGATATTATTACCCTTCGCAGGGATAACACAATTGCCAAATATGGTCAACACAGAAAAGCCTCCGGGGCGAGATTTTTGTGAGTTTTCGTGGGGAAATGTACGTGGGTAGCAAACATTATTGTATAAAAATTTCAAAAACAGGTACAAATTTTAAAGTACTATATAATAAAGTTTTCTGGAAAATTTTATTCAATTATAATAACCGGTTGGCAAGTTATCATGCGCGTAAGCTAAAAAAAAACGTTTTAAGGAAATCCACTTTAAAGTTTTATGAGCACTTTAAAATTGAATGAAATGTAGTATTATTGTTTTCATCACTGTCAGTCTCGTAGTGGACAGTTTTTGCTCCGGTTTGTTTCAAAATACTTCTAATGGTTTAAATTTTTTTTGAAGTGATAAAAAAAACAATTTTTTGAAAATTTGAAAGATCCTATGTGACCAACTTATGAATTCTTATTCTTTATATGGACGTTTGGCAAGAACAATATTTCGAGCAATCAAAAAAATAGATTCGTTTGCTCTGTCATCTTCACAACTAAAAGAAGAACAGATTGCAAGTACATAAGTTTCTTTGTTCGCAATTTTGAATTGAGTGGATATTTAGTTGAAAAGAGGGATGACTTACTTCGTAATGTCGACATAAATTGCTTACTTTTTAGTTTGCAATTGTAACTTTACAAAGCAGACACAACGACTTTCCATTATTGTCAATAAAAACAAAATTTTCTACGCAGTCTTCTTGAAAGATTCTATTTTCTTGTTCGCATTTTCGTTTTTTGGTATTTTCCAAGGACATGTTATCAAAAACTTCAAATAAATTTAATTCCAAAGTCTTAAATTGAAACAGAATAATTAAATTAATTTACTGCAGGGAACAATAACCCTCTGTAAACAATCTTAAATTGCTTAATGCAAATATTGATTCTGTACAATAAGCAAGAAGCCTGAAAATTTCATTAATTTTTGTATTAGTATATTGTATAGTTTTCAACGGAAGAATATATTTATTCAAAATATTTTTAAAAATTTTGTATATTTTCTTTAGATAAAATAAACTTTATTCAAGAGATAGATTATAGATATTCTAATATATTGTTGAACGTAGTATGATTCACTATTGAATATTTAATATTTTAAAATAATGAACATATATTACATCGTAAATGAACAAAGGTTTTGTTTTTGATAAAATTATTTTGTATTTGAATTGTAAAAATAAAATTACTAACGATTTTTCGTATTTTTCTAAGTTTTTAATTTTTGAAGTATGTCGGAATCTAAATATTTCCTTCCGTACTATCATTCGATAATTTATTTCACGGCATATTTATATCGTCATTATAAGTTTAACGTATTAGGAATTAAAAATCTTTCTTATTGTTTCATAATTATGACAAATATTGTAACAAGTTTTTCTTGAAATTAAGATTTATGTCTAAAATCTTTATTTGCTTACGTAAACGAGAACCAAAACTTAGCTAGGCAAACTCTAAGCGCTTATAAAACTTTAATAGAAATTGATAATTAATTTATGATTCAAAATGCTCGTTAATAACAAGTTTATACGCTAACACATATTTACGCATTTTAATTCAGTTTTTTGTTCCAAACTCCTTTTTATTTCAAGACCTTTAAAAAATAAGTGTCTTACAAAATTCAAATTTTCTGCTATTATTCGCTTTCTTTTTGGTTTTACGGCTCAAAGACTACAGTGGTCATGCTGCGCCGGGACCTACTGTTTTCCGAGGAATCCGAACCTCTTAAGGCCTAGGGAACCAAACCCCGGACTACAGTGAGCAGTGCGATCTTTATGAGATCTCTGAGTAAGCGTTCTTTTTGCACTGCTGGGAGTCGAACCCGGATTAGCCGCGCAATAGGAGAACGCGTTACCACACTGCGCCACCGCAGGGCTCATTTTCGTTACGTTTTTCTACAAGTGCTGCAGATGGTGATTACACTCGTCAAAATAGTAACCAGCCCCAAAACTGCACGAAATTATAATGATGCATAACTAAGACCTACTTAAGCAGAAGGGCTTCATTCTTATGGAAAGCAGTCCATTAGGCCCAGTTAGCAGCAGTAGCAGAGAAGATGTTTTGCGCCAGTAATTATGACAATATGTTTCTTCTCACGCACTTCTGGCTTATTATAATTAAAAAAAATAGTTCGTTGTTTATTTAAAAATACTCCACGTTGAAAATTTACTACATCCTAACAGAAGATGAGCTGAATAATCTACAGAGACACGTCTGTCTGAAGGAGAAATTGTAGGAGCAAAATACAAAATTAATGACGAGTAATATACCGGTTAATTTGGAAACGGAGCCAACGTTCTCCCTCTGGGCATTACTCCCAGCGTTTAGTTGCAATCAGTTCTAAATTTAATCATGATATCCAATTCTCTGAAAGATTGCCAACCTCCTGATGAGATTTGGCAAGTTCTTGAGCATCTGATGCATGATGAGAAGGTACGTTGAAGATCCAGCCATGTCATCAACCTTTTTACGACGTTTATTTAAGGAAGAGGTACACTGTATTTCACGTTGTTCCCGAAAGGAAGTAAAAAATTAAGACTTTCCAAAATTATGCACTTTTAGCTGATGAACCAAGGATTAATGAACAGGCTGTTGTTCCAGTAATTAATTAAGGCTTTAGTGTCAAGAAAGGGATGTGCGCTTTTTAAGAACCACTGACAGAAAAAGAATGAAATGAAAAATGACTCTCAGTTGCGTTTCTTTTTTCTTTTTTTCCAGCAGACTGAATTGCGACTTTTGACATTAGATAAGTATGCGTTGTTGACTTGCGGTTTCGTTTTAATTCCTTGAACATTTTTCAAATAACACGTTTTCGTTTATTAAAATTTTCTTTCGGGATGTAGGAGGGAAAAATATATTCGAAATTCTTCATAATTAATATATTTAATTCTTTATATATTGTATATTTTACAATATGAACTTTTTTTTTTATTTATGAGTTTTAATAAGCAATTATGTATTGAGTTTACAAAATAAGAGTTGCTATATGAAATTTATAATGACATATTTATAATAGGGTGATTCCATAAGTCCTTATGAGCTGAAATAACTGTTGAACCGAGTCAGGTAGACCCATGAATGTGGTGTCTAGATATAGTAAAATGGCTATGCGCTACACGATGAGATACCTCTCAGCACCCACTAGCGATAAATTCTGGAGTTAGAGTTCGTATCTCGGAAACTGTAGGAGATACGACCAAAAGTTAAATTACAAAGTTGTAGAGGATCATCGATTTATCAAGAAGAGCTATATCGGGTCCACGGATATGATAAATACTCGCCCGTAATCAGAGGCGGGCGAGAATTGTATTGAGTGTATGCAAATGAAATTTCATGAAATCAGAAAACGACCGTGTGCAAATATGACGTCAAAACTTTGGCGTAGTACAAGTAAGGAAAATAAAAGGAACCTGAATGTAAGTAATCAACTGATACTATAAACAATAAAATACGTGCATACAGTAAAAAGCAAAATAAATTGAGAAGAAATTTTTTTTTGACAGTCGATATTTATGATTCGTTTGTGGTTTTGTTCGTCGATTGTAATTCGGTTTAAATTTAGTAATGCCGCAATTGAAATGTGTTAGTGGCAACAGTTCATTTCTATTGCTGTTAATCGAAAAGCGTAGTGTGTTCTAACGTTTTTGCTTGTTTCTCCTTCTGTATGAACTTTAAAGCTAATTCCACGTGTCAATGCTATATTTTTGTGGGGAAACAGAGACTTTCTCTCATGATCAATATTATTATACCGTCACCTTACCCTTTGTCCGCCTCAGATAACAGGCGACTGCATATCATATCTGTGGACACAATCCGGCTTTTCTAAAGACATCGATAATGCTCTACACCTTTGTAATTGAACTTTTGGTCGTCTCTCCTACAGCTTCCGAGCTACGAACTCTAACTCCGGAATTTATCGCTAGGGGGCGCTGATCGTGTAGCGCATAGCCATTTCACTATACCTAGACACCATATTCATGGGTCTACCCGACTCGGTTCAACAGTTATTTCAGCCCATAAGGACTTATAGAATCACCCTGTATAATAATATATATTTATATTACACTTTCATTTGAAACCATTATATATTCCCAAGATAACTATATGGGGCTTCTGGCTACAAACGTGCACATGCGCATTTTTTTTTTCGAAAATCGAGATGGTAGAGAAGACGGGCTAGTTGTTACAATTTTAGCTGACGATGTGTTTATAGGCCTCCTGCTTCCCGTAAGTTGTTAAAATTTAGAGGAGTAAGGCAGGGTGTATTTAACATTATGTATAGATTCATTTCATTTATGGGAGTTTATAATATAGATTTTAAAATGTCGATTGTCCGGCGTGTGGGGAAATGTCACAGCTGGCCCCATAGTGAGGCAAGTTGTTGAGAAACAATATTTATCAACGTTTATTTGTAATAGGCATCGTAATAGTAAAGCCGATGTTATGGCACGGTTAGATGGTGAATCGTAAAGAAAAGAAATGTTTTTGTGTCTAATGGGGCACAATCCTACAATTTTCTACTATCAGGGAAGGTGCTGCTACCAACTGAGCTACAGCCGACAAACCCACAATCCTTTACGAACATATTTAAAGCGTATTTTCTGAAACTGGTTATTTCGCGTGATGGAGCAGTACATGGACTGCTTTTTAAATCAAGAAATTTAAGAAATCGATATTAAATTCACAGAAAAGCCAGTTACGGCATATATATTTATATAAGTAAAACACTACGCAGATTAAATTAAGAAACAATTTTTATCAACGTTTTTTAGGTATAGTAATAGTAGTACAGATGTTGTGGCATGGTTAGATGGTGAAACGTTCGTAAAGAAAAAATGTTTTTTGCGTCTGGTGGGGCACGATCCCACAACCTTGTACTATCCGAGCAAGCACTCTTACCAACTGAGCTACCAATGACAGACACTCAATCCATTACGAACGTATTTAAAGCATATTTTCCGAAACCTGTTATTTCGCGGAATGGGGCAGTACATGGACTGCTTTTTAAACCAAATTGCGAAGAGATCAGTATGGGGGGGGGTGGGATGCCCCACCAGATGCAAAACACATTTCTTTTCCTTACGAACGTTTCACCATCTAACCACGCCATAACATCGGCTTTACTATTACCACCCCTGAAAAATGTTGATAAAAATTGTTTATTAGTTAAATCTGCGTAGGGTTCGACTTGTGTAAATTAAGAAATTGTTACGTTATTGGAGCAAGTTTTTACACCAAGTATTATTACACAAAATCACATATAAAAGTGCACAATGAATTTGCACAATATTAAGCACAAAAAAATTATCCACGATTGCCGAGACGAGGAATAATATAACGTGCTGGCTTCCAACCTCCGAATCAGAGAATGCACTTGAAGAAAATTCACACATAAATCAACATCCATATATATATATATAATAAGCCATTTAAACACGACTATCACAGTTAAAAAAATAATTTAATTAGGTGGAT
>QLNU02015270.1:58403874-58431428 GCA_006491805.2 Dysdera silvatica
GGAAACCGGAAGAACAAGTGGTGTTGGCTTCTTAATCAACAAAAGAATTAAAGACTGTCTTCTGGAAGTTGAAAGTACATCAGATCGAGCAGCGAGGCTTGTTGTTCAACTAACCCAGCGATACCAACTTCAAATAGTACAGGTATATGCACCAACATCAAGCCATACCGACGAAGAGGTTGAAGAATTTTATGAAGAAATCAAAGAGTTACACACCAAAGGGAAACAACATATCAAGCTCATCATGGGGGATTTCAATGCAAGAATTGGACAACAGGAACAAGGAGAGACATCGGTTGGTAAATACGGATATGGGGAAAGGAATGAACGTGGCGATCAACTCATCGAATTTGCAGAAGCTGAAAACCTTAGCATCATGAATTCATTTTTTAAGAAGAAACCGCAAAGAAAATGGACATGGAAACACCCAAATGGGGGAACTAGTGAAATTGACTATATCCTGGCAAACAAGAAATCAATTATTGAAGATTGCAGTGTACTGAACAGATTTAATACTGGAAGTGATCATCGAATGGTGAGATGTAAAGTGCACTTAAATACTAAATTAGAACGACAGAAGCTCATTAGGAAACAAGTAAGTAAGAGGGTGGATCTAATGAAACTGAAAGTAAATACCGAGGCATTCAAGTTGGAATTAAAAAATCGCTTTTCTGCACTGGAAGGACTTATTGATGAAAGTGATATCTCAGAAGCAAATGAAAACATTGTTAAGACAATAGTTGAAACTGCTGGGGAAATTGGTGGTGTAACCTGTAAAAAGCACAATAGCAAATTATCTGAGAAGACGAAACAGCTCATGAAAAGGCGAAGAGATATGAAGGTGGACAATCGAAATACCAGTTCCAGGATTGAGTACATAGAACTTTGTAAAACTCTGCGCAAAAGCATGAAAGAAGACATAAGAAAATTCAACTGTGAGCTAGTAAGGAAAGCCATTGAAAATAACAAGAGCCTTAGGGTTGTTAAAGGAAGTTTATCTGTTGGGAAGAAACACATCATTGCATTAAAAGGAGAGGATGGCACCGTAACAAGAAATAGGGAAGAAATACTTAGAAGAGTTGAAGAATTCTACAAAAATCTATACGAAAGTAACAGTGAATTAAACGAAGACATTGAAATAGTCGAAGGAACAGCTCCTAAAATCTTAAAAGAAGAAGTTTCATTTGCAATAAAAAATATGAAGAAAGGAAGAGCCCCTGGTGATGATGGTATTACATTAGATATCCTAAAAGAAGCTGGAGAATATGTAGAAGACATACTTGCAAAATTCTTTACCAAATGTCTTAACAGCGGTAACATACCAAACCAATGGGATTCTGCAACAGTAATTCTTTTGCATAAAAAAGGTGATAAAGAGGATTTGAAAAATTACCGACCAATTAGCTTGTTACCTGCTATTTATAAAATCTTCACAAAAGTGCTAACACATCGCCTGCAGAAAAAATTAGATGCAGCTCAACCAAGAGAACAAGCTGGATTTCGAAGTGGATTCAGTACAGTGGACCATATTCAAGTATTAAGAGAATTAATTGAAAGAACACATGAATATGAACTTCCATTGTGTGTGGCATTTATTGACTATGAGAAGGCCTTTGACTCTATTAAAACATCAGCAGTCATCAACTCTTTAAGATCAACAGACATTGAGGATGTGTACATTGACATGGTGAAACGTGTGTATAAAAATGCAAGTGCAAAATTTCGGTTACATAAAGATACCAAAACTATCAAACTTGGCAAAGGGGTGAGGCAGGGAGATACCATTTCTCCAAAACTTTTTACTTCTGCTTTACAGATGATTTTTCAGCTGATAAATTGGAATAACAAGGGAATAAAAATAAATGGTGAATATTTAAATCATCTGCGGTTTGCTGATGACATTGTTATTTTTTCAACGGACCCATTAGAACTCCAAGACATGGTACAAGAGCTCTCAACTAGAAGTGAAGAAGTTGGACTCAAGATGAACCTACAAAAAACTAAGATCATGTTCAATAATTTTGTAGAGGAAACAAAAATACAAGTTGACAACACTGAGCTAGAAATTGCTGATTCATATATTTACCTTGGCCAGCTGATTTCAATGGATGGCAACATTATGAAAGAACTCAACAGACGTATTAAACTTGGCTGGAGTGCATTTGGAAGAAACAGTTTTATCCTGAAGGGGAAATTGCCTTTATGTCTAAAAAGAAAAGTCTTCAACCAGTGTGTATTGCCAGTCCTCTCTTATGGATCAGAGACATGGAGTCTAACAGTTGGAGCAATACGAAAGTTACAGACAACGCAAAGGAGCATGGAGAGGTGCATGCTTGGAATAACTAGGAGAGATCGAAAAAGAAACACTTGGGTGAGAGAGCAAACTAGAGTAGAGGACATCATTGTTAAAGTAAAAGGACTGAAATGGCGATGGGCTGGGCATATTGCAAGAAGAACTGATCAACGATGGACAACAGAAATTCTGAACTGGATTCCAAGAGACCACCGAAGACCTAGAAAACGTCCTCAAACTAGATGGGTGGATGAAATAAGAAAAGAGGTTGGGGTGACGTGGAAACGAATGGCCCAGGATAGACTTGTGTGGAAAGCCATTTTGAGACACACGTCGTCAGCAGTGTTAGCGAGTGGGTCTATGATGATGATATACCATAAATATATATATATATATATATATATATATATATATATATTGGTTTTTATCTTTATATAAAACCTATTATATAATATTAGTTAATCTACGGTATTAAATTAATTTGATTTAAAAGCTCAAACTAGATGAAACAAAAGACAACATAAAAGAAACAAATTAAAGACTGCAGGATATGAAATAATTAAAACAAATTAAAAGTAATCAAACAAAATGTCAAATTAAAAGAATTAAATTTACAAAAGTTGAAATTAAAGAAATACAAATAAAATAAACGGGCCTTACCTGGTGTAGATTGAAATTTTATTGTCTCTGAGACCGTGAAGTCGGATGCATGTTTAACCTTCAGATGTTTTAGTATAACATGCGAATGCTTAAAAATAACTCAAAAAATTTTGATTAAATGTTAAAAACAGTTTATAGTATCAACATTTTTAAAAAGCACACAGGAATAATGGGCTTAAATTGAATCGTAAATTATATTTTTTATGCCACTTTTTAATAAACGACAATTTTTTCCTACAGCTTAATTTCCTCGAGTGTTTTCAGTTTTTTTTTCCACACCGGTTTGCAATTTTACCATCTTTCTTCTTTCTTTTCTTAAAAATTCTTGATCCAAAAAGAGTAAACGGGATTGTTTCTTAAAAATTAATTTCTGCAGCTGTCGCATAAAATGAATGGAAAAAAATGGAATCGCTTTAAAATTTTTATTTAACTCTCTTACTAAATGACATTTAAGACCCATGTTGTTTGCAACAGATAGGTACCTATCTTAAAAATGTGTGCTTTAAAAATGTGTGTGAAAATAAAATTATCAGAATTAATAAGAAACTTAAATTTGATGCTATATGTGATTGCCGTATTTAACCTTTTAAAATTGCCAATTTTACAGTGTGACATAATTATTTCCTTGTGTCATACCCTTTCTCACGTCAATTTGCAAATTTCTCGTCTATTCTTCTTCCTTTTGGTAAACTACCTTACGTATAAATGTCGAACGCCATTATCTTATTAAACGAATATTTTGTAAACAGTGATGGAGAAGAAAACTATAAATTTAAATATTATATTTTCAAAATATCCAATTTAATTTAAAAATTGTTATACGTAAAACTTAATGGCTATACCAAAACTACTCTTCTGAGATTAGCCAGCTTATATAAAATTGTTACTTTTTTTTTTCTTTGGGTTTAATATTTCGAAAAAATATATTCGAAATGGTAAATATACAACATCTTACGAACTAAATAATTGTGTACATGAATTTGAATTTCTAAGAGCTTACTATTTTTGTATAATTTAAAATTAAATTAGTGCAGTTTAAATGATGATTATGATTTTACATTTTAGTTTGAAAAATATTGAATACATTATTTTTTAATATTCAATGCTGTTCTCCTCCACATTTTAGTGTATGCAAATATACTACTTTTTCTAAAATATAAATATTCATTTGAAATTAGGATAGGATCTAAATATTTAAAAATCATACCTATTCAAAATCAATCACGAATAAATCTTAGAAAAATTATAAAATATTATTATGAAATCATTCAAACATTTCGAGGAGAAATTATATATTTTTAAAATTTTCTAGTTTATTTATTTTTCTTTCAAAGCTTAAAGAAAAGAACCGTTGAGAAGAAATAAAATTTAGAATTGAGAATAGCAAGTCGCTAAAGTATAAAATGAGAAAATTCACATACTTGGTTTTGTAAGCTATTCTAAATTCCACATCTTCATAAAATTTATATAAAACATTTATATAAATTGTAGTTTCGTCGCTCCGGCATTTACTTCTTATTTAAAATATTTACGCCTGTAGAACGTTTGATGTGTATTAAGTAATTTAGTGACAATCAGAAGATATTCAACTATGATAAAATCAATAAATACTTCATGTTCAAAAGGAGAATAAAAAGAGAGCTCAATAAAATCATACAAGACGTAAGATTTCCATTTCATGTGCTCCAAAACCGTGGGTCTTCAACCATTTTCAGTCAAAGGGCCAATTTTGCTTATTTCTGTTAGCCTACGGGCATCACAGCTGTAATAACAATATTAAGACTAAACAAAGGCGAATCCTGCAGGAACCAATATATCTCCCTAGATAGGTCTTTATTGCCGCTTTTTCTAAGGTTTCTATATTGGTTTCGTGCACCCACCCGAAAATATTTTTTGTACCCGCCTCCGGGTTTGATTATATATGTTACAATATAAAAATATGTATGGAAGCAAAAACATTTACAATAGTACATTTAGTTATTAAGATATAAAGCGGAATCTAACCTTTTAGGGAGATTTTTGGCATTGTTTATTTTAAAAAAAAACTGTCAATAAAGCAACAATGTTGTAATAACTTTTTTGGCGTTATTATTACTGCGCCTAAAAAAGACGATAAAAATTGTTGCTTTATTTAATCTGCGTAGTGTTCGATTTGTATAAAACCTGTCAATATCAGTTCTTATGTGTCTTTTCAAGGCTGACATCATATTCAGTACTTCTATAAAATAATTACTTAATTTGAATTTTACATCTAATTTAATTTAAACCCGTTATCTCTCGATAATAATACATCAAAATTGTGTGGTAGAAGTGGTAGACAAATCTTTAAATTTCTTGGTTTCCAGAGGCTAGAATGCACTACGATTAGCACTATTACAAAATACCTAAAATAAAAGCATATGCTGTACGTAATATTTTGGACGACATATTGCAAACCAAATTCAATATTTACTTTTCAATTTAATCTTTATACATTATATTTAAAGTGTATCTGTTGAATGCGGGTGTATTTATTGAAAGTTCTTATTTTCCGTCACTCATTTGTTTCTACTGACAGCTTAATAACATAGAAGCTGTTAATTAAACAATGTGATTAACTTAGAAATAGCTATTAAATTTTAGGAAACCATTTCCGGAATAGAAGTTCATATCACACCTGAAGAATCTATACTTATTTCGACTCGAACGTAGTAAACGTATGTTTAGCAGGCAAGTCTTATCGACTACGTTTTATGCAGATTAAAAAATTGCTATATGAAATATATATTTCTGCCGTTTCATTGCTTTGGCAAATTGTAATGTATTACTCGTATAAAATCTCTTTATTTCCTATCATGCATTTATCTGCTAAGTAATTTAATGTACCTGTGTAGTATAACATAAGTGTTGTTTCAATTTTAAACATTAGTGTAATGAAGGATAAGGGAAATGTTACATTAATGCAAAGGAAAACTTTTGTAAGCACAGTAAAAATGTATGTCATAGAAGTCAAAAATTGATAAAAAGTAATTGAACAATGGTTACAAGGATAACAGACTAAAGTTCTATTATTAAATAAAATCTCATTTAGAAAACGCTGTTTACAGAAAATGAAGTATGTTACAGATCGTAATTGAAATTAAGATGTATATTCATAATTAAGTAATTTATAGGTTATTATTACCTATATAAATTCCAAAGCGAAGGAATTCAGCAAGAAATAAGTAGCAATATGGACATGCGCCAACACATTAAATGGCATATTTACTTACTAATTATAATGGTTCATATAAAAGCAACGGACAGAAAATGATTGCAATATAAAATAATGGACATTGAGATATGAGTTTTAAGTTTATTGTGTTAAGTAGAGTATCACATGTGAGGTTACAAATAAAAATGGCCTGGCATAAATGGTCCAAAATTAGTTTGCGCGCTAGTTTGAGCAACATTTATTAGTAAAACATGAAAAATTTTGTTTATGTTTTATATTTAAATTTATGAGCCAGTTAATCTTCTTGAAATTTTTACGACACAAGCAGTTTAGATGATTAGTACAACTTTTTGAGCCCTTTTTACTAAATACATTTAAATTGAACAGACTTTTTTTTGGACTGCAGTTTGAAATTGGCAAGATACAAATCGCAGATAGTGACATTGGGCAACGAGTAATTTTAATTTTATGTAGCAACTAAACAGCGAACTACGTAAAACGAAGATTGTTTTAATGAAAGTAGTAACTACTTTGGAATAGATTTTTATTAAATCCTGACACCATTTGGTTAAATACATGGTTAAAATTCCTTAATGCAATGACAAATCTTTCCTAAAAATGTGAAGAGGCGGACACAGACTTTCATTTGGGGGGTTAAGGACAGAATTTGCCATGGTCTTGGAATAACACCCTTCATTTTTCATGAAAGTTGGAATTTTTTACAGTGAAAAAATATATTTTTGGGGGGTTATGATCCCTGTGACCGCCCACCTGTGTCCGCCCTTTATCTCAAGCTAATATATTAGCTACATCTTAATAGTTAAAACGTAGCAAAACCATACGTCATTCGAAATTAATCTGATTTTATAGAATCACAGCACTAGGATTAAAAGCTTCATAGTGAACTAAATAAATCGTGAAGGAATTTCTGACGTTGCGTAGTAATTTCGCCCGATGTGTTAATTAAATCTCGCCGTCTTGTCAAAAATTCACAAGATTTTGCACTTCTCAAAGACTCAGGAACCAGCGATTAGCACGAAGTTGATGTGCTGGCATTCTTTAACCCAGTCGAACTTTCAAAATTGTATAGCAGCTCGTGGTTTAATTTGAAAATTTCCAGAAGGGGGAATGACGTTGTGTATTTATTCAAGTTTTCCGAGATGAATTCTTCTATCTCTTGTGAATAATTAATTAAAGAACACATGTTACTCTGTCCAATTGCGAGTCTGACGGTTTGAATAAAATGATAAATTAGATATCCGTTAAATCCATAAATTTCCAGAATTCCAGCTCTTTGGATAGATTTGAGAAAACAGAGAAACTCCGCGTTTTGCATATGCAAATCAACGCTAATTAAGATCGTAGTACTAACGTCAACATATCTGCAAACTGAGCAAGAATTTTTACATATAAACCTGTATAACCGATTTAAATTCACTAAGATAATGAAATTTGAGTTCTAATTATGGCAATTAAATGGATTAAATCGACCTTTCAAAATAGAACATAATCCTTGTGTCGATACATTTTGCCAGATCTTTTCTCACACATTTACACACCTGCCACCCTGGATTTCGCGTACTTATCAAGACCTTAATAACATTAATTTTGAAAAATCGCAAGGCAAAGTCTTCTTTCTGTCGATAAGAAATTTTGTAATTCTTGTACAAGGAAGCACAGCATTCATTTGATATGTATATATATACAGGGTGTCTCAGCACCAGGGTTGCAAACATCTAGGAGGGGTAGGGTACACCTAGACGAACAATATTTGTCATAAAACCTAGGGTCGCAAACCACTCACAGCGCCAGTTCTAAAACCGTCCAGCATGCACAAATAGTGACAACCAGTGCATGAGAAGCGCAAAATGCGATGTCCTAATCATCTATGCACTTGGACAGCTGACCTGAGTTTTATCTGGCGCTTTTCACGCACTGGTTGTGCATGCTGTACCTGTCAGTGGTTTGCGATGATGTTAATCCGGCTCGACACGCAACGATGGGAAAAGAAGAAGAAAAAAGGAAAAAAAAGCTTACTAATTGACTCCTCACTGTATTTGAGGAGTTTCTTTCTGAGGCCTTAAAAGATCTGGGTTCGTCGAAAACAAGTGGATTCACAGCCATTCATCCAACCTGCCATTAATTTGGATTTAACATCTAATGCTATCGTAGAATGCCTTTTGTTTTGCTTTTTAACCCAACAGGTTTCATTTCCTTGGATATAGGGGTCCCGTTCCTTTAAAAGTGTAGCTATCTGTGCAGCATGACATTTTATATCCTTGCGCCGTAAAAGGATAAAGAAAACACAAAATTATCGGTGAAATATTTAAACCGAAATAACCTTAAAACATCTGAACAACTTACTATAATTTTGTACTTTTGGAATGCTATCATGAAGTCAAAATTATGATGCAATTACTCAATATAATGCGAAGGTAACTCAAAATTAAAGGAAGTCTGCAGATTCATGTATTATATACCGTAAACGGTATCTATTATTGATATATCTATTATTGAATTTAGTTAATTTTATTTTTTTATTTATTTATTTAAACAAATTTGACTCAATGTCACATGAAAATACACAATATCCAAGATTTTTATACATTATATGGTTGATATCTCGCCAGGGCAGCACCAGAAAAAGCGTGAGTTTGACAAAGCCGATGCTGCCCCTATGAGTTGACAATATCGTAATCCAAAAAAAAAGAATGCTTTCCTTTTTTTTTTATATCCTCTCTTTTTCTGTAGATGTGACAAAAACCTGACAATACGAAATTACAGCCAATAGGCAAATATATTAATCTAGTAAAACAAAATGTGTTCTTACACGAACATTACATGAAATTACATGAAGCAGTAACATGAACATTACATGAGTATTACATGAAAGTCATTATAATCATAGACGTAACTAGGGGTTGTTTAGCCCTTTCTAAGAACTTTCCCTAACAAGAAAAAGCAAATTACAAATAAATAATATATCTAACGCTTTGAAGTGTGTGCATCCCCCTCCAGCCGCTTTCTTTCTCTTAAGACTTCTAGGCCGACTTCACCAATGTTTATCAATCTTCATAAGAGCTGCATCGTTTCTTATATGTCTGATTGCGAAGAATTTCTTAATCAAACGTCAAAGTTCTATGTAGAAACATTTTATTGAATTTGTTCCTAATCATATCTATAGAATTTACATGGGTTTTAAACTAATGGCAATCTGTCTAAAAATTCTGAAATGATATTACGATAAACTTTAAATTTCCACGTCATGCTTACATAATAGCACCGTAAACTGTTCCGTTGAAGAACTATCCTTTTTGTAGATTAAGTTTGCACGAGTACCAGTGTCTGTTGAGAAAATGAATCGAAATTTCTTCACAAATAGTTGGTATTTAACATACGATAACGCTTTATTCCAACTTTTTCAAATATGAATAACTTGACGAAGTACTAGTGGCCAAAATCCTTTGCCACGTTTTATGAAATAAGCATTTTTTTCTTATTTAGTCTTCACAAGTATTTTTGTTTATACGGGAAAAGTACTTACGTGAAACCGAAAATTCAAGCGTATGCAAGCATCTACTTTCATTCATTCGAATCCAATAGATAAGATCACGGAAAGAACTTATAAATGAATGCTTTGGAAATTTCCCGAATGACGACGTTTCCATGAAAGTAAATTAAGAATTGAGGAAAACATTTTCATACAAACACAATATGAAAACAAAATACTTTTGCGCCCGTTATTTTTTCATCAAATATTTTGTTGTATATCTCCTATTATATCTTAGCCTATGTAAATATTTGGGAACTTATCTGTTACGTTACCTAGAGACATTACTTCCATGGGCGCCTATACGGGGCGCATAGTGGAGCTCTAGCACCCCCCTAGCCGTTTAAAAATTTTATTTGCTCGAACCTGCTATGCATTTACTTTCAAAAGTTTTACAGTCACATTTTAAAATAAGGTACTTTTTAGCTTATTACTAATTATCAAGCAATATCAATTATTTTTGTAGCATTTTAGTATTTTGTAGATTTACTAAGATATTTGACATCCTTAAGTAGGAGATAATAAATTTTCTCACCTCCCGTCCCCTCCAAAAGTATTCATATGGGCTTCCATGATTACTCCACATAGAAATTGACAAAGAAACAAAGGATACCAGGCATGAAAGAAGAAATTTCATATTTTTTAATAGTTTAAAAACATTAATGTTAGTTTCGAGAGTAGAGAAACTGCCTGATATATTGCGGTGCTTAGACTGCTTTTTAAACCTCTCGCCGTGGTTTAAAAGACAGTCTAAAGACTGCACTATTTTTTGCGAACTTTTCCGTAGTAAAAGCCTTATATAAGCTCGCAAGTGAAGAGTGTGATCGACACCTGAAGTCTAATGGGTAGAGCACTTGGCCGGTAATAGGAAGGAAGTGGATTCGGCCCCCAAAATGCGTTGAAAAATCTTTCATTTCTTTGGGAGCTTTTAATTATCTGAAGCAAATAAACAGTGGTGTATGAAACAGGAAGAAATTTTATTACATCAAGAAGACTTAATTGAATAATGAAATATCAGATAAGGATAAATAATTACGAAAGTATAGCCTTAATTTTTTCCTTTAAGCAAGAGTCATAAAATTCAGCACATCGCTGCTTTAAAGGGAAGGTATACTTTTAAGAATAATAAACTTAAGTTAAACTCTCAATCCTAGATCCCGTATTGTGCCAATTGAAGATTTTAAGCATCATTCTAAGATTTCAGGAAGTTATTTTTCTCACATCAGTTTTCAAGCCTTCCGCATCTAACGCCTCTTCTTTTCTGAAAAACACCTGATCCAGAAACACCAAATAGTATTATCTGCGAATAAAAAGGGGTTTTAAGCAATGAGAGGGAAGAAGAAAAATTGATTTTCTCTGTTAGATTTTTTGCTTTAAAATAAGGTTTCTTATTTTATAAATACGATTTCATTCGACCTTCTGAAACTGCACTTAAAGTTGTATATTGGATAGACTTTGTGAGCTACATAGTAAAATGTTAATTCCCCTATATTTTGCTGCTTTGAAATACGTTTCACTACGATAATTGTTGGAATTGAAATATAATGTATCTTAGGTTTAGCTGGTAAAACAATAAGTTCTCTCTTAAAAAAAAACCCTGTTTTAATAGGCCGCCGCTTCAACTAGTCCGAATATCCGTTAGGCCAGAACTGAGAGGACGGACCAAAACACAAAAAACGTTTGTTGATAGGAACCAACGAAAATCACTATTTTTTTAAATAAATGATGAACCGTCCTTCAATTTATTCACCTGATACCTGCTGATGTACCTATTTTTAAAATTTTATAAGTAGACACCTTTTCCTTCATTTCAATTTTTTTTGCAGTTCTACTATTTTAAAAGTCTTACAAGTTTTTGCTGTTGTGCGTTTTTAATTGCTTATATAATAAGCATCATAAGTCATGTAATCACGAAAATAATTTAGTTAAATCTGTAAGAACAATCATTATAATAACTTCCTCCACATTTTCCTCATAACTTTAAATAAATTTTCTGATTAACTGAGCAGAGATCATTCCGATTCCACCATATAATAGCATCATAATAAAATGAATTAATTTAAGAACAATCATTATAATAACTTCCTCCACATTTTCCTCATAACTTTATTTTTCTGATTAACTGAGCAGAGATCATTCCGATTCCACCATTATAGGAGCTTACAGAATTTTTCACAGAATTTTCATTTTCGTTGAAAGAATTTACACAGCAGATCGCATTTATTTTCAATTGCCCATATTGCAATTTATAATTCATAATTTTTACTTCATACTCTCAATCATTCATCGCCACCTCATCTTCATAGTTTTGCTATATAATTTGTACTTCCTACATATTTCTTTGAGGCATGATACTTTTTGGGTATGAGATAATTATGTGTTGTTCGCATCGAAGTGCTCAAAATTCCCTAATATTTTATAAATACCACTCAAGAAATATTGCTTAGATTAGTATAGAACTCATTATAATTATCCCCAATTTTTTGTAAATAAATCGTAGACGGAACGTATAATTTTTTTGTAAAACATTCAAATATCGCTATGCAAAATTCCAAACTTTTAACAGTTTGAGTGCTTAAACATTTCGACTAGAAAAACTGAGGGATAAGAAAATTTATCAAATGCTCCAAATTACAGTTATTGAAGTTAGGCGTGCAAAGAAGGAGGACTTCAGTTTCCAGCTCTCCCATTGTTCATTAAAACACATTATTTCCTTTAAGGCCGCATCACACGGTCGTCTTTGAAGATACGTGTGCCTCCCCTATAATTTTAGAGTTGCTATGCCACTGGTTGAAGCAGCGTTTAGAAACGCAGCAGGTTTATGATGTCCACGAGCTATTATAAATTTTGGGTTCTCTTAAAGGTTAAAAAATTCTTCTATAAATAAAAACGTAATTTTAATTTCTTGGTTTGAATTACTTTAAAAATATTTCTCATTATAAAATTAGTGCTATATGAGATAAATTTTAAGGGTATCATGCGATATTTTTAAAACTCACGAATAACGTAACTATATTTGGGAGGCAGGAAAATTTTATATATGAGGTAACTATTACATATGTAATGCGTTTAGTGCCAAATGGATGCCAATTCTTGGTTGCGGCTTCTATTGTTTCAAACTGTTGAAGTTTAGATTATTGTCAAATGGCGATCATTGCTTGATGTCACCGCGCTGTTATCTTGAATGATATTGATGCAATAAAAATGGACTGTACACAATTTTTGAATATATGTTTAATTAGAAAATAAACTATTCGATACAACGCTTGTACCGTTCTTGTTCAAATATATATATCGCAAGTTAAAAAGAAACAAAACTGAAGAGTAAAATTAAAAACGAACTCATCACACCTGTTACTTTTATAGCACGAGATATCATAGCAAAAGGAAAAGATTTAACAACTTATATTACTCGATGTAGAAGATCCGAGTTTCTATTTTGTTTACCGTCATCTTATTTTTTATTAGTAGGGATAATTCTTTTATTACTTGGTGTGCTTTTTTACATTAATTACTATGAAAAGGATGCGTTAATTTGCCAATACAACCATTTTTGCACATAATTAAAATAGACAATTTTATGGGAAAGACAATGAAAGTATTTGATAGTTGCCCTAGAATAAAGGTATTGTTTTGCACTCTAGATGCTATTTCTCCATTCTTTCCTAAATAATCTTTTCTAAATAATTTAATGAATAAAGTAGTGTATGCTTACACAAGAAGGTTAAGAACGAACAATATCCTTGGTCGAGAGAGCTAAAATCGTGCCGAGGAAAATTTTATTTAAAGCAAAGGTTAATGGTAATGTGATTGAAATATTCAAACTGAAACTGATAAGTAGAAAATAAACAAAATTCTCAAACAGATTCCAACAAATGTACCAAAAGAAGTAATGACTAAAATAAGTAGAGGTCGACCTAATTTTAAAATAAATTACTCAAAATAGACGTGCGTGGAGGACCTTTACAAAGACTTGTATCCAACAGTGGAGTGTGATGATGACTATATAGGCTATCTGCAAGCGGATTTGTGGAAATTGCATTATCACTTATATATAGCGAAAACATTCAACAGGCTTTTAAAGAAGTTTACTTATGATTGTAACTCCAGCATAAAGAAGAAACCAATAGTAGAAAAAGATTCAACTTATTACATATTATTCTGCATTGAATTTAACTAAGTTCCATTTCACGCTACAGTCTTACCATTACACTTTATTATCACTGTATCGGGAATTCTCACATACAATTATGAAGAGAAAAATAATTTCAAGTGGTTCACAATGTTGGTTTACAAAGGCCAAATATGGCGCAGTATAGCCCAGATGCTCTTGCGCCATAAAAAAGCCAAACAAACAAAGACCAAATATGATCAATTCACTGTAAAAAGAAGTGGAAGGTAGTGGGTTCAGGTCCCACCGAACGCAGAAATATTTCTTTTTTTTTTTCAAACGTTTCACGATCTAGCTAGCCACACAGTCATAACATCGGCGCTTGTATTACTGAGCCAATAAACGTTGATTTATATTGTTGTTTGACTTAATCTGCGTAATGTGCGCGATTTATATAAATACTGTACAAAGAATTGATAAGTTTTCTACATAAATGTCGTGCGATCAAATTCACGGAGTATATTCCTACAACTTCTGTTCATTTCTTCTCTCTTCTTTGCATTATTTTGTCCATACTTTCCTAGCAATTCTCAGTACGAAATATATAAGAAGTGTTACGTGACCAGAATATGTTTCTCATCTGGACTACATATAGACATTTTTCCCATTTAAAAAACAATATATGCATCAAGTTAAATGATAAACAGCAGCAAATGACACATTAAAATTACTCACAAGTTCTTCACCAATAATTTGGGTAAAGCACCAGCTTTTAGCATGACAAGAAAAGAACATTGAGGAAGTTACGAATTTACTATTTTTGGACACACGATCGATTCAGTAGATCATGTATTTATTTTTCTCGGAAAAGTTACCATATATCACATATACTACATGCTAAAATTATTATGAATTTCACTTATTACGCATTAAAATTAAAATGATTACACTTATGTATCAAAATTGCCATGTATTGCACTTATTGTATATTAAAATTGCTATGCATTATATTTATGGTGTAGTAAAATTAATGTGCATTAAAATTAGTATATGTAAAAATTAACGTGTATTATACTTAAACGAAAATTTCATACTTTTCTTTCACTCAACGCATCAGATACGTTTCCTTATAGAGAACGTGCACGAGTCAAATATGAGTTTCCAATCGCATCTAAGAATCGAACGTTTATATGATATAAAAAATTATAACTTGTAATAAAAAAGGCATACACTCTTATGATACGACACTGCTTCTTCCTATGAAGAAAATATATTTCCAGAAAGAACCTTCATCTCCAAAAGTTTGAAACTGGTCTCTATTAAACATAGCTCTTTGAAACTGAGGGCTTTAGTCAAACAGCTGTACACCAACAAGGATTTAGCGGCGTAACGTGCATTGCTGGCATCTAGGCAAGTTTAATACTGCGCCCGCTAAAACCCGTTGGTACCCCCATTCACCAGTCCGCTATTGAAATTTTGAGCCCCTACGCATTTTGCGCCAAGGATTATAGCTCATTTGCGTACATCCCAGATGCGTACAAGTCAAAAACTGTCCCACTTGCGTACAACATGGTGGGGGGTGGGGAGAAAATCACAATGGGGTGAAGAAAATCTGTTTTAAGAGAATGGGATTGTTTGTTTGGATTTTTTATGGCGCAAGAGCATCTGGGCTATACTGCGCCAGATTAAGAGAATGGGAGCTTGGCGATTTAGCGCCTGTTTCACTTAGTGAAATGTATCTCTATTTCAAGAGTTTATTGGAATACCTGTTCAAAAAAACCAGACAAAGCTTCTGCTGCATAACATAATTATGATTCAGAACAGCTTTTTATAATTTTTTAAATGTTAAAATTTAAAAAATAAGGAAAATATTTCCAAACTTTTAGCTTAATGTGCGTATAACTTACATTAAGTTCTAAACCATATTCGACTTTCCTTTTGACAATTTTAACAAAATTGATTCTTTAATTTACTTCGTAATTTTTCCTTATAAATGTATAATATGTTATATACAGTTGAACCTCGTTGAGACGAACACCAAGGGGGACAGAAAATCTGTTCGTATTAAGAGTACGTTGATCGTATTCGGAAAGGATAGTATGCTATACCATCTTGCGGGACTTCAGAAACCGGTTCACGTTAAAAGTAGTAATCAATTTTAAGCGTGTTCGTTTTAACAAGGTTCGACTGTACTATCTATGTAAATTTTAAATAGCAATAAGCTGACAGTCCGAAGTCTGGATAAAACTGTGACAGAAAATAATTGTGAAAATTTTCAATTATACAAAAATACAGTATATAAATAATGGATTATATTTGTGTACCGTCAAATGGTGGCCCAATTTGTAGCCAAATGGTAGAAACTATAACTATGAGCTCATTTTCTCATCTTGTACGCATCTGGGATGTATGCAAATAAGACAACACCGCGCTAAGAGCTTTCACCTCGGTGGCACCCCTCCCCCACTCACTACGACACTGCAAGGATTAAATACATCAGCTTCACTGATACTGGATCTATTTTTTCTCAAAACTAATCTGCACACCACTGATCAGAATTAAATTTTGAGACATCCCCATTTTAACTATTTGTTATTTTGTTTGAACTGAAAATCTTTCATTAGCAGATACGCATCGGATAGTAAAATTTGTCCATAAAAAATATTACTATAAAAAGTAAAAAAAAAGTTGACCGCAAAGAGAAGGATATTACTGAGAATGAGATTTTGCCGGGAAATTCTTATTTAGCCATAAAATTGGGACAACCATATATAAGAGGTGTGCATTAAGAGGGTTTTTACTATATTGGATTCGCTTCAGTGAAGCAATAAGAAAACTATTTCATATACTGAAACACATCTCATATTTTATGATAAGCCAAAATATTTTTATTTCTTATTTGATAATGCCATTAAACCTGCAAAGATATTTTCACAGGGACTAATTTAGTCTTGATCTTTTCAGTTCCATTGCGAAAGATTTTTCTTTTTTTACTTTTATATTTAACAAAATTATTTAAAATCAAATGCACTTTCTCCAGTCAGTAGTACGTCCAAAGAGTTTAGTACAAATGATGGAGAATTCCTTATAGTTTTTGGTACTTCAAATAAACTACTAACTTAAATAAAACTAACTACTAACTTAAAATACTAACTACTAACTTAAAATACTAATTACTAACTTAAAATACTAACTACTAACTTAAATAAATTACTAATAAATAAATATTATTGTAAGAATGTCCAAAAACAACTAGTTCGCTTTACGTAATACAACCTTGATCAAAAATATTAGGCATCCTAAATTTCTACTTGAACTGCGGACTTATTACATAAAATCACTTCGTTTGTTATGACTGCATACGTGGTAAAATTTAAATTGCGTGTAACTGCATACCACTGGAATATGCAGGGGGGGGGCATGTTGATGAGGGTTGTAACCCCTTTCCATTGCAATAAAATTTTGTATATTTAACATAGAAATATGTGAGTTATAGCTCTGTAACCCCCCATAGACCCTACAACCCCCCTATTTATGAACTCTCTGCTTAAGTCTATGCTGCATACTTAATAGAAGTTGACATTACATTAGAAAAATTTAGTTACATTAGTAGTTTAAAATAAAGAGATTTCAATACGGTGCCTAATACTTTTGATCAAGACTGTATATTGAAAGATATGCAATGGAGCCTAGATGGCTCCAACGTTGATAACTCGAAGTCATGCTTAATCGAAGTGATGTCATTCCTCTTGGTCCTCTCTTGAACTTTGATAACTCAGTGTGAAATCGTTTTCCTTTAAGATTCAAGATTTGGAGGTTCCACCTCATGACAAAACTAATTTGCTTTCGACGTTTCAATTCGATCTTTGCAGACCATATTAAAATATTTCTCATGAATGAGTTTGGCCCTGGGAAATAGCTAATTAAGATGCTCCATAGGTCATTTATGATTGAATGTTTAATCTCTACTTAATTGAGCTAATTAACCTAAGAAATCTTATTGGGAATCGATATTAATATTTGAGAAAACTCTTACGAGAATTAAAGTTCATATTTTCATCTACACGAACGTAGTGAATCTCAAATATCCGAATGCTTTTCACCAATCAGTGTTTTGTACGCAGGTGAATAATAACTTATATAAACTATTTTTACTTAAATTCATGTGTTTTTCTTATAGATAATTCTGATAAACAAATATATATTTTATATATTAGAATAAAAAATGCGTTATGCTGAAGGAAACCGCATTAAAACCCCGCAGCACAGCATGTCAGAGAAGTCAGTTTATGGAGCTGTCTTGTAAAGGAATCTGTGAAAAACATTCTATTTAGGTTTAGAAATTTTACCAGGAATAATAAACAGAAGTTTTATGGTTTGAAATAATCCCATTCATAAAATTTTAGTCAGAAAATTAAAGCATTTCACAAACTATGATTGAAGTAAAAAGAAAATCCCTAGTCGAGAAATTAATTGTTCATTACCTACGTAGATTACAAAAGCACGAATTTCAACTAAAAGTAATTATTCAGATTCTAAAATAATAACCAAAGAAATGGACAAATAACAACTAAATACGTTGAAAGGCATATCCTACATTTGTGTTTAAAACAAATGACAAATGTAAGAAAAGGTTTGAATTACAAAGTCATGAACTTAAGGAAACTAGTTCCGTGATTGCTATGGGATTCATTGCCACACACTTGGGAACCCATAAGACCGATCACATGCAAATTGGGCACAATTCGTGTGCGTAGCATTTAGTTTGACAAGACAGAGAAAAATGTAACAAAAAATCGATATTTTTTTCCATTTAAGGCTATATGCTGAGACTTTTACTCACTGTTGCCACCGCACGAACAGAGGTATGGCAATTCAAAAGTTATGTGAACTCAAATAGCTTTCACGAAAACCATGTAGGATTCGGCGATCAAGAGAAAATGTCCTTTGATATGCAATAAGATGGCTTGCTTTTCCGAGCTCCACCCCTTTTTCCACTACGCCACTGGAAACAAACAGAGTTTAAATAAATAACACTACTTTTAGGAGAACTCTTAACTTGACGTTTAGGTTTAGTGTACTTCCTTTGACACAAAGTTAAGAATCTCTGAGGTATAAATAGCAGATAATGAAATCGCTCGGAGAGTAATTCTGTTTTTAAGTAGCGACACTAAACACATCCTACGTGAAATGAAAGTCGTTTTAATAAAACTAGAACCCACTTCAGCTTGATTTTGAATAAATCTCGACACAGATTTGTGAAATATACGGTTACAGTTAAGTAATACCACGACGTTTCGTTCCTAGGGATGTTGCGAGAAAATTTCATCAAGCCAAAGTATGTATACTTCTTGGTAGTTAAAACAGAGACAACGTCAAGTTGGAGTGAATTTTGGACTTGGCGGATTTATATGGCGTCACGATCGGGATCTTCATAATGAACTAAATAAATTTTAACGAACTTTCTTACGCTTCATCGTAATTTCCTCTGTTGTTTTAAATTAAAATCTCACCGTGTCTTCAAAAATTTAGAAGACTTCATTCTTCTCATACACAAGCTCCACGTAAAATGTTGATAATATATGTCAACATTCTTTAACGCATTCTATTTTTCAAATTTTGGAGAACGCAGAAGATGCCGGGGTTTAATTTAAAAATCTGCACAAGCGGAAATGGCGTTGAGCATTTATGCAAGTTTTCCGAGATGAGTTCTGTTTCATGTGAATCGTTAATTTAAGAATGTGTGTATCTCTAATAATGATGAAAAATATACAACGTTGTTTGGCGTATTTACAAATTTAAAAGATGGTTTGACGCACGTTTCGAAAGAACAAGGTCTCTTTTCGTAACACCACCGTACGTTTGTAACGACACCAAAAAACGTTGTATATTTTTCATCATTATTATATTTGCGTAGTGTTCGTCACTTTTCCAGTCTTAACGTGCATCTCTGTCAGTTTAAATTAGAATTGGGCGTCGTGAATGGAATGCTAAATTAGACACAACGGTAAAATTATTATTTCTCAGCCCTTTGTTAAAACTCCTCGTCTGTCTTGCCAAAGATGCATGAAACCGTCGCATTCTATGTACGCAAATCAACACATAAATTAAGACCGTATTATCTGTAATAACGTATTTTCAAATTGAACAAGAATACTGAAACCCCCAATTAGATTAATTTAAGACTTAAGATAAAACACACTGCTTCCGGTAAATTGTACGTAGCAGTTTTGACAAGTTAATAAATTTCAAGTCAACATCCCTCTTGAAATAAACAAACAATAAGGCGTTAATTCTACCAACACTTTCACTGTTAATTTATGCACGAGAGAGCCTTGTTCTTATGATTATCAGCCCAACAGCAACTCATTGGTAAAGTGTTTAGCTAGCGTTCTGTTAATGCGAATCCGATTATTAACAGGGCCGACAAGACGGCGTAACTGCACAATTCCTCACACGAGTTCTCTCCTCCTGAAATTGGACAAAAATTGCAGTAGATCTGCTTGTAACGATATATATATATATATATACTCTCTGAGGTTATACTTAGATAGGCTCTTCTGTTCTTGTATCACCATTTGTACTTGCTTTGCGTTTCTGTAAGTTGGATTTTGTAGGTTGCGGCGAATTAAATTATGTCGGAACAATTAACTTTGTGCTTCTTTTTTTTGCATTGCGTTTTAAAGGTAAGAGATGTGTTATTGAGTGGGATATAAAAGACACACGGCAAAGCCCACGACAACCAGGCGAGTACTTCCTTTTGTGTCTTTCACTGGTTCGACAGTTTCAAACTACAAGCTTTTATGAAGTTTTCGTAGAAGCAGGGGTTGTGGGGGCAACCCTCACAAGGCATTCACTGAATCAAGAAAATTTAGAGTTCAAAAACATCAATAAACAGCATTCCTATTATGGCGACATGTCACTTTTCATGTTGCCAGTCGCTTTTGGCAACGATGGGAAAAGATTCAGTAGTGTGATGAACTAACCAGTTTTACCGCCGAGACAAACAAACGCAATTTTCACTGCCCATAAAATTCACTTCAGCCCGCGGAGTGGGCTCCTTATGTCGTAAGAAGTGAGGATTTCTAGGAAAAACAATATATAAGTTCACTGACGTAAGGTGGCGTGATGGTATTGCACTTATCTACCTTGCTATTATCTCGGATTCGCCTCCCAATGGTATCCTAGAACGCCTGCTGTTTTTCTGACCATTGTAGACAGGTGGTTTATCCCTTTTTCATTGGCGGTTCGAAGTCCTCGATAAACATAAGTCCTTGCCCATTACGACCTTTGCTGTCTTTGCGTCGTAACAACGGAAACAATCAATTTTGCGATGAAATTCAGGCCATGGTAACAATCCTATTGGTTGCTATAAAAGGCAAAAAGTGAATACAATTTATTAAAATCAAACAGTTTTCATCATGGCCGATAATGTGGTAATATTTAAAGATAAATTGCAAAGGAAAAGCTGGCTTCTCGGAGCTTGGTGATAACCGAACCAATAGCTCATTGATAACTAGTCAAGCGCTCTTTTTTAATGAGCTACAGACGACGATCTAACTCCCCTTTGGCAGTGAATATAAAGGTTCACTATGGATAATGCAGAAAGCAGTGCAAGCATTGCCCTATTAGTTGCGAACTTCTCCAAGGTGAAGCTTGATGCATCTCGTAGAGAGGAGAGATTTAGGCTCCTCTAGTTCAATGGAGAAAAAACTTCTGACTGATTGTTAAGAGGTTTTGAATTCTAATATTCAAAGTGATATCTAATATTCAAACTAAAAATAAATAAAAGGAGAAAGGCTGAAATAGAAAAAGTAAGAGAAATAGTGCGGGCTTACACAACAGAAACGCTAGATGTTCGCTTTGCAGGATTCCTTTGTTGTTGCCATTTGAATTACCAATAAAAGAAAACAATAATTACAGTTTCTAAAATTGGCAATACGCCATTTTTTTTTCCTTTTATGTGAAGCTTTCCATATGTAGGTAATTTCATATTTCGTATCTGGCAACATATATCATATAATTATAATTTCACTTTTTTATATTTGGCAAGAGTATGTTTAATTATTTTCCGAATTCTAAAACCAAATGTGTCTTCCGTCTGCCATCGAAGTGTGCACGCCTAATTTTCGGAGGATCCGCCAAAATGGAGTACAAAATTCTTTTAACCTGGTATTGTAATTATATTTATTTTCTGGTGTATTATTGAATTAACCTAAATATTTAAAGCATTAAATAAGTATTTATTTCAACTGGATTAATCACTGCATTTCTTCAATACTTAAATATCAACAATATCATGCCAAAAATATACATTGAGAGTGCATATGTCTGAAACAATGGATCAAGAACCATAAACACCACTAAAGGAATGAACAAACGATAGAAAAACTCTCATTATGTTGGAAGCAAAAGCCAGTGTGCAAAATCGCAAAACTGAAGATATTTAGAAACCATGCATATATACACTAAAAGGTAAAAGAAAATTAAAAGAATACAACACGAAATTAAATAAACTAAAAAAAAAACTTTTCAAGTATTTTGATACAATTTTTTTTTCTTTGCCACTCACGTATATTTAGCTCAAACTAGAGCTTTTTTGTTTTTGGAAAAAAAGAGGCGCCGTCCTCATCCTGGATTCGAACCAGGGTCCCCGCGTTGAGCCCGCGGTGTCTTGACCTACTAGACGAATGAGGACAAGAACAAACGCATTTTTCTCCGTATATGAGGATGTAAGATATTATTACCCTTCACAGGGATAACACAATTGCCAAATAATGGTCAACACAGAAAAGCCTCCGGGGCGAGATTTTTGTGAGTTTTTCGTGGGGGAATTTATTATACAATAATTTTTGCCACCCACGTATATTTAGCTCAAACTAGAGCTTTTTCGTTTTTGGAGAAAAAGAGGCGCCGTCCTCATCCTGGATGGGTAATAATATCTTATATCCTCAAGTGTTTAGATATCTGAAAAATAACAATTTTGAACTATTTCGTCTCCGGTGTGAACATATTTTAAAATCGGTGAGAAAAACGGTATCATAAAAATGCCTACAATTTAAACATCACGAAATGCACCCAAAAACCATATTAATACATTCAATATAATATACAAATTACTTTCCATTTTAAATTATTAATACATTAAAAATTAAGCTTTCACTCAGCACTTACAATTTCATTTTTCCAAACGTCATTTAGATGCTATGCAAGTCATTACAGGAAGATTTCAAAATATTCGGATAAGAAATTTTCCGTCGCAAACTGCTCTTTTCTGCATCGATCTACTATTTTAATCCACTTTCTTTAGTTTTCAAAATCTAGGATTCGGTGGAGGAAATCGGCAATATCAAATTTGGACCGGAAAGATGATTCAATAGGAGCAAAATAAAAAATGTATCTAGTATTTAATTAACGTCTGATTAGTGCATTCTAAACGTAACAGCAAACTCTTATTTTAAATGAATTGAAAACATAATGCTTCCTGCAAGTGGTCAAACAATATTTATGTGATATATACGTATTATAAAATGATATAACGAAAGAAATACGGCAGAACCTCTATTATCTCCGAATCCATTAAGATCGAGTTACTTTGGTAAATCTAAATTTCCGAGTAACCTAAAAGGTATCAAATCAGAAATTCAGCATCAAATATAGTAATTAAAAGCGTATAGTGTTAGAATATGTGAATATTTAACGAGAAAGGAATGTTACTATTTTAAAAATTGAGTTTCCTGACATTTACAATGGAATTATTTACGGAATTCTCCCTAGCTGTTGACTTCCAAGCGACAGAGGTAGAGCTGTAGTCAGTTTGCGGCCAGAGGACTCAGTCCTCCTCTTGAAAATATTTTTTAAATTATTTCAGAAATTTGTTTTAAATTTTTTTATTTTGTATGAAATTGTACACAGGAATATAAATTGATTTTTGATGTTAAAAATGCGCTGAAAACAGATTTTCACTACAGTTCTTGTGTTCATGCATTTTAAACTTTATAATTTTGACACTCACGTTTAGAACTCAACTAGAGCTTTTTTGGTATAGGAGAAAAAGAGATTTCATCCCGACCTATATTTGAATTAGCGCCTCAACCGCTATCCCATTGAGGATAAGAACGACGCCTCCTTTCTCCGTATTTAAGGTTGTAAGACAGTATTGCACTTCTCAGAGTTAACATAATTGCCAAATAATGGTCAACACACAAAGCCACCGGGGCGAGTTTTTGATGAATGTTTGTCAGGGATTTATTAAGCCTAATAATTTTGGCACTTACGTTTTGAGCACAACTGAAGTTTTTTTGTTTTTTTTTGGTATGAAAGAAACAGAAACATCGTCAGCGACCTAGATTGAAAATAGGGTTTCCCTAGTTCGAATCTAGGTAAGGGACGGTATCTTTTTTTTTCTTATATTTTAAAAGCTCTGGATTGAGCATAAGCATGGGTGTTGAAGAGTTTTATCTGTAATTAAATTCTCCTCGAAAAATTACAAAAAGCTCTCCTCGGTGGCTTTGCGTGTTGACAATAATTTGACAATTGTGTTAGCGCTGATAAAGGCAATAATATCTTAAAATCATGTTTTTAACAAAGGTCTGATAGTGAGTCTTCATATACTCTATAGTAACGATAAGGAAAATATTAAATTTTAGTGAAACTCGAAAAATTTTCAATGCAAAATTTATGTAAAAAAATGTGTTCATTAATGTTAAATGTGTTAGTTTGCTTGGCTATATAATATTATCAAATATGTTAATAAAATACATCAGAATATTAATAAATTCTAACCGCCTTAACTTACTGAGTCCTCTATAACTTTCAGAGCTCAATCTCTAAAAAGTGTCTAGATTCGATTATCTCTATAATATCTAGTATCCTACTATCTGCTATCCATATTTGTATCTCTCTGTTATCTAGTATCATCTATAATAATATCTAGTATCTCTCTGCTATCTAATACCTATAATAATATCTAGCATCTCTCTCTTTCTCTACTATCTATTATCTATAATATCTAGTTTCTCTCTACTATCTACCTGTTTACGGCCTTGGACAGTGGAGAAACATCATTAAAACAAAAAACCATGTCAAATAGAATGTGTAAAATTGAAAGAAACGTTTCTCGGGACTGTAAGATACCATCCTTAAATGGAAATAACCCTTGCTTAGAACAAGGTTATTGGGAGAGTTACTCTATTTAAAACTTCTCACAAAATCTTGAAGTTTTTTCGACGTCATTTGGATTGCCTTTACTCTGTAGCTCTATCTTACGGAACTTCTTTAATAAAATTAGTTCTGTTGATTCAAAGACTGTATTTTAGCTGTTCTAGCCATGCTGAACCCGGGGAAGAAATAATCGATACGAAAGCAGATGTTAGTTAGCAAAGGTGGCCGGATAAAAGGGAGTCGAGTAACAAAAGTTCTATTGTACAATCTAAGACTCCATAAAATGCTACAACCGGAATGGTGATGATATATATTCTATTTGTTTCAGTTTAAATGCTACTTTTTGTATATCTTCTACTCTGCACACAACAATCCTGATACCAGACTTGGTTCCATATCTAACGCAATAGGTAAAATAATCCTGAAAAATCGGAGCGTCTAAAAGAAATTGCATATATTAAATACATATTAAATAATTGAAATTATGAATGACTGATCAATATAATGAAGAGATTACTCGCTATAATACACTGGTATTCAAAATTATGGAAAGCGTCGGAAGGTTATATTATTAAAATATTGCTAACATACGAAGATATTAATTGAGAAGGAACAACCTCCCTAAGCTGTGTTATGATCTGTCTGAAACGAGGGGTCGGAAGCAAAGGGGTTGTAAGAGACAAGAAGTCCTTGAAAATCATAACTAATAACAAATTGTAGACTCTACGCAGTGAATTAAAAAACAAAGTAAAGAAGAAAACGTTTCTAATACGTATAAAGGAATTTAATAAATAAAAATAGTTAAAAAACGTTCTGGCTTTCCTCCGGAGAAATACATTGCAAACATAATAATGTATTTCTTCTAAGGAGGCCAGCACGTATCCTGGTTCGAAATGCGTCGAACTTCTTAACTATTTTTATATATTAAATTTTTTTATCGTACTAAGGACGTTGTTACTTTACTTTATTACTTAAAAATAGTGTTTGAGAAAATGGTGTTCAAATTTGATGTCAAAATATCTTTCCACACGCATTCATCGCATAAATCAGATAAAAAAAATCTAGAATTGTAAACACATTGCTCTGTTACGCTCTAAAATTACTCCATGCTTCTCTGAACCAGTTTTTCTCAAATGCCGGCCCTAGTGTTAGTTATACCGGGCAGCAAGAGATGCTCCCGAAATTTGTCATTTTAGTTTTTAAAGCACTTTACATAAATGAATGTTTTATAGTGTAAATATACTAAAAAGAATAATATTCGTGATTGTATCACAAAGTTTAATAATAATGATTTTATTCAACCGTATATATAACATTTTGTGATACATAACTTGAGAAGTATAAAAGTTATAGGAATGTAAGAGAAGATCTATATTAAATTATCTTAAACTTTGGGTTAGAAATGGAAGAGAATATAAAGCTAGTTTAAACAAAAAGTGCTAAAATAACTTCTGCGCGGCTAATGTCAAACAACGAATTCTTAAACGGGAAAGTATTTATGAAGGATTAGAAATTCCCAGACATCGAAATATTTCAACGTATGAATGAAAATCAACACAAATTAAATTAATGATGTTGAACTGGGAAAAATTGCAATGTATTGCAAAATATTTTAACTTCAATATTTGATAAAATTATTATAAATATAATTTTAATTTCTGTCAACATGCAGATAATATACGTAATTATATTAATATCCCTTCTAGTCAAGTAACAATTAATGCTTGTGTTGATTCAATTCGCACACTTTAACAATTAAAAAGTATAAATATACTAATGAATAAATTTCTTGGAATCTGAATTTTTGTAAAATAATTGTAAAATTAGTGTGGAGAGAGAGAGAGAGGTACAGGTTTCGGGTACCGTTGTTTTATATCTTTATATATCGCCATCTATCTATCTATCTATCTATCTATCTATCTATATATCTATCTATCTATCTATCTATCTATCTATATCTATATAGATATAGATATATCTATAGATATATATAGATATATCATCATCATCATCATCATCATCATCATCATATTCAACCATTATCTATCCACTGCTGGATGAAGGTCTCTCCAAATGCTTTCCACACAAGTCTATCCTGGGCCATTCGTTTCCACGTCACCCCAACCTCTTTTCTTATTTCATCCACCCATCTAGTTTGAGGACGTTTTCTAGGTCTTCGGTGGTCTCTTGGAATCCAGTTCAGAATTTCTGTTGTCCATCGTTGATCAGTTCTTCTTGCAATATGCCCAGCCCATCGCCATTTCAGCCCTTTTACTTTAACAATGATGTCCTCCACTCTAGTTTGCTCTCTCACCCAAGTGTTCCTTTTCCGATCTCTCCTAGTTATTCCAAGCATGCACCTCTCCATGCTCCTTTGCGTTGTCTGTAACTTTCGTATTGCTCCAACTGTTAGACTCCATGTCTCTGATCCATAAGAGAGGACTGGCAATACACACTGGTTGAAGACCTTTCTTTTTAGACATAAAGGCAATTTCCCCTTCAGGATAAAACTGTTTCTTCCAAATGCACTCCAGCCAAGTTTAATACGTCTGTTGAGTTCTTTCATAATGTTACCATTCATTGG
>QLNU02015270.1:58431528-58449418 GCA_006491805.2 Dysdera silvatica
AAGGTCTCTCCAAATACTTTCCACACAAGTCTATACTGGGCCATTCGTTTCCACGTCACCCCAACCTCTTTTCTTATTTCATCCACCCATCTAGTTTGAGGACGTTTTCTAGGTCTTCGGTGGTCTCTTGGAATCCAGTTCAGAATTTCTGTTGTCCATCGTTGATCAGTTCTTCTTGCAATATGCCCAGCCCATCGCCATTTCAGTCCTTTTACTTTAACAATGATGTCCTCTACTCTAGTTTGCTCTCTCACCCAAGTGTTTCTTTTTCGATCTCTCCTAGTTATTCCAAGCATGCACCTCTCCATGCTCCTTTGCGTTGTCTGTAACTTTCGTATTGCTCCAACTGTTAGACTCCATGTCTCTGATCCATAAGAGAGGACTGGCAATACACACTGGTTGAAGACCTTTCTTTTTAGACACAAAGGCAATTTCCCCTTCAGGATAAAACTGTTTCTTCCAAATGCACTCCAGCCAAGTTTAATACGTCTGTTGAGTTCTTTCATAATGTTGCCATCCATTGAAATCAGCTGGCCAAGGTAAATATATGAATCAGCAATTTCTAGCTCAGTGTTGTCAACTTGTATTTTTGTTTCCTCTACAAAATTATTGAACATGATCTTAGTTTTTTGTAGGTTCATCTTGAGTCCAACTTCTTCACTTCTAGTTGAGAGCTCTTGTACCATGTCTTGGAGTTCCAATGGGTCCGTTGAAAAAATAACAATGTCATCAGCAAACCGCAGATGATTTAAATATTCACCATTTATTTTTATTCCCTTGTTATTCCAATTTATCAGCTGAAAAATCATCTGTAAAGCAGAAGTAAAAAGTTTTGGAGAAATGGTATCTCCCTGCCTCACCCCTTTGCCAAGTTTGATAGTTTTGGTATCTTTATGTAACCGAAATTTTGCACTTGCATTTTTATACACACGTTTCACCATGTCAATGTACACATCCTCAATGTCTGTTGATCTTAAAGAGTTGATGACTGCTGATGTTTTTATAGAGTCAAAGGCCTTCTCATAGTCAATAAATGCAACACACAATGGAAGTTCATATTCATGTGTTCTTTCAATTAATTCTCTTAATACTTGAATATGGTCCACTGTACTGAATCCACTTCGAAATCCAGCTTGTTCTCTTGGTTGAGCTGCATCTAATTTTTTCTGCAGGCGATGTGTTAGCACTTTTGTGAAGATTTTATAAATAGCAGGTAACAAGCTAATTGGTCGGTAATTTTTCAAATCCTCTTTATCACCTTTTTTATGCAAAAGAATTACTGTTGCAGAATCCCATTGGTTTGGTATGTTACCGCTGTTAAGACATTTGGTAAAGAATTTTGCAAGTATGTCTTCTACATATTCTCCAGCTTCTTTTAGGATATCTAATGTAATACCATCATCACCAGGGGCTCTTCCTTTCTTCATATTTTTTATTGCAAATGAAACTTCTTCTTTTAAGATTTTAGGAGCTGTTCCTTCGACTATTTCAATGTCTTCGTTTAATTCACTGTTACTTTCGTATAGTTTTTTGTAGAATTCTTCAACTCTTCTAAGTATTTCTTCCCTATTTCTTGTTACGGTGCCATCCTCTCCTTTTAATGCAATGATGTGTTTCTTCCCAACAGATAAACTTCCTTTAACAACCCTAAGGCTCTTGTTATTTTCAATGGCTTTCCTTACTAGCTCACAGTTGAATTTTCTTATGTCTTCTTTCATGCTTTTGCGCAGAGTTTTACAAAGTTCTATGTACTCAATCCTGGAACTGGTATTTCGATTGTCCACCTTCATATCTCTTCGCCTTTTCATGAGCTGTTTCGTCTTCTCAGATAATTTGCTATTGTGCTTTTTACAGGTTACACCACCAATTTCCCCAGCAGTTTCAACTATTGTCTTAACAATGTTTTCATTTGCTTCTGAGATATCACTTTCATCAATAAGTCCTTCCAGTGCAGAAAAGCGATTTTTTAATTCCAACTTGAATGCCTCGGTATTTACTTTCAGTTTCATTAGATCCACCCTCTTACTTACTTGTTTCCTAATGAGCTTCTGTCGTTCTAATTTAGTATTTAAGTGCATTTTACATCTCACCATTCGATGATCACTTCCAGTATTAAATCTGTTCAGTACGCTGCAATCTTCAATAATTGATTTCTTGTTTGCCAGTATATAGTCAATTTCGCTGGTTCCTCCATTGGGGTGTTTCCATGTCCATTTTCTTTGTAGTTTCTTCTTAAAAAATGAATTCATGATGCTAAGATTTTCAGCTTCGGCAAATTCTATGAGTTGATCGCCACGTTCATTCCTTTCCCCGTATCCGTATTTACCAACCGATGTCTCTCCTTGTTCCTGTTGTCCAATTCTTGCATTAAAATCTCCCATGATGAGCTTGATGTGTTGTTTCCCCTTGGTATGTAGCTGTTTGATTTCTTCATAAAATTCTTCAACCTCTTCGTCGGTATGGCTTGATGTTGGTGCATATACCTGTACTATCTGAAGTTGGTATCGCTGGGTTAGTTGAACAACGAGCCTCGCTGCTCGATCTGATGTACTTTCAACTTCCAGAAGACAGTCTTTAATTCTTTTGTTGATTAAGAAGCCAACACCACTTGTTCTTCCAGTTTCCGTTCCTCTATAATAAAACAAATGTCCACTTTTAAGTTCCACCAACTCTTCACCTTTTCTTCTAACTTCACTGAGTCCTACAATGTCCCATTTGATCTTGTCAAGTTCTTCTTCCAATTCCTGAAGTTTTGCTTCAGAAGCAAGGGATCGTCCATTAAACGTAGCCAAGGTCAATAACAAACGGCAGCCTGGGCCATTCCAGTGATTCTTAGCACCCCCTGCTTTCATGCCACACTGACCGCTGCCTTGATCAGGAGCACTCCAGCACCTGGAGACTAGGGGCCATGGTTTCTGGTGTGTCAACATAATGGAGGAATTAGCCATAATTTCACCACGCTGGCTAGACGGGTTGGTGAATTAGCCCTCCCCTTCCGCCTTTCTATCCGTGCAGCAAATATTAATTTGCCACATAAATAGAAAGCTCAGCCTGCACCACTTGAAGGCGGGGTAGGACACTAGGTTACTGGCCTGGCCGGTTCCACACATCGTCACATACGTTCAGCGTGTGGGTCTCCTTCCAGTTAGATACCAGCAACCCTTTCATTGCTACATATTAGTAAAGTGTATATTCCAGGGTTTCTATGTAATAATTCATAGGATTATACGTATAAGATTTTACTGAATTCACCAAATATATTTTAATTGAATGGTATCTCTCAATTCCTCAGCTTTATGAATAGACGAATACGGGCAAGAAGGTGTATTTTATGCAAAATTCTCAGTGAACACACGGATAGAGACATGTGTTTAAAATTACTCAATTCGCAATTCTTACTCTCAGGACACAAGACGGCAAGGCCTTGGCAAAGGTGTAGCAAATGAAATTATTAACCCCATTGACAAAAATGTACACCTTAAGAGGATGCCCCTAAATTTTGGTCTCCTTGGCTATAAAATCTAAGGGCCCTTTCCAGCCTATTAAGGAAATTCGGCACCGATACGGGGGACATTACTTTAAAAAAATGATTCACAATTCCTATCTCCTGGCAATGCGGAATAAGAGCCCTTTTTACGGACGACTAATTATTTGTACATTTAGGTTTTAAAATTTTCTAATACAAAAAATTAAAATTTGGAATTATTTATATTTTTGTGGAAAATCATTTCAGTATATTTATTGAACAATTATTCGATATATATATAATTATAATATTATAGAACAAAATATGTGTGATTTCCATATGGCAAATAGAATGTGTATATCAAGTAACGATTAAATATAAAAATAATATGGTTACTTAACGTAACCTGATAATAATATTAATATCTGATGACCTAAAGTATTGCATAGAACACATGTACAAATAATTCGTTGTAACTATGTCGGAGACGTGGCGTAATAGCTAGCGGGTTAATGTCGGGTTATTTCAATTACCAATAGTAGCATCAGCAATAACATAAAAACCAGTTCGAGCAGTGCTTGTTCCTTTTTCCTTCTTATACCTTACAGAGGCCCTAAGCGACGTACGGATTACGTAACTAAATAGAAATGCGTATGCATTAGGAATTCTGTTCTTTGTTGGTTATGCGTAGTTTTTTAAAGTTCGCATTTCGGCACGTTTTTGGCTAACGATGTTTGCCTTTTGTATCGAAATGTTTAACCCGAGTTTGATTCCGAGTTTGGGCATCTGGCTGGAGCCGACCATTACGCATATTGCTTGCCTTCCTTTCCTATCGAACAGTGGGGTTGTTTAACTTGCCGCGCTGGCATGGTTCTCCATGGCTATTTCCTATGCTGTGTTCCTGCCATATTCATTGCTATGTTGATGATGTACTCACTGATGATTTCTGGTCTTCCTTCAGTGAACTTCAATAGTTCTTAATTAGACTCAGTGACTATCCGGACAGCTTTGGGTATTCTTTTTTTAAACAGTTCACAACATCGAACTATTCGTAAATATGAACGATTTATTGGGAACCATTTTTCGTGTGATGTTCAATGATTCGGAATTGTAGTATGCATATTGTATGTTTAGTTCTTTTGAGTATTTATATAACTGTATATTGTATATCTAGTTACTTGAGCACTAATGTAAATGCATATCAGGTGTTCTTTTGTGATCGTGAATACTGTGAGCAATAATATTAGTCATGTTAGTGCAATTGTAATTGTGGTATTTTTATTTGAAATAGTTGATTTCTTTGTTGTGCAATAAACTAAAGTTGATTTAAGTGATATCTGAATTTAATGTGTCAATCCAGTCTTGAACATTCTGGTAAGAGTTACTGCGTAATTAATATAAAAATAATAATAAATTTGTAATTATTTATAAATAATTTAATGATAAATTTAATTTAGACTATTCGAATTATAATTACGAGAATACTGAGCCATAGCAGTGACCCCCAACGAATTCTCAGAACTGTATCCACATTTAAGAACTTATTGGTTTAATTCTGAAACATTTTAAGCATTTGAATTGAATATATAATCATTATTGTGAACTTATTGACTGGAGACTCGAATGGGACAATGTCGATAAATATAATTTATTTTAAAAAAGGATAAAGGATTTGTATGAAAAATATTTCAATTGGAAATATATGAAGAATAAAATAAATGAAAAGGGTTGGGTCAACAAAAGAATAAAAAATAACATGAACACAAGGAGTGGCATATTTAAAAGATTCATAAGAACTAAAAAACTGGTCTGCTTGGAAAGATTTAAGAAATTAAGGACCAGAATAACTAAATTAATTGCATTACACAAAAAGATTTATGGATGAAAACTTACTTAATACGGATAATAAAAATAAATGGAAATTTTTAAATAAATTTCTGTGAAAAGGAAACAAAAAGAGTAAGAAAGGATTTAAATGTTTAATCGGAAGGGACAATAAAAAATTTTCAAATAATGGGGAAATCGCTAACTGCTTTAACAATTTTTTTGTTGAAATAGCAGAAAAAATAATAGATAGAGGTAATGAATTGAACGATGACTATAAGGAATATGCACGACAAAATTATGAAAAAACGATGTACGTAGAACATATAGGCTATTCAGAACTGTTAGGTAAAATAAACGGACTCGACATAAAAAAAGGTGTGTGACATGATAAAATACATGCAAAAATAGTTAGAGAATGTGTAGACCTACTGGTTGAACCTTTGTTGGTCATATTTGATGAAATAATAGATACTGAGGAAATTCCAACTGAAATGAAAAGATCTAAAATAGTTCCTATTTATAAAAAGGGAAATATAGATAGTATAGTAAACTATAGACCGATAGCAATAATTTGAATATTTGCTAAATTATTTGAAAATCTACTGTATAAAAGAATAATTGAATTTAGAGGAAAAACAGCATAATGAATAAAAATTAATTTGGTTTCAGAAAAGGAAAATCAACGGAGGGATCACTGCTTAGAACAATTGAAAAAGTACAAGACGCAATTGAAATAAGGAAAATGGAATTGGCATATTTTATGATTTAAGCAAGGCATTTGATGTAATAAATATAACGATATTAACAGAAAAATTGAAAAATTATGGATTAGGGGGAAAAAATCAATAATTTCTTAAGTAGTTATATAAGGGATAGAAAACAATTAGTTTGTGTCAAGTGAATAATATCAGAGCTACTGACAAATAATTATGGAGTACCCCAGGGATTCATTACGGGGCCACTGCTATATTCGTTATATGTTAATGTTATATATCGGACACATTATCTTGTTCGCAGATGACACAGCGTGATTTTAACTGATAGTGACTAAATGAAACTGATGGAAGTGAGTATAAGAGAAATTTAAAAATACGAAAAATGGTTTAATGTTAATCAGATGAAGCTAAACGTAGAAAAAACCAAAGTAATGCTTTTTTCTAAAGTAAAATTCTAAGTAAAAATAAAAAAGTAAAAACAGAGATACAAAGAATATACTAATTATAGTTAATAATAAAAAAATTGAAATTGTTGATAAAATTGAATTCTTAGGAATTCAATTAACTAATAAATCGAACTGGAATGACCATATAGATAAAACAGCAAACAAAATAAGTAAAAGCTTAGGAATTCTAAGAAGAATTAATACAACAATAAGGGAAAAAACTAGCGTAGAACTGTATTGTTCATTGATCTACAGTGATCTGACATATTGTTATTGCGTATGACGGAACATAGGCTCGGTAAATAAAAATGTGTTGAAAAATATTCAGAAAAAAACTTTGAAATTAACTAACAATGATAAAAGACTAAACTGGAAAAACTTATATTTCGAGTATAATATTTCAAGTAGCCAACAAAACATTTACACGAATATAGTGTCTTGATAAAAATGTATGAAAGAATAAGGGAAGACAAGCGCACTGAACTGACAAGATTAAAATTAAATGAAAAAGATAGAAATACATGTCGTAAATACAATGATCTATTACTACCAAAAATAAGGACCGAAGTAGGAAGGAATAATGTAAATTAAAAAGGTGCAAAACTTTGGAATGAACTACCAGAGGAATTCAAAAAATTGAAAAGTAAAGAAACATTTAAAAAAGTCTAAGAAAATATTTGATACAGGGTAATGGAAACTAAAAAAAATGGAAAAAACATAAGGAAAGGATGAGTGATTCACAATTAGTTGTTTGTCATCTTTGGAATCAGATTTTAATCTTAAGGTCCCAGGTATGTTATATCCTTGCTGATGTTTTCTTGAGACCTTTCATTGTAGAGTCTAATATGATGTACTTTTAGTATATATTGTCGGTATTATCGCTGTAGTTAAACAGTATATTGCTATTATGATTTTACAAATGAAGAATAAATAAAGCAGGGATTTGAAATTAGACCACTAAAAATCTAATTATTATTATTTTTATAAAATTACCTAGGAAAGCTTCATTAAGAAAGCATGGATCGAAAGAAGACAGGTTTAAATGATCATAAGAAAAAGGTGCGGTGTGGAAATAGCGGTTTGACGAAGTTCTAAAAACAAACGGAGGCAGCAGCGCATTTTGAAATGATTCAAATTTTAATAACTAGTAAAATTTGACACTGGTCGGAATATACGAAATACAAATGAAGAAGGTAAAAGATATTTACCATCTGCAAAAATATTCGCAACGTTTCGAGAACTACTGTTCCCTTCATCAAGCGAAAGTGTCAATGAAGGACTGCTCCTGAATAGTCCGGAAGCTTAACTGATCTTTTTCATTTGCTATTGTACCAGTGTTTAACCTTTGTATGTAAACAAATAGAAAGGGCCATAAAAGGGAATTGAAAACCAAGCCTAACACAGTTTTATTCCCATGACCAGTTTTATTTTATAACTTACTTTTCTCCAAGCAAATTTTTGTAATTGTTTTATATGAAGTAAGCCCCACCTGGTGATGAATTGATTTCACAGACGATGACTAAGACCACAGTTAGAAAAACGAATTCCAATTCATGCGCATGAATCCCTTCCCCACAAATATCCCCGCTCAACGACTGTACACATAATATATATAATGTAATGGGCCTATGCGACATAAATATAAGACGAACTTCTAGAGCTTTCGTGAAAATTTTGTGACGTCACCAATGTAACGATTAGATCGCAGTAAAAATCTTTTCGACTCTAAAAATGATGGAATATGCACTTATTGTTTATATTTGGCATAACTATGGTTATTAGTACGATCCGAAAACTCTTACTTTTCATGCAGTGGACAATGTCTTGATGAGGGAAGTTTAGGTGTCCATTTCTGTTAAATGAAGATCTATAGATACGTGAATGGAGATAATAAACATAGATCATCATATTCATTTACAAGAAATGGAAAATGAATGTGACGATCTATAGATCTTTGAAGGATGATAATAAATGATTCATTAAATAGTTAAATTTCGATTGCCTTCTAAGCAACAAGTAGTGTAAGCTTAGTTTCTTAAAAGTAATTCAAAAGTAACCTCAAAGAAATATTTATCAAACGCTTTTATGCCAAAATTTAAACACTTTACTATTATAGATCTAATCATATTATAAAATTATTAAAACTGTTTTTCTATTCACGTAATTGAATATAATAACACCATTTGTTGCTTGATAAACTACTGTCCGTTCACGAAAAACAGTCGGATAGAATAATTAGAAATAGCGTGTGGTGGCGTCACGAACGGCCTAGTCGATTGCAGCAGAATGGGGGGACAACATTTCGGAACTTGTTGGCGCAGAAAATGTTCGCTAAAATCCAGACCTGAAATTAGGCCCCTCACTGCTGTAATCGGCTAGGCCGTTTGTGACGTCAGCTCCCGTTATTTTTAACTGTTCTATCGGACTGCTTTTCGGGAACGGACAGTACCCACGCTTTCATTTATATTATAAGCTATACCAGTGTTCCACAACCTACAGCACTGTACGGCATTTGGCGTGCGGACACGTTTTTATTATCAAGTGGAATAAATTAAAAGAAAAATTAAAGTCTCGAATAGATACGATTAAAAAATTTCAAAAATTTACTAAATTTGCCTTAATAGCTGTATTTTGGAATAAACATTCACAATTAGGTGGGTATAGTTTGGTATGTGCAATGGCTCAGTATTATTTTGTCAAAATACCCCCTAAAATATTACAGACCCATGTGATATAAACACTGGCGTAAGCAGGGGACGTTGATGGGGGTTGTAACCCCCATCAACGTCCCCCCCCATTGACCATTGTAACTCCCATTGCAATGAAATTTTGTATATTTAATATAGGAATACATAGAGTTTCGCTCTATAACCCAGACATTGAGCCTATAACTCACCCCCCCCACTTATGAACTTTCGGCGTATGGATCTACATCATGTTGAAAACCCCAGTATCCATACGAACATCGAAGGCAAGAGGAATTGGGAACGGTCGGTACTTGGCACGTGACCAACTGAGAACACTGTGTTATTGACATGCCTTCAGCTTTGCACGATTTTTAAACAAATCATATCCAAATCATCAGTTTGTTTGGTGTAGCTTGTCCCTTGCTTTTCTTGTACCATAAAAGTTAGCCAACCACATAGGTGTTTGACTTTTCTTACTTATCTGTCACTGGAATGATCTATTTTGCGAAAGAGGGGTCTCATTCGAAAGTAATAAGTATTCTTCAAATCAGATAAGTCGTAAAGATGATAATAAATCAAAGATCATAGGAAGAGTGATCAAAATGAAAGCGTTGCTTAGCTGTGGTGCAGTGGTAACGCGTTCGCCTAGTATTCCGTTAGATAGGGATCGATTCCAAACGGATAAAAAAAAATGCTCACAGACTCATTGTATTCTGAAGATTTGTTCTCTTGACAATAAAGAGTGCGTACATTGACCTTTGTTTCCATTATCGTAATACCATTATTTGCTTTCACCTCTATAATAGTCTTATTTGCTTTCACCTCTATAATAGTCTTATTTGCTTTCACCTCTATAATAGTCTTATTTGCTTTTAGCTCTATAATAGTCTTATTTGCTTTCACCTCTATAATAGTCTTATTTGTTTTCACCTCTATACTAGCCTTTCTTCTTTGCTTTCACCTCTATAATAAGACTATTATAGAGGTGAAAACAAATAATCACACATGAAAATGGCAGATATTTTAATATATCAGGAATGTTTAATCGAGCAATGCAAATAAAGTCAGCCAAAGAGTGATATAATGTTAATCTGAGACTACGCGAAAAAAGTTTTCAATTTAAATAAAGGATTTTGATACCAAGTGCAATGCTTTTCGAAAGAAAAGCCATACTCGATAAATAATAAGCTTCAATTAAACTCTTAATCCCCCATCCCATATTGTGCCTTTTGGGAGTTTTGAGCATCGCCTCACTAATACTTTTTTTTCGGAATTTCCTGTTTTTTCTCTCATCAATTTCCTAGCTTCCCGTTTCTTTTCTTAAAAACACCTGATCCAGAAACAACAAATGGTATTGTCTGCGTGAAAAGAGTTTTTAAAGCAGTGGCAGAAAAAAAGTTGAAATTTGCTGTTCGATTTTTTGAAAATATTTTTCTTTTTATGAGAGTATACTTTTATTTAACCTTCCGGCGCTGCATTTGTGGCTGCTTTTTAGATGGACTTTTTATAGTTTGAATAAAAAATTATTAATTTTTCTTGTTTTAATGCTTCGATAGCTGTTTATAGAAGAATATATTTGGATCAAATCAAAAATAGCATCAACTATATAGAGAGAGGGAGAGATAATTACAACAAATTGTTTCAGTTATGAAATGTTTTCAATACTATAACAGAGCTGTTCCGTGTGTTGCCTTCTTCAAAAAGTTGTTGTGAAGAAGGTAGTATATGACTAGTGAAACAGCTGCTGCCACTAAGATGTTATAAACTGTTAGCTGTGATGCTTTCTTCTGCTTATTTTAATACATATATATATATAATTCCTATACAGTGTGTTGTAAAAACATAAGTATAAACCAGTTTAAGTTTCTAACTTGTTATTGCAGCTCATTTCATCTGAGGCTATTTTAAATTAAAGTTCGTGATTTATACTTCATCTTTTTGCGTATATTTGCCATATTGTCCACAGCATTTTAAAGTATGAGGTTTGTTCTTTTTCCATATTTCAGTCAGAAAAATCAATATTTTAATATGAAGTAATCATGTACAAGGAAGTTTAGGGATTGAAATTTTTTACATGTTTTAAATACCGTTTACGACGTAATTCTCAAATTAGAAACGAAAAACATAGTTACAATTTCGTAAATAAATAATGACAGCCTATATAATGTTTATAATAAAACGTACAAACTTCGCTATAAAATGTTGCAAAATTTTACTGACGATGAGTTTGCCTGCTAAATGATAATAATAATAATATACATGTAAACCCATCACCATTGAGAGTATTGTAGAAGCATCGAAAACTTGCATACCAAAACTTGCACAGATTCAACAGGCTTTCAAAAATTGCATTTACTCAAAAAAGCTAAGTTTTTTAATTATTCAAAACATCGGCATGGTTTTGTGTTTCTTTGTTTGTTGACCTTATAAAATATTCCTGACCATGAAACGAGTATGTATGTTATTCTGTATAAAAACGTTTTATGGTAAGCGTTGACTGTTTAAAAAGGTAGGTGCAAAAAAAGCGGTTTACATTCAAAAGGCAAGGACAAAGAACTCTATTATGTTATATACTATGCAGGTTCGTCAATAAAAACACCCTAATTTATCCTACCATTATGCTGTATTATAGCATTAACGTGTTATGTGCTTGACTATGTAGTTTCTTGAAGCAAAAGTATTACATAATTTTCTAAAATCATTAACAACACGATTAAACAAGTTTACATGATGAGAAGGCGACAAAAATATTTCATATTTCCTTCAGATAATAGAACTGTTTTAATTTGTGGATATTTTGATATTCTATCATATTCAAGCACAAGCAATTCATTGCATTCTTAATATTTGCACTTACATAATTATATATATATATATATATATATATATATATATATATAAAGGATGATTTTTAAATCATCTGCGGCTTGCTGATGACATTGTTATTTTTTTTTAGCAAAGCCATCAGAACTCCAAGACATGGTGCAGGAGCTCTCAAATAGAAGTAGAGAAATTGGACACAAGATGAACCTACAAAAATTGAAATAATGTTAAACAATTTCGTAAAGAAAATAAAAATACAAGTTGAGAACACTGAGCTTGAAATTGATGACCCATATATTTACCTCGGCGGAACTGATTTCAATGGAAGGCAACATTATGAAAGAACTCGAAAGACGTGTTGAACTTGGCTTGAATGCATTCGGAAGAAACAATTTTATACTAAAGGGAAAATTACCTTTGCGTCTAAAAAGAAAGATCTTCAAACAATGTGTATTTCTAGTCCTCTTACGGATCAGAGATATGGAGTCTAACAATTGCAGCAATACGGAAGTTGCAGACAACCCAAAGGAGCATGGAGAGGTGCATGCTTGGAATAATTAAGGGAGATCGAAAAAGAAATACTTGAGTGAAAAAGCAAACTAGAAGACATCATGGTTAAAGAAAAAAGGGTGAAATGGCGATGGGCTGGGCATATTGCAAGAAGAACTGATCAACGTTGGACAACAGAAATTCTGAACTGGATTCCAAGAGACCACAGAAAACCTAGAAAACGTCCTCAAACTGGATGGATGGATGAGATAAGAAAACAGGTTGAAGTGACGTGGAAGCGAATTGCTCAAGATAGACTTGTGTGGAAAGCATTTGGAGAGACCTTCATCCAGCAGTGGATAGATAATGGTTGAATATGATCATTATGTTGATATATATACATAATTTATTTTTAAAATATATTTTTTTACTTTAGGAAGAAATCTATGGGTTTTTAACTAAAGAAAATTCACATTAATGTGTAGAAAAACCGTAGCATAAACCTAACAATAGGTACTATGTCCGCTTGTGTTTAACATGGATATAATGCTATTCATTTCATGCAACGAGATTTATTGCCAAAATATATTCTGATATCGAAATGTTTTAATTTGCTTTCTACTGGATCCCATCTATTTGAAACTCTGGAATCTGGTTCCCAGGGATCACTTAGAAAGATTGTACTCAAAGAGAGTGTATCTACGCTAGTTTCATATTCATTGAATCAATTTCCGAATAAAACTGTATTTTCTATCTCTGTCATAATTCCCATATTTTTAAAATTATTTTGTAAGAGAAGTAAGCTATATTTCTACAAGCTTTAATTATTTCACTTCAAAGATTTTTATTAAAATTTAAAAATTAATCGTAGTTAATAATTAAATTAAAGTAAGATCGAAGTACCTTTTTACTAAACAAATTTATTCATATAATGAAAATGTGTGAGACAATTTCATTTGATCATGACGTGAAATCTGTCTGTGAGAATTTAAATTTTCCCTTTCATTTCATATTTCATTGAAATCAAACGCATTCCCTCCAGACGCGTGATACATCTGAAAGTTTAGTTCAGGTTACGAAAATACCCTTCATTTCTTGTTTTTCCAAAATTACAATCTACATAACTGCAGCGCTGCAAAAATAGCCAACGCCAGCGATTATATTGTATACCATACATTAAAGAATATATACCACACAGAGCCCTACATTGTTCATTTTGAGTCTTTTATTTTGGACTGGATTGATTTGTTTGGAAATGAGGTGGGCTTTTGAAAACTGTCTAGCTTTTCAATTTCTATTCAGCGGTTCATAATGACTGAACGAATCCGTACTTAAATGCAGTTTTCTACTAATAAACCGTTTCTGTATTTTAAGAGAACTTCTGAATGGGAATTACATATTTGCATTGAGAACTACAGCTTAAACGTTTACTATACTTCCGAGCTGTACTGGGTAGTGTTGCGCGTGTAGAAAGGTGCATGTAGAAAGGAAGAGTAGTAGACGCAGGAACTTCTCTCAATATTCTGTGACGTTACTGTTAGGAGACTAAACAAATAGCAGAGGTGGCCGATATGTGGTAAACGCGCGGAACAGTGGAGCAGGAGCTTCACCCAAATATCAAAGACGTTGGATATCCTTCGCTTGAGTTCAGGGTCGGATTTAGACATTTATAGATCCTAAACATTTGAGATTTTAGTATCCTCATATATAGTATGCCCCACTTATAGCGAGCCCGCATTTAGCGATTTTCCTGGTAAGGGGAGAAAAATATAAATTTGATTTAATCTAATGATTAAGAAGAGAATACAGTTTAATCGTTTTTAACGAAAATAACTTCTGAGGGCACCGAATTTAACAAATTTATTCCTCTAATCCAGGGACCATATCCTGTCATTCATTACAATAAATGACAGAATATTTTTTAAACAAAAAGCTGAAAATTTTATTAAAAAAACAAAATTCTAATATTTTAAGAAAATGATGTTAAAAAATTATCAAAAAAGAATCAAGAAGGCTTTTACCGAGGCGAAAGTGATAAAATAAACTTCCCAGCACTTGAACTCCAAGAATTTGAGAACTATCATACATTTCTGAATCTACAGTCCGGTGTTGACGCTAAACGCTCTTTTGAATTATATTGACGACTAAATATTATACTTCACGATGAAAATTAAATACACATAGGTACTTCAAAAGGAAGCAAACAAATCTAGACCATTTCCAGAACATCAACAAATAAAGCTTATTTTGGAGATGATCACTAGCGTAACTTCCTTTATATCATTTTTCAAGCTTATAGTTTTTTTAGCTTATTATTTTTAAGCTAATGGAAATTTATGTGATAATATAATACTTTGCTCTTTAAATTTTGAGCAAATTTAAAGCCGAATATTATTATAGACACATTGCAGGCACATTCGCAGGAAGAAGGTCACAAATCATAAGATGGCATTTGTGAGATAATTTATCCAAAATATCAATAACATGTGATAATTTTATATAGCAGATTTTCAAATCTGTAATTTCATTATATCCCGGATAGAAGGCTGTTTTATCGACGATTATCACTGATGTTATCGATTGCTCTTGGATGTGGATAAATGATACAACCTACATTATATCGATATTGATTACAAAAAGCGATCAGTTATTTTGGAAACTTCATAAGAATTGTAGTCTTATTTACCATAAATGTCAAATACATTTGTTCCTTTAGTTTTATGTAAGGCGGTCATACTGTTATTTGTGTGTATTGCGTCAAAAGCTAGTATAAGCTATATAAATTTTTATATTGATAATAAACTCAATTCAAAGTGTGCCATCCCTGATGATGGTTTATAATGCGAGATGTTATTCTACGTCTTAAAGAAAATTCTGTCGACATTACCTAGAAAATTTTTCAAGGTTTATTGTTTTTATGCCAAGACTACTCGCGGCCGTTTTGGGCATAAAACCTGTTGCAATTTTTTGCTTGGTTATGATAAAAATAATTTTTTCACCCATATTTCAAATATAATTTGAAAATTAAAAAAGCTCACTTATATCTAAACTCTGAGTCAATAAAAGTTAATTCTTATTATAACCAAGTAAAGAAATTAATGTCTATCTTATGATCGAAATAGACACAAGTAGATAAAAGCACGTTTTGTGAAGAAGAATGTCAAATTTTGAATTAAGCTCATAGCCATACATAAATTAAGAAGAAACTGACACGATTTTCTAAGCGAAGAGGCACAACTAGTAGTATGACCGTCTTGACAAAAACAACAAAAGTGCTGGATGCTAATGAAGATTAACGTTCTTTCTCATGGAAAGTATCAATAGCAGCAATGATTAATACGACACAACTGCCTGCTCGTGATAATATAATAAATCTATAGACAAAGCGACCTGTCACTCAAAAACATGGGTTTTTAATAACATCTTTATCGAAAAATTTAATCTTTCGTCATACTGTGATCCAAAATGTCTCAGGACCTCCGAAAATATCTAAAGCCACGAGCGTGAAGTTAAGAATTGTTATTAGCGTAAGAATACATGATTTTTTTGCAGGAGGTCATTTCAAGATTTACAAGAAGTTACCGTAGCAGCCTGATATTGAATCATTTTTCATGATTTAAAACATTTGTATAAATTACAGTTATATTCATATGTGGTGTGTATTCAAAAAACTGCAACAGAACTCGTTTAGAACGAAGTTTTAATCATCCAAACACATATACTGCTCTGACTATATACTGAGGTGCCTTTTCCTCTCGCTGCACGCAATGGATTTGTGTGTTGCACCACAAGTGGTTTATTGTGTACGACCGGAGACATCTCTATACATCGATCAGTTGCTTGGACCATGGGAAGGACAATAATATCCAACTTCCAATGCACGACACTGGGTAACCCCATTAATCGAGCATGCCCCGTACCCATTTCACTGAACGATGGACACGTTTAATCCGCGTTGTTCTTAAGTCAGCTCGATCCGGTCGAGCGCAGTTCAAAAATGCGACAAAGGTTTTGCCACACGTACTTTTCGTTCGCGAAAAGAAGTCCGATGGAATAGTTAGAAATAACGGGAGGTGACGTCACATAAGGGAAAATTCATTGCAGTAGAGAAGGTCTTCAATTTCAGAACTTGTTTTTAGTGAACGTTTGTCGGCGCCAAAATCAAGTTCTGAAATGTGAGTCCTCCTCTTCTGTAATGGGATAGTCCGTTTGTAACGTCACCTCCCGTTATTTCTAACTATTCCATCGGACTTCTTTTCGTGAACGAGAACAGTACATATGTAATTTTTTGATTTATTGTAGAAGCCCCTTTTTAGAGAATCTGATTCAACTGTACCATTTGCAATTTTTCATCATAGAATCTATGGTAAATCCGGCAATGGAACAAATATTGTGACAACACCTCCTGCTCTTGATTTTCTAAGAACGTGCTTAACTGTTCATTCCGCTCTGTATAATCTGAAGTGCGTTTCTCGCTTGCTTTAGGGCAGTTTTACACTAATACCCAGATAGCAAAAAGTCATCCTGAGGACGTTCTGGACAACAGGATGTCCCTGGGATGATCTTTCCTATCTGGATAGAAGAGATTCTTTCTATATACCCCTCTCTCTCTCTAATGTTGTTCTCCAAACAGCCCTTGCTAAGCTATTTCATGTAGTACAATATTTGCACTTGTACTATGAATTAAAGTAAAAAGGTGAGATCTTCACGCCGATCTCAACCAATTTATTTTACACCGTAAGTTTGCCTTTCCACATAACCACTTCTTATTTCATGTCTATAATTATGATACAATGCATCGCATTATCAAATTCAAGCCCTTTCCTTGATGTTCACCGATTCTTTTGTTTATTAGCAGTTTTATTTGTTGACGTATAAATATAAAACAATTTTCGGGTACAGGCTATGTGAAAATATTAAATGAGTTTAATTAATCACAGAAAGAAAACTTTACGTTTCGATTCGTCTTTGCGAACTTTCTTCAGAAGTGAGCTCAGTCGTTGATGACAGTCGACTGATGCCAAACATATCTTTTTCTATTACAGCCTTTTTGGCGATCGCCAAAATGTACCAATTTTTACGCCAACGCTAGCATAGAAGACTTTGGTGAAAGCACCAAAGCCGGGAACAGTGGGAAAATATTAAAATTATAAAATAGAGTTAAAAATTCTTTAAAATAGGAGACCAGGAATAAGAAATATTTCGAGCACCGTCTTTAAGTTTTATTTGTTGTTTTATTTACAAATATCATTTCGTGACGGATATAACTAGCATGTCCTTAAATTAAAAACAATGTAAATAATAATATGGACGAAGATAGGACAAAATATAGCTAGAGACAGATGGGACCCTTAAAAACATTTAAATTCACTTTACCATCAATGGTAAATATTAGCCTTTAATATTCATTAGCCTTCAGTCATATGGTATGATGCA
>QLNU02015270.1:58456113-58468216 GCA_006491805.2 Dysdera silvatica
TAGAAACCCTTTTCCTCCTTTCATTTATTCTACTTTTGGGTGGTCAAGGCAAAATCACCATTTACCATTAGGTGTTGCCAGCCAAGTTCATAATAACGAAGCTCCTAGAAAAAGACCATCCTAGAATGCATACCTCAAGCATCTGTGTAGTCTTTGTCTATATCAGAAATACCGACGTACTGCCTGACTATTGAAACCGATTCAAAAATGTGCTTCGACGCCAGGTGTCTGGAAATGACACTGTGGCGAGAGGCAGTCTCAATTGTCCAAGTATACTCCAAGCCGTCCTAAGATGTTGCCGGTCATCTATCTCAAGGAATCTTGTAACTACCTGCCGAAAATTCTAGAATGACCACGAAAACTTTGGTGATCTGGAGCTACTGTACGTCCTGCAACAACCCTGGTGTCAAATCCGTAAGTTGTGCTATCACATGAGGCAGTGGGTCCATCGCATCGGCTTATAGGGACCCGGGGGCTATTTCGCGCCTGAAAAGCCTTCTTACCAAACGTCGAACCACTCTTATTATGGATCTGGACCAGATAACATACGTTTCATTTTGTTTTTTTTTCTGCCTTCAACTTAACCATGTAGTTCTTTCTGGGAAAAAGTCCAGGGGCCTTGGGCTCCATCTTGATTCATCTGCCACCTTACCGGGTAATACATATCCATTCTTTCTTTTCTGTTTATTTAACTTTAAATTAACTACTCCCCTGTGCCCTAGTTAATTTTGGTAGGAAATTTATTTCATTTTAATTAATTGGCTCAGATGAATAACTGTTCGTAGTCAAACCCGAAATTGGATAGTTTATCATTTTCATTCAGAGTAGAAAATCTCTGTTTAGATGGAATTAATAGCTCGGGTCTTTTCGTCACTCCTTGTTTTCTGTCAAAAGAAAAGAATTCTAGTGCGTGAATTATGGATTAATGCCTGAGTCTTGTTAGTTTTGTAAATATCTGGTTGGGAAATTGTATCCCACCCTGGAACTAACCATTTTGGGTAATGGCCCTATGTAGAAGAAATGGTATTTTTGTAAAACCTAAAAATTGTTTTATTAAATGTGTAAAAATTATTTAATCCTTTGTTTCCCTTGTTGAGTAATTTTCCGTTGCTTATCAGTATGCATGCATATGATATGTGTTTAGTTAAGGCTAATTAAATAATCAAGTTTCATTAAGGCATTTACATCATTTTTGATCAGTGAGCATAGGTCCAAAAGGATTGACTCATGTTTATTAATTTAATAGGTTGGCAAATTGGCTTCCCTTTTCAGAAGTCCTGGGTTTGCGGAATAGTTTTCCATTCACGATTACTTTTAAAGTAACTATGGAGGGACAGCTATTATATTTGAACTCACAACGCGTTTATTCTCGATAATGTTAAATAATTAAAAATTTAAATATTCATTTTACACCCACCCCCCGCATAACAGTGTCTCGCGTTTAATTTAAAATTTTCTAAGAGCGAGGACCACGTTATTTATTTATTCAAGTCCTTTAAGAATAATTCTTCTGTCCCATGTGAATAACTAATTTAACAAATGAAGCTCAGGCCTCTGTCAGCTCACTTCCAAAGCCAGCATTCGAACTGAAATGCAAAATAAGAAGGAGTCTAAATGAATAACATCCTTCTTGGCTCCGTTCTTTGTTCACTCCCTGTCTGTTAATTTAAAAAATATGAACGGAAAACTTTTGCATATGCAAACGAGCATAAATTTTGGTCGTGGTAATAGTACCCACTTTTCGGTACATTTTTTTTAAGTGTAATTAGGGTATATTTTAGTATATTTATTAATGTATATGTTAAATTTTTAAAATATACCTTTGCCCAAAATGTCGAATTTTTTGTAACGTGAGCGCGTTCAAGTATTACGTAAACACATTTTGTGTATTTTTGTTGGTCTTACTTTCCTACGTTAACCAATGTTAATTTTTGCTTACCAGGGGAGGGGGGTTGAAATGACCAAAATATTGCTTACGTAACACTTGGATGCTTTCCATGGGGCAATACACGTAAATTCTATTAAAGTTACTGACAGGATTTTATCAATTAAGAATATTGAGAATTTTCTTTGATTTTAAAAGAGAGAAAACAAAGAAAGTTTTTATTTATTCTTTCTCACATTTGTTGCTAATTTGTATTCATAACACCCACTTCCAATCGTTTAACAGATCTCTCTATAAGATAGTCTTAATAACAACAAGAATAGAAAAATAACCTTCTTCCAATGAAGTACACTGAATATTCATAACGGGAAGCAATAGATAGCCAAGATGCGTATCAAATTTTAGGCAACATTTGATGCATCAAACATTCGCACAATATAAAATACGTCGTCATCAATCAGATGAAAACTCAGTAGTTATGTAAAAATTTCCTTCAAAAGACAAAAGAATTGTTACAAATTGAGGGTTGTGGGATTTGTTATGTTTTTCGCGATTAAAAAATACAGAAGAAAAAAAGTAAATAAGCAAAATGAAATAAGCGATATAAGTAAATAAATACAATAAGTATATTATTCTGTACTGCTTTATATGGGGAGTTTGATTTACATATATATGAGTATTTATATTGGTATATATTTATTTATTTTTGTTTTGTTTTTTTCTCATTTCTTGTAATTTTTTTTATATTGGGAATTTAATATTTCGATTTGGTCTACTTACTTACATACAAGTAAGATGAAGTCCTACATGCGTTCGGTCATATTTGCTTTCGAGAGATACAATATCTTTAAATGTTAAAATTATTAAAAAAATTAATAAATCTAATATAAATTTAATAAAAGTTGAATTATGTATGCTAATAAAATTTAATTCATTATACCATAAAATTTAATAAAATTAAAATATATAATACAAATATTTCTTGTTTATATATATATATATATATATTGCATATTTCCTTTTTTACTTACTATATTCTCTATATCACGCGTTATCTCTAATTTGCATTTAGATGAGATGGGAATATTTCGTCATAAATTTGTTTGTAATGTGATCCGAGGCCAGACACATCGGTCATAGACATGATGACGTCATCGCGATCAGTATTTAACTTTCAGAAATGGACTCTTAAATCACCAGCAGGAATTCATCTTTTACGTACTTTAGCGATACGTTAAGCTTTAACACACATAGAAACAAATAAAATACAATTTTTATATTGCAGTAATTTAAAATCGTTAAAATGATAATAATGTTAGCAATATGTTTAGCAATGTTATCGTTTTAACGATTTTAAATAACTGCACCATAAAAATTGTATTTTATTTGCTTCTATTGATTAGTACAGTATGTCGCCATTAAACTGTTTAAATGTACATGTTAAAAGTTATCTGCATCAGAAACAAAACTATTGGAATTAATCCATTGATTTATCAATGCAAATTATTCCAGTCTACTATCATCATCACATCATTTAAGTATAAATTTCGCACTATGTAGCCGTAACATAATTTTTTATCATCGGCAAAACACTCTGCACCCTTTTTATAAATGTATATTTGCTAGATGAAAACCTGTCATTATATTAATGGACAAAAAGTACTGATTTCTTTTCAATGTATCATTTTGTAATAGAAGTATTTTTTTATAAGAGAGGTTAATATGTTGTGTACTAATGACTAATATGCTGAATTATCATTAACAGTCTTCAACTATTTCCTGAAGTTTAACATCTATGAAAATAAATTTCAATAAAGGCATTCGTAAATCCGAAAGGGTATTTCAAAACCTTCTAAAAACATGTTTGTTTCCCTACTTTCCGAAATATTTCTTAATTGCTTGTCATACTTTACTAAAAGTTGTTTTTTATTATAATTTCAGTTTTATAAAATTTCACTTTTTGCGTTTATTTTATTTTTTACGATGTCATTAAGAATATTTTAATTTTGCTTTCTATTTTTTTCATTTTAGACATACACGCATTCCTATTACGTAGTTTGCTTAGCCTTTTTCTCGAAATTTTTTCTATAGCACTGTTTGCGCTCTTAAATTGAATTCCTACTCAGAGTTTTTGTTTCTTTGCAATTTTTGGCTATAGATGCCATATTCTTTAATTGGAAAGAAGAATGAATATTTAATGACGCGAAATTATTTAAATCTGAAATAATTATTGACCATTAGGGAGCATTTAAAATATAAATTTTTCAAAAATAGTAAAAACTTCGAATTGTCTAGAGAGTTAAATTTTTGTTTAATATACGTAGATTATTTTTTAGTATCATCTTTTTTCCCCATATAAAAAAAATTTTGCTGTTTTTGAAAAAAGTTTGCAATTATTTCAAATTTCGTTGTCTGTTTATGTGTAGTAAGTTTATTTACAAAATCAAATAGAAGTGTAGAATTTTTGCACTCATAAAAATATAACTTTATAGATTTAAAGCTAACTATTACTTAAGATGACCTATGATAAATCATTCTGTTTAGATAGTTATCATTCACATTATTCCGTTTTACTAGTACTGTATGTTATAATCCGAATTAATGATATTTTTAAGTGATTTGAAATATACCGTGTTTTAATTTATAAACTTTATTTTGTAGAAACTTGCAATACTTTTCAACAGTATATAACAGAAGACATTGAGTTCTGCAAGAAAAAAAAACATTACTCTTTAAAGAAATTTTAGTTTTCAAGGGAGTGTTAACGTCCATCTGTTTTAATGAATCTTGAGCATCTATTATGTTTCTAATCGGATGTATAGCTCATCTGTATAGTGTAAAACTTTCAGATATCCAACTTTTGTATATTGAGGATTTCTATATATCAATGTTTTGTGAATCTATGTGGTCAATAAATAGAAAAATTTGTTTTTATACGATGAAATGATTCCCATACGATGAAATTTTTAAGATAAAGCGCCGAGTTTTGCTCGTTGAACGAATATCATGGTATCAAGTCATCCAAAACTGTCTGGGAATGCAGCGTCAACAAAATGCTCCCCCTTTTCCCACATCTTCTTCTTGCACGATCAACAACTCGGAGAAAATGAAAAGACTTCTTGATTTCTTCTTCCATTTAAAACTAACATTTTCTTTTAAAACAGTTAACACATTTCTATGGAACAGTCCATACTACACAAAGATAGCGCAGCCAAATATCTATAAAATGATTTATAAACCAACTTTTTTCGTTGAGAACTCGAATTTTTAAAGATGGCACGAATATTCTGGGACACCCTGTATATATAGCTAGATATGAGCGCGTCATAAATTGTGTTTCAAATTACAAGGATCTTTGTTTAAAAGCAAACTTTAAAGCCCATTCCGTTTCTATTTCATGTTCGTCCCATTTTGGTAACTTTTACATCTCATACCCTTAACGGAATTGTTCCATGTTTGTAAGAGTTTAATCATTGTTTCATGTAACACATACATATTTCCAGAAATAATCCACAGATTCTTAGACTGGGTTCAACATTTGTCATGGAAATGCTTCCAATGTTGCACAATTCGATAGTTTTCGCCAAACATTATCATCACCAACTAAATGCGAGCACAGTCCTTGCTTGGGGTCCCATTGGATAGGCGACCTCCCGCGCCTCATGCCTTGAAGATAGGCCAGGGCCTGGCTTGATTTTAGGTCTCGAAGAAAATAGACCTACATCTATTTTCAAACTTTGCAACCCCTATAATGTATTTTTTGGATCTGCTCTTGAGAGATTTTTAATTAAAATCAGTGGTGTGTAGTCCTAAAAAGAAGTAGCCTAGCGCTCTTCTAAATCAGGAAACCTCTGACCAGTCAATAGCCCATTAATCTGATAGGGGCAGAAATTATTATCATGTATGGGTTGTTGAGCTGGCATTACAATACCCCCACCCCACAAATGCCCCTCTGGATCCGACACTGCCTACAGCATATAGCTTCGGGGCATATAAGCGTAAAATAATAATAATGTGATACAAACGCATGTGCCCAAGCCGAATTAAAGCAGGAATGATTTCTGATTGATTGTTTGGCTTTTTTATGGCGCAAGAGCATCTGGGCTATACTGCGCCTAATGAATGACCTCTGAAGTGAGCTAATAAAATAAAGAAAACAATTGGAAAAAATAGCCAAAAGTCCGACTTTTCGTCTTTCTCGCCTTTGTTATGTCATACAACTTATTGTGTTTTTTCTGTTTTCGGAACACAGTTTATGATACGTGTTCCAAGCTGTAATTTCATTTTAATTCCCACGATTCTTAGTTGATTTATTCAAAATTTTAGGGTCATTGCTCTAAAGCAATTTTCTTAATAGAATTGTCGAATCCACATATAGTTTATTTACAGCTTGAATAGAATTTTGTTTTTAAAGTGTATAATTTCCTAAAATTTTGTCCTAGTGCCGCTAGGTCTCCAACGGAAGTGCTCTAGCGCCGCTAGGCCACAACTACATCCCTGATTAAAATTCTGTCCCTAGGTGGAACAGTTTATAACGTCAAAAACTAAGCAGCGATTGGGACTTGTCCTGCCATCTGTTGTTAGAAAGACGAACTAAACTAAATGATCAGGAAATTTATAATCTGTATATGATAAAAAATCTTGTCGTATCGCAGATAATACTTATTAAAAAGCAGATGTATAAGTTTACTTTAGATGACGTAACCAAAAGTGATTTACTTTAATATGTTTGCAGATTTGTAATAAAATATGTGACACACATTTTAAAAATCGATGTTTCCATTACAGATTATTTTCTCATTTCGGAGATATTGTGGGTTCGGTTTCCAACTACCGCAATAGAGAAACTAGAGTGATAAATCAAATCATTTGGATATTTTTTGAGTACTTATTGCAAATGATATTTAAGTGTATACAATTACTGTAATGTATTAAGTGTGAAACAGCATTATTATTTACCAAAATTTTGACACAGGGACCCGAAATGAGTACTTGGCGTTGGAAAAATGGCGCCGATGAATTTGCTTTAAGAAAGGTTGCCACAAACCTTTGATCCAATGTGAAAAATGCAATAAACTAAAGCGCAATTAAACGAGGTGCGCTTGCATATAAAATAGAATAGACATTACCACATATATATTGTATTTCAATAGTAAATACCTCCAATTAGAGCATTTCATATTATAAATCCTTGCTGTTGCATGCATGTCACAATGCAGCATTGACCTTCTCTGACCTTGCCTCACAAAAGTTCTACTAACCAACGAACTGCAGTTCCATTGACCTTCTCTGACCTTGCCTCACAAAAGTTCTACTAACCAACGAACTGCAGTTCCATCTCAACGCATCTGATTGGCTGCTTTGAGATATTCACCAATTCGGGACCTGATCTCTTTTTTTCTTCTTTCGGGTCATAAGGTGGTTTAGTAGTGATTATGTGTTTGGCCATGATACCGATAATTAAGGTTTAGCTTCAGCAAGTACTTAGCGTTTATCGGTTTGGTTTCAAAGAAAAGAGGAACTGTCTGAGAAACTCAGAAAACTGAGGGGGCCTACCGCATCACGTTTTAACATGATTTTGAGCCAGAAAACATAAACAAATAGTAAATTTTATTGTCTCAATCAAAGAACGAGCGATATACATAATGTCGCTTTCAAATATATTTAGCTTATCTCGCATCTTTTTCCTCCTTAACGAAAAAATTTTCACTTTCTGTAGCAAGTAAAAGTTGCACCAAACCCTATTATTATTGCACGAGACATTGCTCTTTTTTCATGTCGTTACCAAGGAAATATCGATCAATAAAAAGGAAAGAAATCAAGGAGTTACTCCTTGAAAATATTCCGATTTTGAATTGTGAAATCTAAAAATCTAAAACCGTGCAGTGAACAGACAAGTTACAGGGTTACGTTGTCTGGAAAGATTTCATTTAAAATTTTGAAATTTTCTCAAAAATTGACCAGCCTTACATCTGAGTTAAACTACTGGAGCTTGGGAGGTGTATTTACCTGTGTTTATTCAATTGGAATACTGCTAATTAATAAGCGTTGTATTTAAAAAATACGGCAATGATAATTACGTATTATTTTAATGGTTACATGTATATTACGCTATGTACAATAAATCAAAAGTCAATTAGAAATTATGCGAGACAATAAGAAAATAAAAACAACAAGTAAGCATTAGAGAGAGAAAGAGAGAGAGCGGCACCACTTTTTAATGCATAGTACTATACATGCGGACAAGAATATTTTTTATATATATTCGTTAACACTAATCGTAAATGCAGCCTATATATAAAATCAATTTCCTTCTCACGGTTTCGAAACGAAACTTTTACGACTATAATTCCCTCGCGTTTTTTAGTCGATATAGAACAAAAAAGAAACTTGGAACCAATAAAACTTACAACTTTACCATTATCCATTTTGTGAAGTTAAGAAAAAGTATATTACAGTATTTATACACTACAAAAGAAGCCGGTTTCACTACGCATATTATGAGGATCGCCTTACCACCTGTAGGTTTCCCATTTTCGAGTGGAATTGATAAAGTGAGCTCTTTGAAGTTCCGTCAAATTCACTTCAGCTGTATTTCATTTGACTAAGTAAAACTTTTTTTTTTTTAAACTTGAATAGTTTAAAACAGTTACGAAGCTAGTAGACTTTTTTTAGAAGAAAATTTTAGAATTTTAAATGAGGTCTTTCTAGATAATACGATCTTGCAGTTTTCCTGTTCACCGCACTTTTTTATATTTTACATTTCAAAGTCGCAATATTTTCTAGATGGCACATGTTATTTTCTTTTCTTTTTTATCGATCGATATTTCCTTTGTAATGATATAAAAAAAGCAATTTTTTGTGCAAAGATAAGGTCTGCAGTTCGTGGTAAGGGCAAAATTATGTTTGTTAATGTATTTATTAATTTTAAAATTGTTTGTGAAATGAAATTACGACTCTTTATTTCTAGTGAAATCAGTTTGAAAATCGATATTAAATTCCTTTATCATTTACTTATTTTTACATAAATTGCAATATTTCTCTTTTTAGCTTTCGATTTCCAGAGTGTCAAAATAAGCTTTATAGATGTACTTGTTTTTCAATTTATGACGAAATCAGTTTTTTAATAAACAAAAAGGCATTATTTGTATTTCCTGAAACTACTTTACGATACAATGAAACCCTTCATTAACGAAAACCCACCAGACAGAAAAATTTGCCCGTAAAAGAGGGGTGATTGCATAAAAGGGGTTATTCTGCAATAGTTGAAAGAATACATTTCAACCATTTAAATACTTCATTTCGAAACGTATTTTTGAGTGTATAAGACAAGATTAAGATAACGAGATTAAACATTTGTTGAACATAACTGGTAAATTTGTAACAAAACTCTGAATATCAAAATGTCTTTACCTTGGGAAAAAAGTAATCAATAGTTGTTTGGTGAGTTTTACTCACGACTTCTTCGAAATATATTTTTAGTTATGAGCTTAAATCCATCGCCACCCTGTTGTTATGCTTATAGAACCTACGTAGTAGTCTAGTAAACAATAATAATAGATTTGAACTACAATAATTTCGCGTTGATAATTGTTTATAAGTTTGGCACCGTGTATCACTATATGATTTATATATTATCAAAGTTTTATTAAGAATTAGTTATTTGAATCAGAGAATCTGATTCAATTGCCATTGTCTGAAAATTCTCCTTAGCTCTTACCCGGTTTATCCTTGATTTCCTGTTGTAAGAAACGCTTTTAGTGAAGACCGAAGTTTAAGTGTAATTTGTCCGTACAGGGATTCTAGTCTAATGAAATGAATCGTGAAAACAGCGTTGGTTTGTGAGGATGAGTGCTAATCAGGAATTTAAAATATATTAATGTAAATCGGTTCTTGCCGAGGAATTTTTATCTCTCCGTAAAAACGGGGTGACCATATATATGAGGGGTTACGGTTAAGAGGGTTTTCACTGTATTTATAAAATATTTTGACCCCTCACGATCATTAATAAACATGGAATAATACGTGCTTGTGCATTCTAAGCAAGACCTCAGTTTATAAAGTTTGCTATTATCACACTGAATACGGAGTCAACGCAATGGTATTGATGTAGCCAGGTTGAAAGAGCATATGGGGTGCCTGGGAACTCATGTGTATAAAATAATTATCAGAAGCGATACAATATTTAAACATTATGTCACAATAAACCCAAATAAATGTGGCGCTCCTCTAATAGATTTTTTTCCAGCTTATTACAAATACTATATTATTAGCATATATCAAGATTTGTATTTTAAATTTTATGGACATGGGAAATTGAACAGGAGAGGAGGACTTATACAAAAACAGTTTACACAAATATATATATAAAAACAATTTTATACATTATTAATTTTTAATAATTTTCAATATTTTAACATTGTGTTATTATTGTTCTAGATGTATATATAAATATCTCAAAGGGGCAATTGGGGCCGCGCCCCTGCTGGCCTCGGCTTGGCTACATGCCTGGTACCGATAAATGTTTAATCATCACAAATGCAACAAGAGGGTTAGTTTATGCTTCGAGTACGTCCCTTCGCAGCCAATCACTTCCTTACCTTTGAAAAGAATAAAGACATAAAATATACGCGTAATACACATTGGACTATCCATTGCAGTGTTTCCTATCCTGTTGTTCGAATTATTCATGGGGGTCGCGAACTGGTTTCTGCGGGGGTCGCCGCAAATAGTTTTAGTTGCAATTATTTTTATAAGGAATTTCATACCAAATACAGTGACACCCCCGTAACGGACACCCATCAGCTACGGTCACGCCGCTTTACGGTCAAATAAAAATTCCTCGGCAGAAACTGATTTACAATAATGTATTTCAAACCCTTGCTTAGCGGTCACCCTCAGATACGGACGCGAACACAGTTTCCTTGATTCATTCCATCAGACCAGAACTCCTGTACAAACAAAATATGAACTTCGAAGGACAAAATTCCTACTGACAACGATTGCACTTCAACTTTCATGGCGTTTCTCACAACAATAAACTAAGGATAAACAGAATAAGGTTTAGGGAAATTTTTCCTTCCCATTAAGAAAGAGTGGCTGTTACCTTTTAGCGTAACTTTCGAGATAAAACCTATGATTTTATCTGTAGGCATATATATATATTCACTCACTTTTCTTGTGATAAGACCCCGATGACTGACGATACTATTGTTTAGTTCTCCTTCTTTTGACGTCTCTTCATCTATATAAGAAATGATACTCATTCTCTTCGATCCTTTAAATTTGATTTAATGAGTTCAAGAAAATATATACAAAAGTTTTGTTCAAGAACACGTCGAACAGAAAAACGTTCTCAGTGAACGAGTCGACCAAAACTAAATTTCCCCGAGCTCAAAAGAAGGAAAAAAAGGAAAAACTATTTTTTTTACAGCCCGCAGGAACGTATTTTAGAATAATTTGAGCTCGAGAATTGTAAAATAAAGACGTCACGTTATTTTCTCGACATACACCACCTTTGAGTTTTTGGCACACTCAAACTCAAAATACAGAAGAAAAAAGTCTGAACGAAGAGGAACATGTACTGGTATCGGAGAGACATTTCAGTTCATCGGGAGTAAGTAAACTCTAGACGTCAGGCATCTTGGAAAACTGAAACTACAATCACTAGAAGATCGATCGGAATCCTCTTTACAAGGACATCACTTTAGATATCCTTGAGATTTTTTTATGTCCTCATCTGTAGGGTGGGTCACTTCAAGCGAATACAGGCTTCGAACAGGTCGAAGTACATCTCCAAGTAGAGTGCGCACAATTTTCACAAGACGTATAATACCATCTTTTCCAGGAAATAATTGAATCACTTTTCCTAGTTCACTCTCTTCGTGTTGAATTCGATTAACACTACATCTCCCCAGAGAAAAGTAATGGTAATTCAGTGACATTCTTGCATAATTGTTCAGCTGTCCAAGGTATTCTGAGCGGAATCGTCTGCGTAATTCTTGGCTAATTTTCATTCGATATAAAATTCTCTTCCTCAAGTTGGTAGCAGCAATGTGATCCAAATCAGGAACTCTACTTTCTTTAATGTATCTGAGAAACATTGCAGGTATCAGGGACTTTGATTCAAGTTCCTCAGATATATAAGCGATCGGTCTTGAATTGATGACATCTTCACGGTTACAAAACATTGTAGAAATTTCTTCTTGTTTTAATGAC
>QLNU02015270.1:58474857-58500373 GCA_006491805.2 Dysdera silvatica
AAATAATTTTAGGAAATATGATGTGTTTTTTGAGTAATTTATAAGTTTAAAAAATTGTAATTAATTCAATTAATTGAGGAAACAAAATAAAGACATTTTATTTAATGATGTAGTTATGTATCATACTTACAAATAAATTTAATACCCTTTGGAACTTAGAGTCAACAAAATTTGTTGTTGAGTTTTGAATTTTTTTTAAATGTATTAATTTTTTACATGCCCTGTGCGCTCTGTTTATCTCAGTTCTAATATGCCCTATAAATAAATTTTAATCGTCGGTAGATTTTTCTTTCGGTATCAAAATAAGCGATAATGAGTAAAAATCTGGCACGGTCAGGAATATGAAAGAAAAGAAAGAAAAAAGGGAGGAAAAGAAAATTCAAAGAAAAATAAAGAAAGTAAAAAATGGGAATTGGAATAGTAAACGTAACGAAAACAGGAAAATAGAGTAAAACAAGTAATTGAAAGAAAATTGCCTAAGGTCGATATTTAAATTTAGCGGGTTTCAATTAACATTAATTCGCAACTCTCTAATTTGCACCTGTCTAATCCACACCATTTTAATCCGCATCTCTCTTGTCCTCAACTCTCTAATTCGTAACTCTCTAATCTGCAATTCTCTAATCAGAAACTCTCTAATCCGCAACTATCTAATTCGCAACTCTCTAATCCACAACTCTCTAATCCGCAACTCTCTAATTCTCAAGTAACTCGGACTCGGTAGGTTTTCAACGTTAACAACAGCCACCATTATTGCATTTACGGAAGACCTTTACCGTACACTTTTCTTGCGCACAGACAGATAGAAAAACCAAAAGCAATAGCGGGTTCAATATCTATTGAAACCCGCTAAAATCTCACGCAAATAAAAGGAAAGAAAGAAAAGAGAGACAGCTAAATATAAGGAAAATTAAGTAAAAGAGACAGAAAGAGAATATAAATAAGCCAAACTTGCCAAAGGCATAAGAAAAAATTCACAACGTTTCGAGAACTACTGTTCTCTTTATCGTCAATCGTTAAAAGAACTAAGCATGTTCTATATCTATACCACCAGTTCTGGGTTTCCCCAGATAAATCTAGCACCCGGGTTTCCTCAGAGAAATCCCGCACCAAGGATTTCCCTGAACCTGATCATTTGGCAACTGCAAAATGCCAACCTGTGACAATAGTACATACAATAGTATAGTGTAACACTGTGGAGGGTAATAGTATATTGCATAAAAACCCTATATACGGAGAAAATGAGCTTCGTTCCTGCCCTGATGGCCCAGCAGGTAAAGGCACAAAGGTTCATGCGTTGGGTCCCAGGTTTAACTCCTGCTCTGAGCGAAGTCTTTTTTTCTCCCAGATATAACGCTCTGATTTGAGTTTAAGCGTGGGGGCAAAAATTGATACTAATGAACTTAAAAAAAATGATTCGTTGATTGAATATCACAATGAAAACATCCTTTATGGGCATATTATATACTTCCAGCCTCGGTCCAATAAACACCTTAAACTGGCACTATTTGGAGGTCATGAGTATTACAAATATTATATATCACATTTGTTTTCTATGTTATATACTATGGTATTTTCTAAAGTGTTTCTAATTTAAAAAACCTACTGTGCGTTTATTGTAGCTATAAATATTATTAAATATCTGCATCCATCAAATTCATTATAATTAAATATATTTTTATTTAATTTAAAACCAGCAAGTTTACGTCTTTCATGTCAATATTCCTTTACCATCAAAACATACAAACCCTAAAGTGCATTATGATGCTATGATTTTAAAAAAAAATGTTATTTATAACGACAATCCGTTATAACAACCCAATTTGCACTGTCCTTTGGAAGTAATTATGACCGATTTTCACTATATTGCACACAGTACCTTGTACGTTATTTTTCGAGAATTAGGTCTTCAAATGACGCGCCTGAAGGCCAAGAACTATCATCTCATAAAGCCTTCGTCATATAGAAAAATGGCGAACAATATCAGAAGTCTGGAAGAAATCCTCGACAACGAAAACAAGTTAATCCCTCGGAAGAGGAATTTCTCGATGGTTATTGACTGTATTCTTTTCTCTCTCGCTCGTTGTTATGAGGAGAGTACTGGTGTGTATTGCAGTAAAATAGTTATTATTTTCTGCCGAGCTTTATACTTTGTAATATTTCAAAATGGTTCCGTCTTCTATTTCTCAAATTTGTAGCTAAGTTTACTAGTTAACTAGTTTACTAGTTATTAAGTTAACTAGACTTAACAATAATCCGAGCTCTTTTTTGGAGATGCCGAATTTTGGGCACCTGGACATCAGCATATCCTGGATGAAGTTCTACAAGGTGCAACAAAAATCGTCCGGAGTTCTTGAAAGCTGAGTCACGAGTTATCACAGTTTACTGTTTGCTTTTATTTCTTAATAAATTAGTATGTAATTGCTCGAAATTTATATTTGAGGTCTATGCATGAAGTTAGTAAGTTCATAAGTTCGATTTGTTCGCTGACAGTTTTATAAAATCCCTACGTGACATTTTATCTGATTCTTTTAATCATGAACTAATTTTTAACTTTTTATCTAATATTAGCTTCTCCCCTATCATCTAAGTTTCTATACCATGTCTTTTGTAATATTAAATAAATTACATCTAATAAATTTTACTGCTTTAGCTTTAATACCATTTTATACCGTGCGTACTATGTCACCTTGATTGGTGCAGAATGATCCTTGTTATCCTTGCGCCATAAAAAACAACCAACCAACCATAATTTCAAAAAATGAAAAGTAAACATTTTCATCTTCAGATATGATATAGTAGCCGCAAATTAATTAAACCATTCCTGTTCTAAAAACTTTGTTAACCGGTGATTCGAAACGAAGTGATCAGTTACAAACAGTTATTTCGACACTGGCGTAAGGTTTAAAAACACGACGTTTCATTGTCAAGTGAAGGCGAAATAACTGTTTGTTATGGAATCTCCTGGTGAAACTCTGTATTGTTTCGTTTCAAATCAGTTGGTAACATTTTTGCAGTAAGAGTATTTAGAGCCAAATTTTTTTCGTTTTTTTTTACTTCACGCATTTCTCCTTAAAAAAGTATAATGACTTTTGTGGTACGTGGAAAACCAGGAGGAGATATTTAATTTCTTTACTAACCTTTGGAATTCTCAGTTGAATTGTCATAGAGGAATTCGAATAAATGTACGAGATATATTAAGCGAAGTTGTAATGTACTTAAATTTTGTCATTGAAAATTTGTGAACTTTATAAGGAGAGTTGTTAATTTTATTACCTAGAGACTTTAGAACGATATTGCAATGATTTGAATTCGTTCCTGGGGATTTGATAATATAAAGAGGTTGGTTTTATAAATTCTATAACAAAAAAATCGATGCACCAAGAAGGAGTTGTCCGATTGTAATGAAATTTCGTATGCAAAGACATTTTGACCGAACATGCAAATGATTAAAATTTGGTGTCCAATGAATGAATAGCGGGAACTCCAGCGCATCGGAACTGCGCATTCAGCAGGTGTATATAAGGAGCGATTCTCAATATGTGGTCAAAATTTCTGTTGCATTTTGACTGCGGATATCTTACGTCGACTGTAACAATGCCTCGCCGAAAGATTCGTGCTCATTACGAGCATATGTCAGAGTTTGAAAGAGGTCGTGCTATCGGATTGAAAGAGGCTGGTTGGACGAATCGAAGAATCGCTGGACATGTGGGTCGAAGCGATGCGGCGATTGGACGGTGCTGGCAAGAGTGGGTCAACAACGGCAGATGTCAGCGTCGGGACGGCAGCGGTCGACCTAGGGCCACAACAGAACGGGAAGACAGAGCGATTGTCAGAGCAGCTGTCACAGCACCGGATTCGTCGTTATCAACTATCCAACGTGTGGCCCGCACACATGTGTCCAACATGACCCTCTGCAGACGACTGAGAGAGCGGAATTTACGCTCGCGCCGACCGTTACGCCGCTTACCTCTCACGCCTTTACACCGTCAAGTCCGATTACAGTGGTGCCGGGCTCGATCAACTTGGAACTGCGCTGACTGGGGACGTATAGTCTTTAGTGACGAGTCCCGTTTCCAACTGTGTCCTGACGACAACCGCAGACGTGTCTGGAGACGTCCAGGGCAGCGTGGGGATCCTGCCCTTACTATCGCACGCCACACATGCCCACAACAGGGCGTTATGGTCTGGGGTGCCATCTCCTTTGATAGCCGGACCCCTTTGGTGGTCATTTCTGGCACACTTACAGCACAGCGGTACGTAGACGACATTCTACGACCGGTTGTGTTACCGTTCCTTTTGCGACACCCTGGACTTACGTTTCAACAAGACAATGCCCGGCCGCACACGGCACGTGTTGCTATGAATTGTCTTCAAGCTTGCCCAACACTTCCTTGGCAAGCTAGGTCTCCTGATCTCTCTCCCATAGAGCACATTTGGGACGCTATGGGAAGGCGATTGCAACCATCCCGGAATGTTGACGATTTAGCCCGACAGTTGGAGACAATTTGGCAAGAAATTCCGCAGGACACCATCCGGGATCTTTATCAGTCTATGCCACGCCGGGTGACAGCTTGCATCCAGGCCAGAGGTGGACCAACGCCTTATTGACTTCCTCCCTTTGTAACGGTCAAACTCTGCAATAAATCATTCAATTGTTCTGAAATTTTAATCGTTTCTTTTTCTATGTATGTTCTTCACATCCACCAATTTTTATCGCAATCGGACAACTCCTCCTTGGTGCGTCGATTTTTTTTTGTTATAGGGTGTATTAAGCGGTCTATTTATTAATGACAGACACTATATTTTGTGGGGGGTGCGATGCATAGAAAATTTGGGAACACTTAATCTAGGCCAGCTGTGGGCACGCATGGGAGCAGCATTTCAATTTATCGTATATCATAAAGAGCCACACCCTGGTTACATAATATTAAATATACAGATTTAATTAATGTGGTTATTTATTATACACAAGTCAAGTATTAATTATGCATGTAAGAAAATAAAAGTAAGAGAAAGGAAATACAAAATAATTATTTCAAAATTTAATAACTCCAAGAAGGACCTATCGAAGCAACAGAAGATCTACTTTCGAAGTGATTACGTACGATTTCTACTCTTCATTAACCGATTCACTTTCTTAGTCAATTTAACAAGATTCGCTAAAAAGTTTTGAAAAGGAAAAAAAAAATTTCAATTTTCGACGGGAGACGCACTTAATCCAATAAGGAGCCACATGCGGCTCTTGGAGCTGCATTTGCTCATCCCTGATCTAGGCACATGTAAATTATATGATATTTTTTTTCCCTACTGAATGAAAAATCAAATGAATGCAGTATAAGATTTAAATAAACACCTATTTTTTTATTAATTCCAACACACTTGTACTGTTATTTCTACTGCAATTATTATTTTTTGTGTTAAAATTTTATGTTTGCTTTTATTTTTAAGAAAAAAGAGGTTTTAATAAAATGACGTTGATTTGCAAAAATGAAATGATTTTAGAAAATATGTTTATATAATATTTAAATTTATTTTTTCTTTAAAACTATAATCTCATGACTGAACAAATTTAAAGTTTAAATATAATAATATTGACAATATTTTGTCAAATTGTATTGACCATTTTTAATATATAAAATTTCACTAATATATTTTTGACGTCTATGTTTTGTACTCTTAGATCAGTATCTGTACTTTGTACTTTTGCAACTGGATGTATCATACAATCGTGGTCCTAATGCTGTGGCCGAGATAATATCGCCAGATGGCGTGATAAGTGGAAACCGACATCAACCCGATCACAGGTTTTCACCAGAGTTGATTCGCTACTTCCCAGCGACAATTCGCAATGAACATTTGGTTGATTCGACATCTATCTGTCATACATCAATAACGTCAAGCCCGTGCATAAGATTTCAAAAAGTGGCTATTTTTGTAGAAAGGAAGTAAGATAAAAATTTTTCTCTCATAAAGAATTTGTAATACTATTGTTCAAATGCAAGAGTTAACCTCAAACCTTCTCCATTGTGCCCGGCCTTGAACGATGCTATGATACATCAAGTATCATTATGAATTATCTTATTGTAAATAGTTGACTAAATGTATGTCAATTATTGGGTTATGAAGTATATTCCATTGAACGTTTGACGAAATTTACTAATCTGAACTGTCATTAATAAGTACACGACTCACGGGCAGGAACACTGAACATGCATAATTCATGACTATAAAATTTGGCATCAAGTGTAATAATAATATCCTATAAAATGCATAGTGTATACATTGTTAACGAAATAAGCCCATTTAATAAATATATTTTTATATATAATCCAATCAAAACGAGCAAGCGAATGAGCGGCCAAAATGTGCCGACTAAGTACTTAATTTTGAGAAAAATGTAATTACAATTACGTTTTTCACAAAATTAAGTATGTAGATTCGATTATTTTTCAATTGGTTATCACTATATAACTTTCACGTACGTATATATGTAGGAAGTATTTTAGTTCTGTAATTTCACTCAATTTATTTATTTTCACCGCAGTTTATTAATTTTATTTAATTAATAAACTTACTAAGGATAATCAAAATCAAATTCACCTTTTAAATAGAATTAATAACATAACAAATTCCTCTGCAGTTTACATATAACTCTATTACTATGATTGTTACGATTATGAGCTAATATCGATTAGTCATTATAATTTGCACATTTGCTGCAGAATGACCTCCGCTTTCATTGCACAATAAAAATCAAACCGACCACTCAACTAATACCACCATATAATATATTAATTTATATTAACATTCAACATAATTATATATAAAAATTGGGCCCCTCTATTGAACACTTTGTCGATGATGCAAGAAATTATTACGCTCTAATTGGACCCACGTCAGCAAAGAATTTATCGTTAATTAATGGTTGAAAGCCGCACTAGAATCATTTCTAATGCGTCAAGATCTTTTGGATGAAGCAAGTATTTTCTCGACCGTACCTAGCCACCTGTCCACATAGTCGTAATTCAAGACTAGTTTCCGTGTACTTCACGAAGCCGTAAATCTGTTCTTAACTTTATGGAGTCCCGATCACAAAGGTGATAAAGGGAAGATGGCTGGACATAAATTTCCTGGGTAAACTACTGTAAAAGGAAGTGCCTTTTCCAACATTTTGCAGTTAAGAAGACTCCTTTAAAGCTGATGGAAAGAGGAAATAGAGCACTTTCAGTTGGACTTTTCGAATTGTTCTCTCGGCATACTCAATTGAGATACCTAGTGGTGGTGCATCGTCTATATCTTTATCATAATAGCAATTTTTGTATTTTCTGTTCAGATCGTCTGATGATAAACAAGTAAAGTTCAAAGTTACACACAATACATTGTCTTATCAATTATGTCAAAACTTTGTAAATACTTGTTAGAAGAATGAATATAATACAATGGTTGATTAGTTTCGTCAGCTATTTTCAGAGATAATGATCCTTTTATACAGGAACGGGACAGGTTTGATTTTCTTGAGATTAGAATAATTGAGAAAAAAAAAGGAAGCTTCCTTAATTACTATTTTTTGAGCTTTCACCAGGATTTGAAATGCGCTTTAGACATAATTCAAAGACATGTTTGAAAATCGCTAGAATTATTTTCGTTCGTCAGAAGACCGATCATCTTTTGAAATAGGACTTAGAAATCATATTTGTTATTTATCAGCTCAAAATACTTTTCCGCATTGCGTATATCATCAGAGATCTTTTAAATCAAAACAAAATTACACTAATTTAATTTAACTTCACTAGTTTCGATTCAGAAATATAAACAACATAGTATTGAAGGTGTAGAAATAAACAAACATGTTCTTTCGTTCGTTCATTCATTCATTTATTTACTTATTTATTAGTATGTATACGATTTTTCTTTAACTTTCAAAATGTGAATTTGTAGAACATTGTTCTGATATATATGTATATATATAAACTTAAGTGCCAGAAAAATTGGCACACCTACGTAATATTGTGTAGCCCCCAACCCCACGCATGCACGCAGAAGTGCCGCAACACGACGTGGCATGGACTCGACTAATGTCTGAAGGTATCCTGGAGACAATTCACACCAGGAATCCTGCAGGGCAGTCCACAAATCCATAGGAGTGCGAGGTGTTGGAGATCTCTTCTGAACAGCACGTTGCAAGGCATCCCAGATATGCTCGATAATGTTCATGTCTGGCGATTTAGGTGGCCAATGGAAGTGTCTAAAGTCAGAAGAGTGTTCCTGGAGCCACTCGGTAGCAACTCTCGATGTGTGGGGTGTCGCATTATCATGCTGAAATTGTCCAAGTCCGTCGGAATGCACAATGGACATGAATGGGTGTAGGTGATCGGACATGATGCTTACGTATGTGTCACCTGTCAGAGTTGTCTCTAGACGTATCAGGGGTCCCATATCACGCCAACTGCACACGCCCCATACCATCACAGAAGCACCACTTGTTGCCAATCAGCACGCCAGTCTCTATGTCCATGAGCCCATTGTAGCCGCAAGTGTCGATGGTTTTGCGTCAGGAGGATCCTGTATAAAGGAACTCTTGCACGCAGTCCACGGTGCAGTAGACGCCGACGAATTGATGAAGCACACAATGATACACCTGTAGCAGTGCACCAACGTTCTGCCAACTGTCCAGATGAAGCAAAACGGTCCGTCACCGCCATGCGGACCAGGTGTCTATCATCCCGTGCTGACGTCACCTTTCGGCGTCCACTCCCGGATTTCTGAGTTGTCTGGTTCTCTTGAACCCACTGCTTCCACACTCGCATCACTGTGCTGCTGTTACGCCCCATACGAGCTGCTATTGCACGATAAGAAAACCCTCCTTCACGAAGGCCGATCATTCGTCCCCGTTCAAACTCCGTAACTTGCTGAAATGTCGCCCTCTTTCGTCGTAGAGGCATAGTGACGTCTCATGTAACGTTTACCACTAACAGATAGCCATACACGCCCAGCTACAGCTCTCTATTTTTACGGATCCATCAGTAGTTCAGAGGGCGCTGCTCAGTCCACGCATGCGCGATGACTCTGAAATTCTAATCATTTGAATAGCATACCTTAATTTGCATTTCCTGAAATTTTCAGCTTAATCACATGCTACTTCATGGTGTTGCAATTTTTACAAATTTGTGTTTATGGAAGGTTTCTAAAACGTGTATGTTAAAAAAAAAAGATAATGGCTTAAGTTACCTCTCAATATGGGGTAACTAAAGCCAGCAGTGAGAATTCATTGTTTGGCTTATGTTAGTTCGTGACGGGTATCAAAATTATATAAAGGGCTATCATAAATGTACATATACTGTTCAAGGTGTTTATTAGTAAAAATAAAAGAGTAAAAAAATCTATTATTTTGCATTTTTAGTGTTTCATATGTTTAGTTCACACTAAAAGAAGTTCAAGATGCTTAATTTAATGTATGTTGCCAAAAACGAAGTTCGAAATTTCCCCAACATAATGGCTTTGTACAATGATTTTCGAAACCCATGTATAAATAGCTCAAGGTAGAGCTTTTTTTGTTTCTGGAGAAAAAGAGACGCCGTCCTCCTCCTCCTGGATTCGAACCAGGGTCCCTCAGTTGAGCCCGGAGTGTCTTGAATGCTAGATGAAAGAGGACAGAAACAACTCCCTCTTTCTTCGTATATAAGGATGTAAGATATTATTACCCTTCTCAGGGATTACACAATTGCCAAATAATTGTCAACACGCAAAGCCTCCGTGGCGAGTTTTTGTGAGTTTTCGTGGGGGGGATTTATTTTTACTCAATAATTTTCGACACCCACGTAGAAACAAGCTCAAACTAAATCTGTTTTTGTTTAGGAGAGAAAAAGATGACGTCCTTATCCAGGATGAGGACGGCAAAAGCCACTCTTGTTTGGTGGCCTTTGTTACCCCGTACAGGGGCCAACAATGAATTTAAAAATATAGAAAAAAACAAAACAAAATGGAAATATAATTTAGAAGAAAGTATAGCAACCGTAATAGGAGTGATCACTACGCCAATAAACGTTGATTTATATTGTTGTTTGATTTAATCTGCGTAGTGTTCGATTTATATAAATACATATGCTGCAACGGGCATTTCGATCAATTTAATACCAGTCTCTTTGCAATTTGGTTTAAATAGTAGTCCATGTACTACACCATTCTGCGAAATAACTGGCAACAATATATATACGTTCGTAAAGAGATTATATATTGTCCTTCGTAGCTCAGTGGGTAGAGCCTCCGCCCGGCAAGTGGAAGGTCGTGGGTTCAGGTCCCACCGAAGGCAGAAATATTTATTTTCTTTCGAACGTTTCACCATCTAATCACGCCATACCATCGGCGCTGGTATCACTACGCCAATAAACGTTGATTGATATTGTTGTTTAATTTAATCTGCGTAGTGTTCGATTTATATAAATACGTAAGAGTATTTATTGTTTGAGGTTATGTTTAAAAATATTTTTAGTGAATTTAACTTAAAAATGTGATTTTGGCGATGAAAGTTATGGACTGTATAAATTTATGACGAAATTATCCTAAATACAAATAAAGGTTTATAAACTTAATTTTAGAACATACACACTATTAAAATATGTGGCCCAAAGCTTCGTCAAAATATGGAATTGATGGCATGAAAGTTAACAATCAAACTCAAAACAGTGTTGCCAGAATCAGTGTCCGAAATTTACCCAGCATAGTGGCTTAAATTACGCTAGTGACTTAAATAGTCCTGAATTTCGGTATATATATATATATATAAGCTTAAAAACATCATATTTAAACTAACTATTTAGTTAGTGATACGAATTGATATAGTGGAGATTTTCATCTTCCATTAATTTATGTTTAAAAACAAATTCCCAAAATCATAATGCCAATGAATTACGCAGCATAATTTTTGTATTGTTCTCTCTCTCAGTGTGTGTAACTCCTATGTGTTTGCATATATCAAATTGAAATTTACCGCTTTTCTACTATCAATTTCATTTTATCATTAAGAGTTCAAACAATTATTTCGTACCTATGAAAAATGATGTAGCAATTCAAAAATTATAAGTGAGGCTCAAGAAGATTTAGGAAAGTTTAAATTATATGGTTTAATGTTAAATAGAAAAATATTACTTAATATTCAATGTGGAGGACTTGACCACTTGAGTCCTTTATCCGTGCCTCTGACAATAAAAAACACTTTACAAAGAGAAAGAAATAACGATTCGTGTAAAATACGACTTGCCAGAAGTAGATTGAAATAGACACGATGTAAAATCGTGTAAACGCAATTTTTCTTTGGAACAAAACTCATTGGAATTATCCACTGACTTAACATTACTGATCAATAAAAATGGATATTATTCAAATATTGCTCATGTTCGCCAAATATTACTTTCAAAATTTAATCTGTTTTTTGATGAATAATTTGCGTTAATAACCTGGTGGAAATATCGGAAGTATCAGCAATTTCAGTTCAGTCACCCTTAATCTGGCTATAATCAACATACACCGCTGCTTTTGCTTCAAGAATGATTTTTCAATGACTCAAAGACACTTTGGTCCCAATTCGTGACATCGTTTTCAACTATCGACACGCTGCATGATAATAGGAGAATGCGAGTTTTTGTCTGGCAATAAAATTTAACGGTTGCACATATTTTAGATGCTTCGTATCTCATCCAAACTAAGCGAGTTTCCTTATTGGACGATTGCTAACAGTTACTATGCGCGACACGTTTTGAGAGTTGTAAAAATAAATCGCTTTTTTTTTACTGTTTTTTCCTCCGCCAATGGTTGTTGATAACTTAAATCGAAATAGATCAGTTTCGTGATATTCTCTCGTAATATATCGAATGTTTTCATTTTGCAAGCCCTCCTCCCCTCGTGACCAATGAAAAGCACCATGGGAGGGAAAGAAGTGGATAGACTCTCGGCTAACAGAGTGACAAGATCGGATCAGTTTCTACAAATGCCTGTTTAAGATGTGTATCAGTTGCCAAGGGACAATAAATTGAAAAATCCGGATCTGTCCGCTGTAATATATTATAGAAGTTGTTTTCGCAGAATTTGGTTGGATTATTGGCGACGATGGCTAAAGGAAGTGTGTAATAAATTTAGCACTTTCTAAAATAGGAATGAATTATACTATAAAAAACAGGAAAAAATTACATATATGTTATCACTCCCGTTTTTTCATTACATGTGTGATCCAGTGCTTGCATCACACGCTTTTCATCCCCTTAATAAGGTTTACTTCCCAGAAAATTACATGCAACTACATCGTGATTTGGGCATTTTGTTAACCCTTCATCTTGTCTCAAACAATCCACGGAATATGCTTGGGACGTAAAGAATAAAAACATTCATCCATTTACATTATAGGTTGAGAGCCTAAGGCTGCTTGAGCATGCAACCGCTGCTTTTTGAATTTTAGTTCGCATGTACAAAACCACAAAATTTGCATACATCCGCATGTAATTAGATGTCAGATTTAGTTTGTCAGTTTCTTTAGTCAAAATAAATGATATTCCAACTAAAGTGGAACACCTATAATCCGAATCCAACAGGACCGAGTCGCAAAATCAAAATTTAATAAAAATAAATATTTAATACGCAAAGAAAATTCACAGCCCTGCATCACTTAGAGTGCTAAGTCGAAAAACATTTTTATAATGAATCAAACGTATATTTTTATAAGGGTGATATTTAATATACACCCAAAAATTTATTTTATATATTTATAAGCCTCACGCCCTATTTCTTTTCCTTTTGGGTTAGTAAAAAACCGGTAAAAATTTCGAAATTTTTATTTAATATTAACACGTGCCCCAAGGAGAGTGGAAATTTAATTAAATTTGTTTATCCCCAAATTTTCACAACAACGGTTTTAGTATTTTTTTTTAATTTAAGACAAATATTTAGCAGCAAAAGTAAACAAATAGTACCTAGAACTACTTAACTATAAAAACTAACTTTTATTACATAAAATTATAATAACAGAAAGTTGAATGATTTTTTAATAATGAATGCTTTGAGGATGAAGAAAATTGGCTCCGAAAGTATTTTACGACTTGCAATATATATATATTGTTTTGCTCCTCATCCTGGACTACAAGATTATTGCATTCTTTCATAAGCATAAAAATATTTTCTGCCGTATCATTTCCAACTGAAAGGGTTTAGTTTGCTGTCAGACCATGCTGGTAATCATGAAGATGATTTCAGATCGCAGGATTATGGTCAATAATATCGGACTGTATTTTAAACAGCTTAAAATTAGTGAATGCGCTTTTGCCACAAAGTTATGTAATGCGTTGGTATATAAATTCGGTCATTTCGTCAAAATGAAAATTTAAGCGCTTAAAGTCACCCAATTATTTGATTTTTCTTTAAATGCTATTTACATTTTCATTTTTTACTCGAAAAGAATTGTATTATCAAAAAATGCTAAAGCCACTATTTCTTGGGAAAACTATCACAAGTGGCCACGATATTCTGTTATTATTGCGTGGGAAAACTGTTCATTTATTTCATATAAAAATAAAGGTTCTTTAGAAATATTGGTGCTTTGCAGGCTAAAGGAGCAGTGTACTAAGCTTATATATATATATATATATATATATGTATATAAGAATATTTCTCAATGCTTGCGATTTTCCTGCCGAATCCCAATTGAAATTCCTTTCGAAAAATAAATACCAAGCAATAAATAAATTACTCCATTTATCTGACATAGCGAAAAACATCAGGTAGCCAAAATTTATTTGCTTTCGTTTCCATCTAAAACAAACAAACCATCTAAAACTATTATAACTAACTGCAGAAACTTTTTATAGGAGTCTCTTGTCTGTTGAATAACAACTTGTTCTTTGGCAAAATGGAGCATAACCTCTGTATATTTACCAATACTCTTTATAGCAAATTCATCATCAATTCCCACAGTATGTTTTAGAATGTCTATATTGGCCCAAACCAGTTGAAAACATTTAGATAATCCTGTTTCTGGTCGGGACATTGTAGCTATGTGTAGCTTACTTTTTTTTTATCGATGCCCTTAAAACATCAATTTTGTTGTTCTGCTTCTGAGAAATAAGAAATTGCCTGCTACTTTAACTTTTTACAAGGCCCTATCATGAACAATAGGTTTTACAATTTTCCTTTGAAATTAATTTCTTTTCCTCCTGTATTTCTTTCTTTATTTTAGAACGTTTTCGAAGCAATCTCCATTTCTTATGCTGGGGTTCCAGATCAGCAATGCAGTGCTGAGGTTCTGTAAATGGTATTCCTGACTTTTGTCAAAAAATTAGTTTCAGAAAATACTAAACAAGAAAATTCGCGGAGATTTAATTTTACCCATTTCATATTATAGCGCTTGAAGTACTACTTGTTTATTTGATGGTAAGTTGCTACCTAATATCCGATTTATTTCTCTTTCAATGAAATAAATACTATTGCGAAGTTCGCCATTCAGCGCCACTTTTAACAAACCACAGCCTATCGCTTCGTATGAAAGCAACACAATACTACTGACTATGATTAAGCGTCGCGGTTCTTGCTTCAAACAATGCGCCCATTCCTACCCTTTATCCCTCCTACCTCCTACATGCTGGCTGGTTATTTAACATCATGCTGTAGCACAGAGCTCGGTAACCTTTTAAAGGTGTTATGCCAAAATAATACTGCAATCTCTTTCTGCGCGCCAGCCTAAACTCACACAAATTGTGAAAGTTTAGTTTACAACATAACTATCAACAAAAATTAATAAACTATTAATTAAAAGATACAAATATCAATAATGAATTATCAAAAACAAATATCAGTAAATAATTATTAAAATAAATATCAATAATTAATTATTAAAACGAATATTAATAATTAATTATTAAAATAACAGTAATTATTAATTATTAAAACAATATTAATAATTCATTATTAAAACAAATATTGATAATTAATTATTAAAATAAATATTAATAATTAATTATTAAAACGAATATTAATAATTAATTATTAAAACAAATATTAATTATTAATTATTAAAATATGCAGATATTAATTAGTTATTTAAAAAGATACGAATTAATAATTAATTAATTTAAAAATATCTCCTATTCAGGAAGGGGATTTTTTACAAAAGGTTTTATTTTAAAATCACTCTCCTTGCCATCGAAAAGTGTCCGAGATCCATAGTTTGCCGACCCGTGTCTTAGTGTATATTTGATATTCCTTTATTTACAAACGCGGACAGAACGTTATTATTTTTTTGGTCAAATTTATGAAAAAATACTAAGAAATGATAGGAAGAAAAGTAAACATTTAATATCAAGAAAAATTCAGAAAGACCCAACATCAGTTACAGCTTAAAATTCGAAGCGCATACTTTTATAATGGGTGCACATTGCATATCAAGGAAAATTCAGAGTCCCGACATCCCTCAGAGCTGTGGGCGTCCATACGGAAAGCACAAATTGGCTTGAGCCCGCCTAGCCATTGTTTAAAAATCTGATTTGCACAATTCAGCCATGTATTGCTTTAAAAGGTTTTACAGTCACATTTTAAAATAAAGTACTTTTTAGTTCATTACTAATTATCAAGCAGCATTAGTCACTTTTGTAGAATTTTAGTATCTTATATATTTATGAAAGTGTTAATAGCCTTAAAGCGGTAATGATTTTCCTTAGCTTCCCCAGAATTAATCATATGGACGCCACTGGTTAGAGTGCTAATTCGAAGCGCCTATTTTTAAAATGGATAAATATATAATATAGGAAAAATTTGTTGTTTGAACAACAAATATAATGTCTTGATTTTATTATCACGAAATTAATTATTAATTTAAAATATCTTACGAAAGTATGAAATGAATGTATGTTCGGCGCCGTTTGGACGGGATCGTTACTAAGACTAAAATAATCGCTACGCAAATGGCCGTCGACTAAAAGGGAAGGGTTCCAAGTGAAAGACTGTCGGATAAAGAACACTATATGTGCATTTTTAATACAACACATTCCACTCCATTTGATTCTTTAAAAGATTTAAAATCGAAGTGAAAAAGTGGATACATTCTAATGATTTATTTTAGAGAAAAGTTTTTGAGATTCAAAAGTAAATGGATGGACTAAAAAAAAAAAATGCCATTCCAATTTATTAGGACAGCGATTACAATATGTCCTAAAGGACATATTATATTCTCCTGGGACATCATTTAAATTGTGCACAGATTTAGCTTTGGTTTTACTAGATATTATAAGTTTAATATTATTGATAGACAAATTTCGATGTCACGTATTGTAACTGTATTTTTGTAGGTTTAAATTGAATGGTATTGTGAACTACTAGTTTGCAGTGTACAATAAAGGGTTTTACTCCCTCTCTCAAAAAAAAACACCCTCCCTCTTCGAAATTAGAACTCGGCTGCGGTCTTTTGATTTTTTTTAATCAAATCAAAAATGATCCTTCACTTTAAAAAGTTTAAAAAACCCAATCGTAGTTCAAAGCACGTACCTTCACGCAATGCTCTGATTCTAGGCTGTTAATTCATCTTAGGAGCAGTGGCAGATTAAGTAGAATGACGCCTACGGCGACAAAATTTCGACGAAAGTTTGCCAAAGCGCGGCTAAATTTTTTGTTGTCAATTGAATTATGAATCATCGTTGCTATGTTCAAAGGCTTAATAAAGCATTGGCAAAGGAAGAGCTTTAGGCGAAACTTTGAGAGAGGCTGAAAAGACGCCAAATTCGCGAATGCTTGCGAAAAAAAGAAGTTAAAATAACTACCAGGGGTTTTAAATTAATAATTTGAAAGAGCGCCAAAATCTCTGTTATGTCTCTAATTACGTTTAGTAAGATTAGGCCGCATAATATATAAGTTTACAGAAAGCAAAACATGTCAGCCTGCAGGAGGCAAACTGCGTGTCACAGTCAACAGGAGGAAAAATTGTAAATCCCTGTCTGCTCGGAAGTAGGGCATGCGCGATTTAAAAAAAATGTGTTAATTATGAAAGAAATGTTTGAAAGCCGAAAGTGAGCAGTTCAAACCCTTAAAATTCTGAAATGCGCTTTTGTGAACTTTTTTTTTATGTTTTTTTTTCCCTCCCTAATACGAAATAAAATTTACTTATATGGTTATTAAATGTAAATTTAGTTAATGCTTAAATGGTCGGAAATTATTTATTTGTCTGTTTCGCTTGTAGGTAATTTAAAAAGCATATTAAGCAAGCACAAGTAATAGTTTTTTCTCACACATTGTACGCCATATACAGTAGTGGACAAAATTGTGGAAACCCTTTGAAAAAAGATTATTTTAGAGGTTTGATGGCTAATAACACCACTTTTTTTTGTACCAATACTATAAAATTATATATCATTGGAAAGGTAATTTAATCAAGATTGTAATGCAATAACATTTATGAATCGTATTTTAATAGAACAGCATTCATAAAGAAGAAAGGTGATATACATAGAAAAAATGAGATATACAAAAATGTTCACCATACCAGTTAATACTTAGTTGGGTAACCTTTAGCCTTAATTACGGCCTTACAACGCTTTCCCATGGAGTGAACCAAGTTCTTTAGTTCTGCAGCTGTTATAATATGAAACCAAGATTGAATTATTGCTTCTGTTAATTGTGTTTTATTGCTGGGTTGCTTCCGACTAACAAGCTTCTTTAGCCGGCTCCATAGATTTTCGATGGGGTTAAGGTCTGGGCTATTTCCAGGCCATTCCAGCAGTTGAATATGATGATCTTGAAACCATTTTTTGCACACACGAGCAACATGACATGGAGCTGAATCCTGTTGAAATATAAATGCTTCATTATCTTGGAAAAGATCACATGCAGAAGGCTGCAGCTTGGGCTCAAGTATTTCATTTATGTATCTTTGGGCATTTATATTCCCATTGATCACGCAAATTCTGCCCACACCTCTTGATGTTATACAACCCCAAATCATAACACTAACTGGGTGTTTCACGGTAGGTGTAATGCACTCAGGATGGAAATCTTCTCCAATTCTTCTCCATACGTATTTTACGCCATCACTACCAAACAGTGAGATTTTGGTCTCATCACTCCAAATTACACTGTCCCATTGTTCCGTTGTCCAGTTAACATGGGTTTTAGCCCAGTTTAATCTTTTCAACCTCTGTTTGACAGACAAAAATGGCTTTTTTCGTGGAATTCTTGCATTTAGACCACATTCATGCAGTCTGCGCCGAACAGTCCTTGCACTTAACTTCACATTGCATTGCGCCATTTCACCTTGTATACACAGAGATGATTTTTTCCTGTCACCTAGGCACTGTCTTTTAATTCTTCTATCATCACTTGCTGTTGTGCACCTTTTTCTGCCTTTACCAGTCTGGTTTTGTAATGACTGAGTCTCCTTATACTTCTTCAAAAATTTAGAAATGCCACCTTTAGTTAAGTTTCCCCCAATATTTCTTCTAATTTCTTCATAACTGTAGCCTTGTTCACTTAATATTACTATTTTACATCGCTTCCTAGGTGACCAGTCAACTCTTTGCGCCATTTCTTTAATTTTATTACGTTTTACAAGCACACTAAATCAAAGAGCACAAAAAAAAAACAACCAACTTGATAGCAATTACAGAACACACTGATAAATGTCCTGTAACCTGTTGGCTCATTGCCAAAACAAGAGAAAACATGATTGGCTCATTGCCAAAACAAGATGACACCTGATTGGCTCTGTAAACACTCATGCTCATTGGCCACATTCAAATGAAGGAAAGCTACTTCATATAAATGTAAGCAAGCTGTGCTTCTTTTTTCTGGTTATTTGGCTATAACTTTTGATAGAATACAGATAATTGAACAAATGTTATTGCATTACAATCTTTATTAAATTACCTTTCTAATGATATATAATTTTATAGTATTGGTACAAAAAAAAGTGGTGTTATTAGCCATCAAACCTCTAAAATAAACTTTTTTCAAAAGGTTTCCACAATTTTGTCCACTACTGTATATATATTCCTGTCTTTATTTTCAGCTACTATTGGGTCCAAAACAAGAGGTTATTGGTGCGATTTCAGCCTAAGCGATGTTTACCTCCTTCTCTTCACCCCACAAAATACCGTAAAAGTGGATCAAAATGTCTTAGCTGAGTTAAATAATGTTGGAACTAGAATATCTAAATTTCACTTTCCACTTTATTGTTTGCTGAATCCTTAGCGTAGGCAAAATATTCATAAGTGAGGTAGAAGCTTATAAGAAGGCTGGCTACAGAGCTGTAACTCGATATATTCGTGTGTACATATACAAAACTACACCATAATAAGGAGTTTGTGACTCCATCATCACCCTGTATATGCCAGTTAACTAATCATAATATTGCTGTTATATATATGCTATTGATTGAGTAACGCAAACAAGAAATGATAGTTTTGATAGAACATCAATATTACGCATTCGCATTGATTAATTTATTACCTGTAAATAATTATAATAATATAAAAATATATAGTATGTTTGGTATTGTATACATTCAAAGATCGCCAATAACTAAACGTTTCAATTTTGAACTAAATAAATCTTACATCCATATAATGTTGATCGCGCAAACAAAATTTTAATCCTATCAACAAACATTTTAATCCCATGATATTTCGTTTATTTTTTATGAATTTTTGAAATTTATATAGACCTTTGATAGACTTTGTACATATTCTGATGAACATTACAGTGTCCGCAAAATTATTTATGTTAACATATTATAAAACTAAGATAACAAATTATCCATGTAAAATGTAAAATGTAAAATGTAAAATCAAATTATCCTGTAAAATTACGTGAATATCATCTCTTAAATATTCGTGTTCTCTTAAATATTATAAAATTAAATTTCATTATTTTTCATTGTTTAACAAATTAACGCCTTTTATCGGGAATATTTCTTTTTATCTCTAGACCCTATCCGTTCGATTTTTTTCGTAATTTCAAAATATTGGAAAGTAAAATAAAGTAGAACTGAAAAAAAATTACATAAAATTCAAATTTTTCACGCATATTTCATCGCCATTTTCATTTATCTTTCAAAAACATTGACCGGAAAGAAATTGGCTTTCTCAATTGCATGAATAATGCATTTAATTCTTGGTGATATGTATTTTGCTAATGACTATGCAGATGTTCTTTTGATTTATCGTGGTTATTTAAATCTCAGGATCAATCCAATACCAAGTAAAAAAAATGCATATTTATTTAAACAAACGATTTTTAAAATGCGTAGCATATAAAATTCGTCTTACGAAAAACTAAAAAAAATAATTTGCATTCGGGTATTAATGTTTGAACAAGAACTAAAATCCTCGAAGACTTCTCTTTACACGGAATTTCGATGTAAATATTTTTTGTCATAAAAATGCTTGCTTATACATGGAATTGAATATTCCATGTATTTATTTAAATGACAAGTCTTTGTACGCCCACATTGCTAAAAATATTTAACTTGGTGTCTAGTATTTAGTAGATAAATATATCCATTCCTCCTAAATAGTATATTTATATAAGTGTGCCATAAATAGATTAAATTCTACTGTTGTTTATGATATACACCTCTCCTTAGCTCCTGAATATTCTTCAGGAGGGGCGGAGTCACCTCTTGGGATAATAATTGTTTTAAATTATTGCCATTATATAAAGTTTTCGATTAATACGAGTATTATACTGCTGTTGCTATGAGGCCTCCTTTTACTAAGCATTTGAAAATTTAATCTATGTAATAATCTATTTTTTCATAAACAAATATTGTATCATTAACTAGCATTTGCTTTTCGTGGGTACACGTTGACATGAATAAATTTGGATTTGATTTATTTTCATAACTTACAAATAGATTCATTTAAAACTTTGTATCGCGTTGTTATGTATCAACGCTATAAAATCGCAGTGCATAAAACAATTCTTCCTTATGCTTGCTTTGTCGAATATGAAATCCTTCCTCTATTACAACTATTGAACAAAATCATATGCCCTCTAGTAGTTATATCCGTCACCTTTGTTTATGCTATGTTGGAATTCGTCTCCCAAATAGACTTTTTGTTGCAAACGTATCCTGCTCTTGTGTTTGTCTCCAATCATGGACAAGATGACTGACATTTTTTTTTCCGATATCTAGAATTCAAAAAACTGTCAGACACCAAATGTTTAGAAAGTCAAAATAGTGGGCCTCGGAAAGAAAACAAGCGCATATATTTTCCATTTTGGAATGGTTTTTATTGGACATTAATTCGTAGAAGGCAATTAAAACATAGGACTTTTATAAATACTTTGCATGAAAGCTAAAGCATCTGAATCTTTTGGCTCAGTTCTGCCTTCACAAAGTTTATTCATCATATTATTGATTGGGTTCAACATTTCTTGAAGTAAAGCTTCAGCATCGGCACCACAATGCTTCTTTACTTCTTCGTAATGGCACTTCGTGTTCACCTTATGAGCACTGAGGAGTGAAGAAATAAATGAAAACAAATCCTTATACATACATTTTTTGGTTTAATCAATTAGAATTTTTCTACGAAATATATTCATTTGTTTTATGCACTTTAATCTCAACTATGTATATAATTCATATTTTTTTCAGTGATTCTATTGGGCATGCTGTAGAATGTGAAGTCTTCGAAACATATAATATTATTTAGTGGGATATGTGGAATAAACAATTTTTCTTTCTGGAAAACATGCAAATAAATATATACAAAGATATACATGTGGGTACGTATACATATCTCTGTACTATAACTCACAAGGGAAGGTCTGAGGGTATACGACGAGGATTGTAATGACATTAGGCTCATTTGAAAGAGCTGTCAAAAAATTATTAGACACGTATTTAGTCATTTTTCAGAATGGCCATAAATATAGGTGTTATAGGGCCGAAGAAAGCAAAAATGGGACTATTTTCAGAGATTTTATGTTATCATATTTTCAAAAGTATTGAATATTTATTTTTTTTTTTGCTTCATTACGTACCTTGCAGAAATCCATCGGATACGCGTTTCACGGTTTTTGGAGACGTAACTTATTAATAATGTTTTTAAAGGGTTATAAAACGCACGCGGAAACGAGTAGCCCAGCGCAAGAATTCGCCAACTTGTTGGCTGCTTGGCGAATATAATATGTTGCATTTCTTTTTCCTGTATACTTATGGTATGATAATGACATAAAAATAACAAAAATCGTGATGTTTTGAAGGAAGTAAAGTAATAAAGGAAAATCGAGATTTATATCATTAGAAGGAAGGAACATAAATGAAATTGAACTTTCTTCATTTTTATTTAAGAAAGGAGAAATGTATTTATTACAATTTTTATCGAATATTAAGATATCGAAAATTTAAGATTAAAATCCCAAAAGCATGAAAAATATGAATTTTTCCTGCAGTGGCTGGCTGCATCGAATAAAAGGAGAATTTTTACAATTAGGTATTTTATCACAAACGTTTCCTGTGAATGTGAAACACATTTAGCGGACATTTAAAAAATCAGGATTTTCGTCTTCTGATAACCCAGATGTAATCCATGCTATTGATCATGGGTTGAAAAATATCGGAACACATTTGGAAGTGTATCAAGGACTGTAATCCGATAATATTATTTCGAATTTTTAATTCAGAACCAACAGCAGATATTTTAAAGTATCGACATATTTCTCGCGCTATGTACTTTATTTCTCTAAAAAAAAGCGATCTAAAAGTTGGCAAATGGGAATTGTCTGTTCAGAAATAATTTTAACTACCCCATCTGGCTTCCCCCAATGCTACACCTCTTTTCAAAAATCTACAGATTTTTATGAACACTACAAGAATCGCACAAAAGTACAAAACTTTCAGTCACGTTTCTGAAAAGTTCAAGTCCAGAAATTACTCAAATAGGTTTGTCGTTAATTTTCCTAATGAACTGCAAGTCATAGTTACATTTGTCGCTTTAAACAGAGAAGATTGGATTCTTTTTCCAAATTGGCTTGTGCTTTCGTGTAAACATAAAAATGCATCACCAACAACTTCGCCATCAGCATTTATTAAATATTGAACGGTGTACGAGTGAGTACACTGATTAGTTGGAGATGATGCACAACCCAATGTTATTTTTTCCCCTCGGAAACAAAGCGTTCGACTATCTGTTAATTCGTCATTAATCGGTATTAAATATACAACTGGGAGAATATATTTTAAATAGTTTTATCACTTCTGTTTGAAATTTTGTTAAGCGTTTCAGGTCATTTCCGGAGAAGTCACTATTTTTTTCGTTACAAGTTTTGTTACCTTCCTAGACGCCATGCCATGACGTTTACAAAAGTCCTTTATCTATGTGCTTGAGGCAAGAAACTTTAATTTTAGCGGAACATAAGGAAGTTTCAATTGCCCATTTCCGAATATCGAAACCATGTATAACTCGTAGTTTTTTGCCCATAATTTCCATAAATTTCACCAAACTTCCATTTCGATTGCTTTATACATATCGATTAGTGACCCTTCGTCTACTTTATCCTTTTTAAAACGCAGATATGTTTTCTGATTAGGCATTTTTTTACAGCCCTTTTTGATTAAAGTGTCCCATTTCCAGGTTGGATGAGTTTCTTTAATAGCGACCATACGCTCCTTTTCGTCTATACTTATATAACCAGGCTCACATTTTATTTCCACCCCATTATCATCATGTATAGAATAATGTTCTGGATCTTTTTCGGAAATCTCGATAACTTTACCATCTTCAAACTGCGATTTTGTTAAATAATTTTCCAACACACTACAAAGTTCCAAGTCTATAGCTTTTTAACGATCAGTGATATCACTGGATATGTTCAAGAAATTTGAATATGTTGCTTCGGTTATTTTTTGCAAATGATGAGTAACATTAATTGCATTTATGACCAATAAATCCATTTTAAAGTATAAAGCGAAAATTCGTAAACAGGAAAAAAAAAGTTAATTTGCCAAAAATTAAATTTTCTGTGGTTTTCTGCAGAAGCTAAACTTTAGCTTAATATTAAAATAAAAATATATATGTCGTAAAGATTTAAATTATAAACTAATAAATTTTAAACAAGTATAAAAATATATGTTGAATGCGAAGTCAAATTTTTTTAAATACGAAACTAACAATTTATTATGCGTACGATATATAAGAACAGTTTAAATGAACTGTCATGCAACACTCCCGAATGTGTCACTTTCTAATACTACCTTTGAAAATAACTGATTATACTACACCAGCAAATGTGCCAAGCAGCCAATAAGTTGGCGAATTCTTGCCCTTGGCTACTTGTTTCCGCATGCATTTTATAACCTTTAAAAAACATTCTTAATAAATTACTTCTCCAAAAACCGTAAAACAAGTATTCGATGGATTTCTGCAAGGTACGTAATGAAGCAAAACGAAAAAACAATATTCAATACTTTTGAAAATATAACATTATAAAATCTCCGAAAAGAGTCCCATTTTTTCTCTCTCCGGCCTTATAATACCTATATATATATATAACACCTATATTTATGGCCATTCTGAAAAATGCCCGAATACGTGTCTAATAATTTTTTGAGAGCTTTCAAATGAGCCTAATACCATTAAAATCCGCGTCGTCCACCCTTCCGACCTCCCCTTGTCAGTTATAGTACAGTGTTTTACTTGGATACATATATACAGCTGTGTACTATAACTCAGTTATAACCACTTCATTTGTAATGACAACTTAGCAGTTGAGTCAAAATTTTAAACTTACATCGTGGGTTATTTGTATGTAATTACACATTCGTTATAATGCCACAATTTTGGCGATCACTTGATTGCCAGTATAAGGGAGTTCGGCTGTATATGCGATTACATGAACATCAACAGTAATGTGACAAATATGAAATTTAAATATATCTTACCTGCAGTGTGTTTCCTTAAAAGTATCCGAGTCTTGGTACTCCATCAGTAACCCACATGCTGCAACATGTTTTGCATGATTAGCATTCATGCATTTGGCATGCTTCAAGTATCCTAAAATTGTAATACAATAGTAACAATAATAATAATAATGCCGATATTAGTAAATTATCACAAAAAAATATTTCCATCCACAGAGTAACAGAAGAATTGGATGCAAACCCAAAAAATCTTAAAATTCACCTATAATAGGAACAGAAACCACCAACTTAAAACAAGTCACCGTACTTAGCATTTAGCATATCCTGGGAAAATTCCTATGCTATTTCATGCCCTTGAAAAGAACACGATACCAGATAATAGCCCCAGCCATCAAATTGATGAGTGGCTGTGAGCTTATATCATAAAAGCAATAATATTTAATACGAGAGCAATGCTTTATAATTAGGATGAAATTTCGTAGTAAATCGTATACTCATTTGAAATGTCCCTCTTTAAACTGAAAATTATACAAAGTGTCACAAGACAAATCTATAGCACAATCCTTTTACCTCCAGCACAGCAACAAACCTTCAAATATATTTTTAAGTTAAACGCAAATAATAAAA
>QLNU02015270.1:58500473-58511986 GCA_006491805.2 Dysdera silvatica
GGCGGAAGTGCTACTTACCCCCCGCCGGGCCTATCATGGATACGAAAGTGATAGGCATCACTACTGTCATTCAACAACCTTTCTCCCGTTTTTCTTTCGCCGAAATCTGGATTCCCGGAGATGGCGCACACGCCATTGTATTCCGTATTAACTTTTCCAGATTCTGACAGACGCGACTTTTTAAACTCAGTTCTTGAATCGCTTGCCTGGCACAGATCCAGGATTACGATTAATGCGATGGAACAATACACGACAGCTCGAAAATCCAAACGGTTAATTTCTACCTGAGGTTATAGGAAATTGGAATGGAAATTGCAAAATTCGATGTTCGTACACTAAAAACTCTTGACCTAATACATCGTGTCCAATGCTTTTTTTCAATGTTTCAAAAGGCTTTTTTTATCCGATTCTAGAATAAACGATTTCGTGCGTTTTGGCAGAAGTACATCTCGACAGAAAAAACAAAATCAAACGGAAAAGGCTTAACCGTGTTTCAGATATCAGTAATCCACTTCCCGATGACGCAGAGGGATGACTTTCGTTGAAATTTTATAAGTGTTCCCTCTAGGGGCAAATGCCATTATTATTTAGGAAGTGCTTTCGCTATGTTGGTTTTAGATGTAACGGCTCCAACACAAGTAAAGAGGCTAACAGCGACAACAAAAAAAAGTACCTGAAGACAATTTTAACTTCACAATTATACTAAACTTAAGGTATGGCAGGGGGTACTCTTCATTGAATGTGGTGCTAACTACCAGTAAGTACACGGGGGACACACAATAAATGTTATTTTTATATATATATACACACACACATATATGTATTTATTTATTTGGGTTTTTTTTTAAGGACAGTCTTTCGTGCATGTGCCCCAATCACCCTACTCAGACAAATTATTAAAAGTTAAACTAATTTAACTTAATAAGCAACTACTAACACAATTTAATTAATAACGCAACAAACTAACAAGTACTACTATCACAAATTCATTCAACACACCCTTTAGATTATTTCACATTGGCATTTAATTTCACATGTGAGGAGAAAAGAAATTACGCAAGATGCTAAAAAAGAAACTAAGCGAGATTTGCATTTCTGGTAGGAATTATAAACAAACTGTCGTGCAGAGACAAACGATGAGAGATACATACGGGAATTGGGTTCCGCCTTTCAAGAAAAAACCTTTCTCGAAGTGTTGCAACTGTTACGTACGCTGGGCGTTTTTGTTGCCATTTTAATTTTTAATGGCCCCCCCAAAGCAACATACATATGGGTACGAGAGGGACAACCTACTGTAATTCCATTTAAGTCGTTTTCATGTGCGGTTTTATGTGTTAAAAATATTTTAAGTGGAACATTCGCTTTGCCCCTTATCATATTGACTTTTTGTTTCACTTTATGACTGTTGTACTTTCAAGTTATGCTATTGTATAAACAGGAAAAAGTGTGAAAAATGAACATTATTCTACAATAGAGATATATAGCTCATAATGTCAGAAAAGCCTTGCTTCAAAAAACATAATGTGGCCTTATCTACTTCATGTTCCCCCGATTCCAGTTGCCGAGATCGCTTGTCATCTCAATTATTAGCACTAACAGAAAAGCCCACTCTTTTAACTAAAATCTCAATCATTACATTCGATAACGTAAAAAAATGCACGTATTAGCCTTACGTCGCTGCAAGTTCTATTTAGAGCCCCTAGAATTCTAGGCCGACGCCTCAGACGCCATTTTGTTGTACACTTCCAGCTTCACAACACAATGTTTACCATTGGAAAATTAATAATCCGTTTTCTTCTTACAGTGGGCTATCTGTTACAAATCTAAACATTCTATGTTTATTCCTCGAGTGATTTGAACAATTTACAGCGGCACACACCCATTTCACCAAATTTTATTAAAAATAACACACTTGTAAATCACTCAACTTTACTCCGGATACACTACAGATCATAAAGTCTTGTTCTCTCTTTAAAAAAGGTACGTTTTATCTATTAGAATTATAATGGTCCTTACTTTCGTTTAACGTACATTTATTAATCCTTTTAATAAGATGAAATATATTGTGCGTTCGCGCAGACCTGACGCCTGATATCGTTAGCAGACGGGTTAGTCCATTGCAGTTTAGGGAAGGCCGTCTTGGAGGAACTGGTTTTTCCCGCGCGAAAAACCAGTTTCGGCAAGACGCCCTTCCCTAAACTGCAATGGACTAACCCGTCTGCTAACGGTATCAGGCGCCAACTGAGCGCGAATGCACAGTATGCATCCGATTAAGGCTCGAATTTAGTGCGCACGACGGTGATTCCTTTAAGATTCGAGCAGCGATCCTTTTGTGAGAAGTCAAGAAATTTCCATCATTCTCATGCCCGTATTCAGGGAAGGAATCTTGGGGTCCCCCCAAACTAAATTTTTAATGGGACTTGGCTACGGCCTTGCATGCTGTGATTGTATCGATACATGCTGTAAAAATTTTTGAACCACCCCTTGAAATTAAATTCTGGCTACGGTCTTGATCACTCTCCTAAAACCACTCAGCGACAGTGAAAATAGTACAGCAAGGTTCACATTGTCTTGACGGAAATGTCCATTACCACAAGGCTTTAATAATCATATGTATAATAATAACATATATAATCATACTTGGATAAACTTTATGGCAAAAAATATTTAAACAGGCTTGGACATACAGTCGTCATCTACAAATCAAGGAATTCCCCCCTCCCCCCATGTACTTCCTCAACGACGTCCTCTCAATAACTCACTAAAAGTATTCGGAATCTCCTAACGTAGCAAGTACTACGACAACAATTGCGCAAACAACAGTTTTGGATGCAATTGTCTACTGGTGCCAACACATTGGCCACTAAAGAGTGCAGACCTTGCATAACTACCATCTTTCTCTCAAACTGAATTTAATGCAAAACAATAACTAACGAAAGACAACAACATACCGGATTTTGCTGTTTATAATCCCGGTAGAAGGTTATTGCTCCATCCACAATCAAAAGAGAAACCAGTGAAAAAAGGATACAAAGAACACGTGCAAATGAAGGACACTTGTGGTTGTCAAGTCCAACTAAATTCTAGTCACCTAACGAACAAATACATAGAAAAAAGCATTCGAACAAAATACTATAAAAAATTTGCAAAACTTTCTATTTTGGAAGATTTTTAACCCGTAAAACGAGCTTTCAGACGCAACAGAAAAAAGTAAAATACATCCTTTCATTACTCCTAGACAAGGTGAAACCTGTCTATGGAAATCTATGGAACCAAAATAACGTTAGTCATTACATGGTCTGAAAATACATAGACCATATTATAACAACTTTCGCGGAAAGTTGACCGATGGTACCGTTAGAATTCACGGGAGCTGACGTCACAAACGGGCTAGTTCATTACAGAAGGGGGAGGACGTCACTACAGAATTGGTTTTTAGCAAACGTTTGTCTGCGTCAAAAAACAGTTCTGAAATGATGTCCTCCCCTCTGCTGTAATGAACTAGCCCGTTTGTGACGTCGGTTCCAGTGAATTCTAACGGCACCATCGGACAACTTTTCGGTGAACGAACTATACTATATCCAAGACAGAGATAGTAAAAATTAATTCATCCCTTTCACCCTACCTTTTTTTTTTCCTTCATTTAAAAAAATACACACATACATACATAGGGTGCATCATAGATTCGTTCAAACTTCAAAAATTCATAATAAAAGAAGTAATGCTCGGAAAAAATTTCGGTTTGGCCGAATATGATCAGAGGGACATTGGATTATTTTTCCATGTATAAAAAATGATTTCAAAAGTAACTGAAAGAGGGCGCTCACACGTCATACTGAGACGTTTTATGCAAATCAAGCTAGCAGTAAAACACCTGGCTGGAAATGGATTCGTCATTCGATGCTGGCAGCATGCTATCGTTACTAGATTGAGCGCTGATAGTTAAACTTTTCTACAAGAATGGTGAATTCACAACTATTGCATTGCGAAAGTTTCGCACGGAGAACAGACTGAAGGCGCAAAAAAGCCCTATTTCATTGAATGGGATACTGAATTTAGTACGACGTTTTGAGGAAATGGGGAGTTTGAAGGATCATCCACAAAGTGGCAGACCATCCTTGAGCGTGGACCGCATCCATGTTGTACAAAGTGTCATGGAAGAATTGGGAGCCAAGACATCAACGGGGAGTATCGGTACTCGTAAAGCTGGGAGAATAACTGGGATTCCGGAATCGTCGATTTGACATATCCTGCACGGAATCTTGAATCTGTATCCGTACAAAATACAGGCACTTCACCAGTTATTACCGGCAGATACAGATGAAAGACAAAAATTTGCTACATGGGCGCTGGCACAAATGGAACGTGACCCACAATGGTTGTTGAATGTCATGTGGACGGATGAAGCCCACTTTTCACTGCATGGTGATGTCAATACGCAAAACAGTTATATTTGGGCGACGTCAAACCCTAATGAGTACCTCACTAAGCCACTGCATTCTCCTCATGTGACTGGTTGGTGTGGTTTCACCGCGTCTTTCATTTTGAGCCCTTTCTTTTTTGAAGTGCATTGTCCTATATCCGGTTGGAAAACATGTACAGTCACTGCAAAACCGTATGTTACGCCTTTGAGTGACCATGTTGTGCCTGCATTGCAGGAAAGACATGCATTACCTGTCATCACCTTCATGCAGGATGGTGCCCGGCCCCACTTTGCACGTGCAGTCAAGACGTTCCCATTGGGAACTTTCACTGAAGACCGAGTGATAAGTTGAGGTTGTAAGTTTAAGTGGCCGTCACGATCACCAGACTTGACCCCGGAAGATTTTTGGTTGTGGGGATACTTGAAATCTTGTGTGTACCGGGGCTCCCCTGCCACTTTGATGAAACTGAAAGATGCCATTCAACGGACCGTCAGTGGAATCGATGCCGACATGCTACACTCAGCTGCAATAGGCGTAGTGACGTGCCTCACTTGCCTAATACCTTGTGGTGGTGGTCATGTTGAACATCTTTTACTTTAAAATAGTAAATGCACAGTGTCATGTTATTGTGATCTGTTTCATTGTCTGTGGTCGCCTGATGTGCATAAAACATCTCAGCATGACGTGCGAGCGCCCTCTTTCAGTTACTTTTGGAATTTTTTTTTATACATGGAAAAAAATCCAATGTCCCTCTGATCATATTCGCGTAAAACGAAATTTTTTCCGCGCATTACTTCTTTTATCATGAATTTTTGAAATTTGCACGAATTTATGACGCAGCCTGTACACACACACAGGATGTGAAGCAACCTTCGATAATGTCCCACAGCGGGTATCTCAGGGGACAATTTTATCAGATACAAAAGTACCATTTTGATGGTAGGCCAATACTTTTATGATATTAGCCAAAATAGTCCAACCAATGAGGAAGCTGTCTGCATCTGTTAAAGCCTTCGCTGGTTAACTTAAGGCGAATTACAGAAAATTTGTTTCTGCGTGGGTGGGGTTATTTGGTAATCTATTTTCAAAAGGGAAAGGGAACCGGAAGAGCAGTTTGTTTGTTTTTCAGCCAATTGAATAGTTTTTAGTCAGACGTAGGCGATGGCTTTTTTGGACGGTTACAATACTAAAATCACTATTCCTGACATGAAATCTGTCCAGTTGGCTGAAAAAGAAACTGCTTGTATGTTTCTTTATCGAAATTAAATTACCAATTAAAGTGTCTAGTGTTTTACACCACATTCATGTAGAGTAAGTTTTCTGTAATTCGTCTTAAACTAACCAGCGAAGGTGTTAACAGATGCAGCTTCCTCATTGGTTGGATTATTTTGGTGAATATCACAAAAAGTGTTGATTTGTCTCTTAAATAAAGATCACTTTTATATCTCAAAGCTTTTCCAGAAGTAGCTCTATGTAGTTATTCTCAGAGGGTTGCTGAACACTTTGTATAATGCTTACGCTTTCTAAAAGTGCTTTCTGGATTGCAGACCTCTTCAAGAAGTTCGTGCTTCTCTATCAGAAATTGAGACAGATGAGCAAACTCTCCTCTTTGGCAGCGAACAGCAAAGTCGTGCATGCATTTGGTTGATTTTAACGATCGCCTATAAATACAGGAGAAATATAACTGATTTATCATGTAATAAGTAATCAATGAAGACTATGTAGTATGTATAAAATAATTTATTAGTAATAATATATAGAATTATCCATATACTTTAAATTATCGATAGCTTAAACATAAATACCTAATCAGACAGCCTAATCAGAGTAATCAGTACCTAATCAGACAGCCGTCTCATATTAGTGTCATCGATTTTTAAATTGTTTTTCTTCGACAAAAGCAACATTCAATAATAACTAGGTTCCTTCCACGATACTAATTCAATTTTTTGTTGCTTTGTAATTTTAATCATTTATTTGTATCAACACAGGTCGTTTGTACATTAAATTTCATTCAATTCGAACGAGTAATTCATGGTGTTACAAATTTTTACAAACATGAGTATATAAAATATCCTATAAATAGTATATAAAATAATATAAAGTATCCTACAAATAGTACATACATAAAAGGAAAGCATCGTTTCTGTGCATGGTAGCTCAGAAGGCTTATGGACTCAGGCTCGTGCGGAGGATCACCTATTTGACTGTAAATGACAAAAACGCCAACCAACTCCAAATCTGACAAGGTAACATCTACAGCACGGAAGATGGACCCATGTAAAGGATTTCGAGAACGCGAGAGGTTGATAAAAAGAAGGAATTTGATAAACAAACTCTCATAATGAATTTAAACTTTGCGTGTAATAATATTTTTCAAGTAGAGTTTTATCTTCCCAATCTTTGTATACGACCATGATGGAAGATCTTACATTGTTATGTGCTATACCAACCGAATATAGAGCAATTTTTGTCTATATTATGTCTCCTCTGATTATTGTTCACTTTCAGAAATCAACTGAAAAATGTCATTAGTTGCTACGATAGCCTCCAATTTGACTTGCTTGGTAATATCCAATTCTATTGTTAGTATTTTAGAGGCTATTCCTGGACAAGAGGGAGGATGGCTGTAATGTAATTTGCAGACAGTCACTTTATCCATTAGATGGCGTTCAATGTGCTTTGAATTTGTTAAAGGAAATGAAAACACTGATTATCTGCTGCCCATTTAGGAGATTCTGTTGAATCATTTCTGTGTAGGAGTGTTCACTGGAGACACTATATTTACCTAGCAATCAAAATCCAACACCTTACGCAAGTTTATATCAGTAAGTGTCATCTATCTGCGTAGATGAAAAACCCGTAAACGAAATAACATTACTGAAGCTGACAATTCCATTGATATTCTCATTAGAGAATCTTTGTCCATGCAAAGAAAATCCTATTAAATTGTTCGAAAATTATCACCAAAATTTAAATTTTTTGAATTTTAATTTTCGACATTATAGCGGTTTTAGAAAAGACATACTTTACAGATAAGATGGTGCCATCAAAAGCGTCCATTAAAAAGTGGAACAAGCACATTATTTGAAAAATTTAACATAAATGTAACAAACTGGAGTTTGAAGAAATCGAATAGAAAATCAAAAACTAACTGGCAGTGGATATCCATTTCTTGGTCAGTTTCCGGCCAAGTTCCACTACTTGAGGGTCTGTCATCATCAATAAGAAACGCACATGGTAATAATTCCAAAACAGTACACTCCCGCAAAGTGGCTATTGTCACACCTATGAAATAGTTTCAAATCAAGATATAGTCAAACACAGCTGAAATTATTGCAATAAACTTTGCTCATTATAAAATTTGACATATTGCTAATATTAGAAACTAAGTAATGAAGCTTCAAAGCTTTTTTAACACTCAGGGGCGGCTTAAGGTTGATTTTGAAACCTGGAGGCCTGGGACGGATTGCTTTTCGGCGCCCCCCCCCGCTACCACTCCGGCGAAAAATTTTCACAGATGCACAATGAACCATGTACACTATAAAAGTGGCCGAAAGTCTTTGAAGGAATTTCTCTAAATTTACCTCTTTTTCGGGAGATTTTCTACTATTGGGTTAATTAAAAAAAAATACACTTGGCTTCAGTTTGGCGCCTTCATCCAAACGAGGATCCGGGCGGTGGTCTTGGTCACCTGGTCCTTAACCCGCCCCCGTTAACACTGAAAGTGTTACGTATTCGTATTCCACGTTTTTATATTGCATATTGTGCAACGTATAAAAGGGAGTTTTCAGCTAAATGGTTCCAAATTATTAACATCGTATTAAACATACTGTGGTAGAGAGGTAGCGGCTTTTTCTACAATGTAGACAGTCCAAGTTGGTATACAGATGATATCGTTCGCCTTTTTTTTTCTACCAATTTGTATTCTCTCGCTGGAGTTTAATTCTCTAGGAAACAGAAGTTCAGATCTCATGGAAAACTGCAGATTTTGGCGCCGTATAAGCTTAGCCGTATTTGCGCTTTAAGGCACAAATAAATAAATATTAAAATATTATTATACATTGAGATCTGAAATCCGATTTCTCCATTCATATCCGTTGTTTAAAAAAGTACATAATCTCTTTCTCAGTAATTTCATTGCAACTTAGCATTTTTTTCTTTCATTTTCTTACGACTGCAATAACCTTACGCTGACAATAATGTATATACGGCAGCTTGAGCTGGTCAGATTTCTATCTTTACTTAATGCTGCCCGGGCATACCTCAATTTCCAAAACATTTCATCTGCACGTATTATTAAAAATTCTTATTTTTGTGAAGTATCATTATGAGTTGACTGCGTATATAACTTAATATAATTCAATTATATTCCGTTCACATTCACACTGTCTGTCTTGTATTCTGTCCATGTTTAGACAATTAATCTTATTTTGTATTTTATGTACATTTCATCCGAATGATCTATATACCTTATGTGATTTGCCTGAAATACAGTTACAAAAAACAAAATTACCAAAGAAAATATATGTATTATCTAGCAACAAAATCAACAATTTCAGTTTCTTTGAATAATCCTTTTAATGCAAAAATGTGACCTATTTCACATTGCAAAAAACACCTGCTCTTTATAAACTATTGCATAAATAGTGCTAGGGGCTCCGGGATATGTCCCGGTGCGCCCTCTTCTCACGGCGCCTCACGCCGGCCTTGATGTAAAATTTTGTAGAAGGTATTTCAGCTGCTAATTATTTTGTTCACCTCTATCCATATTTAAAGCTATTTTAAAATGCATAATTTTAAGTCCTATTATTTAAGATTCAGCAAGACAAAAAATTTTTTACCCTCCCAAATCCGCCGATAGTTGTATCCCCGACCCGGTCTATCCACCCCTCTCTTAAGGGAGCCCAGCACGTCCCCGAATACATCTAATGGACCGAGGTGGATGAATACACAAATGTATGTGATTGGCTACATTTGTGTATTCATCAACTCGCATTTTCAACCTATTATCAGATGATAGTCCATGTTGAGGTTTTTGAATTCCTAAATCTGTAATCTTACCCTTACAGAACGAAACTCTGTGAAATCTACTTAAATATTCAAATGATCTCTATAAATAACTCTTTAAAATATTCTCAATGCTTCAAGCCATCCATAAACAACTGGTTTAATTTAGGATTACTTGTTACCAATACTTTGATTCATCGTACTCTTCAAGGAAATACCCCGACTCCGCCTCAATCCGAGATCGTGAAGATTATGGCGATGAAGATGAATTTTCTAAAGCCGTAATAAAATTGTCCATAAATACGATATGGTAAAAAAATGCGACAAACTCATTGGATAACTGAAGCAATCTCAAGTTATTAAAAAACAAGAAATATTACTCATGGGCAAAATTAAAAAAGAAGTGGACGTTTAAAGAAAACTTTGGTAATGAGTCAAATTACGATCCGGGAATTCTACAAATTATTTTTCAATAGGTGGTTTTTCTTTTATGTCTAAAAGAATTCCTATTTCAGTTCGTCAACCTCTTTAAATATCCTATATTGAGATAGTAAACACAAGTATTTAAATTCTTTCCTTATTGAATTTATACTCATGTCTTTTTAATTGATGAAAAGAAAGGAATTTTTTCCCATATCCTTTCAATTTCATGTTGCCATGCTTTATTTCAAACTCTGGAAAAGTATCTTAAAATTGTAATATTCCATTCCCCATACAATTTTAAGATTGGGGATTCTTAATTTATATGTGGTTCCATCTGTATAAAAAATTAAAACTATATCAGACATAAAAACTTTTATAATATGTATTATAATAATTTATATTTCTGATATTATTATTGATGAAAAACATTATATCTATTATAAATATTAAACATTTTGTTTAAAATGGCATTCTCATATTACTAGAGTATTTTAAAATTATGTCCCAAATTCTATTCTGGAAATAAAAATTAAACTCTCAATTTATTGGCCTCGCCTTACACTAATTAAATGAAAGCACACACACAAAAAAGTTGCATAAAATTTATTGGTGTAATTAATTTAATTTAACTGCACTAATCAATTTTGCGAAACTTTTGTTCCCTTTCAAATTAAACTGTATATATTCCAAAATAATTTAGCACTATTAAACTATTTAACGATCACATTTCGCGCATGTATTCAAATAGCAAGCAATGTGGAATTAGAAAACTTCATAAATATCAAACTATTTTCTGAATTTGGTCAAAATACTTTTAAATTTAAATAAATAAATATCTTATAACTATCTTCGTGACGATTATGTGTGAAGAATACGTGTTGTGAAGAATACGTGCCAGGGCTTCTGCTTTATTGTGATTAAATTTCTCTATTCTGATATTCAAAATCAAAACAGTACATACAATAGAAAATGTTTTAAAATGTAACAATAAAATAAAAATTAAATATGTCATGTGGTGTAAACATGACAGATATGTCTCCAATTTTAGCAAAACCAAATTATAATTATTATCATTAATAAAGAAGACATAAAATAAATAAATAAATAAAATGTAATATATAAATATAAAAATATGATACGTGGTGAAAAGCGTCGCATTGAGAAACACATAAGACGGAATTTCCATACAGATATGTCTAAATTTTTTGCAAAACAAAATAATATTAATAATAACAAATAACAAAATTTTTTTATTTTCTTGAAATGTATGCCCGTAATTTCCATTTTGTTGTTATTGACATTAATTAATGATCTGTACGCAATTTCATGTCGAAATAAACGTTATAAACGTAAAATTAAGAATAAAAAGTTTGTTTCGACGTAAATGTTAGACGGTACGTGACCCTTTTACGTTAAATGATACGGCCAAATCCTTTCGAAACGTAAGTAAAAATTAATTCTATCTTAATTTACGCTTATATTATTGACTTCTACTTATAAATCTAATCTGCCTAGTACTACGCAGAATTACCTTGCATAATCTGTAAGCAATTAAAATACCACAGGATAACACAAATCAAATTGATACCCATCTCAATGGGATACTATTAATTCATGTGCAAAATCATTCAATTTACATAATTAGCAATAATGATG
>QLNU02015270.1:58521258-58564194 GCA_006491805.2 Dysdera silvatica
TAGATGTTAAATTACTCGTAAAGAAAAGAATGATTTTCCGGCGCCTGGTGGGACCCGAACCCACGACCTCCTGATTGCCGGTCAGGTGCTCTACCTACTAAGCTACAGGCGCAACCACTCTCTCCCTTACGAGTATATATATATAACTTTGCATGGACAAGTTCGCTATTGGTGTGGCAGTACTGTGACTACCGTTGCCAAAGCGACAAGTTAAAGAAGCAAGAATGTCCGATATGACGAACTAGGTTTGAATATTATTAAGGTAACCGTTTTTTCATTACGAGTAATTTAACATCTACTGTTGCCACATCATCGGCTAATATGAAAAAACTGTTACCTTAATAGTGCAGTATAGTACCACAATTAAAATCCCGCTTTTCAGTAAACGACTGTTTCTCATAAATAACATTCAACCATTTAAAAATAGATGTTTTTAACTGTATGTATTTTATTCCCACGGTATTAGGGATCCCGATGTCGCTGATGTAACAACTCAGTTTTCTGTTCTGGACATTAAAAATTTCGTTATCTAGAAATTTATTTCGTTATATGGAAACACATTAATGACCATGGGGATTTAACAAAACTTCTCTATAAAGAAATTTTCGCTATACGGAAATTCGTTCTATGGAACTTCTATTGTATATTATTGTGAAATAGATCAATAAATATGGGGAACGTTCAGGAATATGTTAAACATAGAATTTTCTACTGAAATTGGTTTCATTCGGGATTTTTGATACAGGGGTAACTGAGCTTATATTGAAGTCCAAAATCAACAGTTTTTTAAGGTACCTGTACCTCTGACGCCTATAGAACCAAACCCAGAAATACGGGGGGAATATAATATGCTTATGATACAAGCTAGCTTCACACCCGGAAATCCTGCACTACATACGAACGCCTTACTTCTACCGCGCTACGCAATTTTCGTATCATTAACGCTGAGACTTCTAAAAGTATTCAGCGTTCCGGTTGTTACATTCAACGCTTTCGGGCTTGGCGTTATGGGTTTGGCTCGCAGAGCATTCGGTTGTGTGTAAGTAAATCGTCATTCGAGTGTCGCCTTAAGCTGCCGATCACAGCTCAGATGGCCCCTATCGAAGTCTAAAACATAAAACACACAATCATGCTTATAAAAGTAATCAATTTACTTTCTGTCTCACTATGCTCGTAGTAAAGCTAACGTGGTACAATGTTAAGGATACGGTGACCTATTCACGCCGATGCAACAAGTATTCGTTCGAAAATTGGCGAAAAATGAGATAACCCTCAACATTATTAGGCTATTTATCGCCTAATTTGGAATGCAGAAAAACGCGGTTGCCAAAATTCCAGACAACAGTGGTCAGCTGCCTGAATGACGTCATATCTCGCTATAATGACACTTTTTCTTAAATTTAATAAATACCAGTTTTTAAGTGCACAAATATGCTTATGTTTTATGTATTTGAGCATTATTTTAATGTTTTATGTCCGAAATGTATCCTTTATTAATGCTGTTACCCTGACAAGGGACGAACTATATCGTATTGGCGGAATCATACTGCTCTGCACCTTGTCAGTGTACCAAGATAGCTTTGCTGCGAGTATAGAGCTGGTTAATCATTTGCCCGTATAATAGCAGAAAACAATGAAGGGAGATAATGTATCGGAAAGAAAAATTTGTTCGTGTTTTTACTCTATGGCCTGTAATTTTCGAGGGATTCGAGTCGCTATAGTTAGGAGAGCCAACCCCAGGCTACGGTGGGTAGAAAAACGGCAAAAGGTTCCCCAGGCACTAAGAGGTTCTGATTCCACTGCTCTATAGTAGCGTCCGATAACGCACTTGTCTATTGTACAGTTGACCCGGCTTCGATCCCCAATGGTTTGTAGAACATGTGCCGTTCTACATCCACCGTAGTCCGGGGATTGGTTCCTATGGCAGTAGCTGTCTAGGAAAATTGTAGACCTTTGTTATGCTTGCGCCATAAAACCGAGCACATGTTTCCGGCTCAGAGAGGAGCCATGAGAGCCAAAGAGAGAAAAAGATCATATTATGTATATAATATGTGTGATTTTTTTCCTTGCATTTTCTTTGCATTGTGTATATCTCACTTTACATAATTTCATTTTATATATTTCCCTTTGTATTTTTTATTTTGTACGTTTTGGTTTGTATATTTCACTTTGTAAGCGTTCTGCCTAAAATAAAGTTTACCTAATTTAGCAGTATATGTAGGAAAAGTGTAGACCTTTGCTAGTGCTATACTTGCGCCATAGAAACAAGAACACGTTTTCGGCTCAGATAGGAGCCATAAGAGTCGGAGAAAAAAGATCTTGTCGCAGGCTCGTCGTTTTTCAGCGATCACTAAGCTCTCATACACTCTTTCTGCTTGCTGACCCAATTAGTCACAGCGGGCATAGTCTTACGTTCATACTTATGCTGTCCCGTTTACTTCACCCTTAAAACTGAAGTTCAGCGATAATATACTTGAAATCATTGAGTCCATGTTCTAAATTGGATATTCTAATTAACTGATTTAAAGTGATTTCTTCAAGTGATTTCAATTTAAGCAATAATTTCTGTTTTAGAATAAAATTATTCTAATTGCTTTTATTTTAAACAGAATTTAAAATTATTCGATGTTCTTAACTTTGAATTTGGACTTTCAAAAGACCTCAACTATTCGTCCCAATTTGCTTTTAAATTCGTTTTTTCCTTCTAAGTTAACAATTCTTGTGAACAAATGATTGGAATAGGTAACAATGTTCAGAAAATAACAGAAATGTCGAATTCTGCTTTAACTTAGCTAAGAAAATATCCAAATAGTGAAATAGCCGATCCAAAACTCTTCCAAGCGGAGGGGGGGACGAATTGTTTCCGATTCCTATTTTTGGCCAAATATCCAGTACATTTAATTTAATTTTCCATGGTATAATCCCGGTTCAAGAAGGTGGGGAGGGGGGGCTCAATCGCCCTATCGATCACGCTGAGATCCGCCAGTGAAATAGTGATGATCGCCTAGGAACGTTATAGTTCCTTTAATAATTAAAGTACTAAGACAAGATGATGTTCTATTTGAAATTATATTATTTTGAAGTAGTTCTCAAATTAATGACTACTATTTCAATAGATAAATTTGTGAAATTATCCACAAATGGATTCGATTTCAAATCTGTATTAACTTGGACGTTTATGTGCAGACGTCTTTTTTTAGAAATCGCTTTAAATTTTTAGCCTTGTCTTAAGGCATGTAATTGTGAATTTTACGATTAAGAAAGGCACTCACAAAAAACGAAACTCTCTTTGAAATTAGAATTTACATAAATGACAAAAATTTTATTATTTTATTTGTTTATTTACTTATTTATTTATTTATTTATTATTAAAAATTAAAATTTGAAGTTATAATCAAGGTGCAGCAGACTCTGATCATAAGACTCTGAAAGTGCTTGCGTGTAGTAAAACAAACCTTCCGTCTGAAAACTTAGCAACACCGTCAACAAAATTCTTTTGAAACTTTGTGACATCAAATGCTTTTATATAGACAAAAAAGTATGCTCTATACTTGAAGAAGGCATAAATATGAACATAATGTTAACGTAAACTCGGTGAGACTGAGCAAAAGACATTACAAATAAAACAGCTGAAAATTTATGGAATCTTTTTGAATCCTTTATATTGCATAAAAGACCATCAATGCGTTGCAAGGTTTCTAGTGGTATACGGACTACTTTTCTATAAATCTCAAAAGAACGAATATTTTCCATTTATAGATATTTTGTTCAGATTTTCCATTATAGATATTTTGTTCGAACATTTTTTATATAGATATTTGTTGAACATTTATATATAGATATTTGTTCAATTTGTTGATTTATATATATAGATATTTTGTTCGAACATTTATATATATAGATATTCCTCTGTCTACAATAGATCACCCGCCCTTCTTCTGAATACAGTTCACCTCATTTGATGTAGAATCACCTGCGTTGTCGCTTGCTATTAAAATCAAATAACCAATAGAATGCTGTGAGCTCTTGACTTCTTTCAAGTAAAGTTGACTTTTTCCATGACGTATATGGGTAAGAATAGGGATTTCTTAGATTTCTTTACTGTCGAACGACTGCGACATCGGACCTTGCACCATAAAAATAAAAATCAATCAATTGTGACATCTACATTTTATGTCTCAACTGAAGTTAAATACTAGAGCGCATTTGAATGATCTCACAAAACGTAATTAATACAGAAATATTGACGCTCCTGGCGGTTATTTCAATTGCCTTTTCATAGTATTCGCGAGTTTGGTGCCTTTTTGAGCCTCCAAGGCGACGCCTGCGGCAACTTCCCTTTTGCGAATGCCTATTCACGTCTATAAACATGGCAGTTAAAACTTAATAATTTTATTGGCTACCAAAAAATTCAGCCTCGCTTTTACGAACTTTTCGGAGAAAATTTACCCCCGTATGCTTCAGCCAACTTAATCCACTGTTATGTCCGCCAGTGTGATCGAGGGTGCTATTTTCACAAAGTTTAAACTACCAGGTAATGGCAAATATTTCTCAATCGTTCTCACGTGTGGGGGGGGGGGCTTGTTAGGCTACTGGCAGGGGCCTACCATATATTTACGTCAAACAAATCTTACTTAAAATGGGAATGCAGCTGCACCGGATCCTAAGGTAATGAATCTGATAACCCAGACGCCGAAAGTTCGAGTGTTTTTACCCATCTACTATTTTAAACAAATATACGACCTTTACATAGATAAATAACTAACAGTATATTACAGAAATTCATTCCAGGAATTTTTAACACATATTCGCAAAATTAAATAATATCAACAAAACACCAAATGTCTCTATTATGCTCAAAAACTTCCATTAACACAATAGTTATATAATCGTAAACCACGCATAAAAGCCGTTTATATTATTAGTAACTGAGGAAATATAATATATTTAGCAAGATGTGATGAAACACCTCCATGAAGTATTTATCGCTTAGCCTTCTTTTTGATAGCGTAGTAATCGTAGCAACACAAATAATTTTTTTATCAAAATTCTCCGCTTTGGCAATTCTGATATGCGCTTAACAGTTAAGCTAACGTTATCTAGAACCAATTGTTCTAACTCGAGCAGTCACCAGGTTTAAAGTCAAACATCAGCTGTCAAAAATCAGATAAATTGGTTTGAGTATATAAGAGATATTTTCCAATCAAATAGTTGCAATCATGAATAAGTGCATCTGTGTCGTCTCTGCCCTTGCAGGTTTGAACTCCATTTTAATATTATTGTTCTAATTGTAAATTAATTACTTACTTTTAAAATTCTCGTTTAAAGTAAAAGTTCTAAATTAAATTATTTCACTTTAAAAATTCTAGAAGCAATATTATCAGTTTACGAGGACAGCAAATTTTATTGTATTAAGCAGATGTTTTTGTTCTGTTTACAAAAATATATTTTTATTATTAATATATATTATCTTATTTAGAAATCAATCATTTGCAGTAAAGTTGCACACAAACAATAGGGTTTTTCAGCATTTTTTTTTATTTTTTTATTCGATTCAGTAAGTCGAAAAATGAATAAATTTAAAATATTTCTAATTTTCGTGCAGTATTTAACTTTTAAATTTTTTTAAAGTTTGACGTATAAAAGAAGGGACGCGAAAACGACCTCAACCTCTCAAAGGCAGCTGTGACGTCATTCATGCCTTACACGCGACTAACGAAATGTGGCTTCTCGTTAGCCACGGAAAAGGCAGAAGTGACGTTACTAGCAATACGGTTGATGAGGAAGCGTTTTCGATCATATGATTTTTTGGGCTGTTTTCATGCATTTTCTGTTCTTAATATAAATGTAGTCAATTTTTTTTTACAAAATTTCATTTCGATAATCGTAATCAGCGATATTTTATCATTCAAAGATGATATTTTTTATTCGTTTTTTAAAAATGCTGAACAACCCTATTATGGTATTATATATGCTATAAATAATATTGGCATTGACGCTTACTGCAATTAAGATATGCAACACGTTATACATAATCTCGCAATAAATAGAAACTTGCTGAAACTTCTTCTATCGTTTTTGTATTTATGTATAGGGTGGTTATAAAGTTCTTGAGTACCTTTAAACGTCAAGAACTTTTTAAACAAAAATCAAATCAAATAAATATATCAGTGTATAACTCAAACGTTGTGTTTTCATTTAATATGTTGTTATAAGTTAAAATGATGCCACATATCTCTACATTTTTCGATAAAATCTAAGGGCTTCTTTCATATTAAGATATTACTTTGTCCAATAATGGAACTCCTTGTAGAACTCGAGTTATTCTCCACTATTCTAAGCTTGGTCTATCAAACAAATCTGTTTGAACTAGCAGAATTAGGCAATGGGTATCTCAAGTTGTGCAAGAAATTTTAACTGGAATACAAGAAACAGTAGTGTAGTGTAGTTGTAACTATAGTGTAGTGTAGTTGTAACTATAGTGTAGTGTAGTTGTAACTATAGTGTAGTTGTAACTATAGTGCAATTGTAACTCTAGTGTAGTGTAGTTGTAACTGTAATGTAATTGTAACTCTTCTGTAGTGTAGTTGTAACTGTAGTGTAGTGTAGTTGTAACTGTAGTGTAGTGTAGTTGTAACTGTAGTGTAGTGTAGTTGTAACTGTAGTGTAGTGTAGTTGTAACTGTAGTGTGATTGTAATTGTAGTGTAGTTGTAACTGTAATGTAGTGTAGTTGAACTATAGTGTAGTGTAGTTGTAACTATAGTGTAGTGTAGTTGTAACTATAGTGTAGTGTAGTTGTAACTATAGTGTAGTGTAGTTGTTTTCTCCTTTATCAAAAAGCTCTAATATGAGCTTAAACATGGGTGTGAAATTTATTAAAAATAACAAATAAATATGGTAGTGTCGCACATAAGTCATTCAAGTGGTGTACTTATTCTAATTTTATATCTTCTGTTTAAAAATGTATTAAAGTTTAACTGTGTATTAGGACTTTATAACCCTCCGACACTCGTAAGTCCAATAAAGACATAAGGTGCTTTTGAGAAATATTTTTTCCGAATTCGTTTCATATCATATCAGTTTTGTTGGTTTTCATCATAAACAAATATTTTAATTGGACATTGCATTTGAAAAGCCAATGAAGGCACTTGGGCACACTCGATGTATCTCATAAACACGATGTATCTCATAAACACATGCTCAATATTTTTATAAACATAAAAATCATGTGAAGAAAATCCAAACATGTGCATTATTGAAGGATAATAAAACACCTCCATGCTAATTTAGGTAAAAAAGTAAAATTTTATAGCGCGCAATACATATCTGGGATGCAAAAGGCGGCACAATGGACCGGAACACGGACCCCATGATAAGATACTCATTATTAGAATCAATGATAAGGAAGTGTTCAAGTATTACGTAAGCAATATTTTGGCCATTTCACCCCCACCTCAGAAAGCAAAATTTAACATTGGCTAACATAGGAAAATAAGACCAACGGCAACCCTCCCTCAAAGTGTTTACGTAATACTTCAACTCTTCCTAAGAAATAATACGAGAAACTGGATGAATAGTTTAAGCTCCGCTCCACTGCTGGCTCGCTATCCACTTTTTAGCAAATATAACTAATAGTTATTTGGCGTTCTCGGTAAAACACGTTTTCTCTTTCGCAAAGGACATTTTAAATACTGGTTTGAACAGAATTACAATCCGTTCGCGGAAAATTGACCAGTGGTATCGTTAGAATTCACGGGAGCTGACGTCACAAACGGGTTGGTTCATTACATTAAAGAGAATGGTGTCATTTCATAAATGTTTTTTTGTGTAGACAAATGTGCGCGAAAGAACAGTTATGAAATGACGCCCTTATCTCTACCGTAATATAGCAACCCGTTTGTATCGTCATCTCTCGTGAATTCTAACGGAACCAGCCGTCAGTTTTCCACAAATGGACTATAGCTCACGTATTAAGTGTACCAATATCTTGATGTCACAATAATCTACGTTAAAAGTTATTAAATACATTTCAAATGTTTTAAGTGAAATAATTCTCTTAAATTAAATTTTATAATACGCATTTATACAAAAAATGTTACTATTTTAAATCTATAAATATTTTTCTCCTGTATAGCTATTTTTGCGGTGTCTTACGCTGCTCCGCCTTGCGATGGCTTCGAAATCGCCGCTTGTGGATTCTTGATCCCCGAAGGATTCGATGTAAATGACCCAAAATTTCCCGAAACTGACATAGAACTGGACAATAGATGCCGGTATCTCTATTTTCAAAATATAATCTTTAAAGAAATAATACATCTTTTAAACTTTAATGTAATTTATCATTTAAGTCTTTGTTTAATTTTCAAAATGTGGTCCCTGTATATTCCATTAATTTACAATCTTTTTCCAAACCATCCAATCCGACCCTTTCGTCCAAAATATAAGCTCACAGAGCGAAAATTCGCCGCGTGGGTGAGAGGTAAAAAATGAGCTGAAATCCCAATTGCCAGATAGCTATGGCCGTTACTTTTGGATGATGTTATGCTCCAAATGAGATTGTATATGTGTAAATGTTTTGTGGTTTTAAGGTGACATTAAATCATTGGCTCGCGTCTCAAACAAACCACCGCACAATGCTTGGACTTGAAACACAGAAATAGCAAAAATATTAATTTACTAGTTCAGTTAACTCTACATTCATTCTTCGTTAACATTGTGAAGATCCTTAATGGAATGGCAAAATAGAATATCTATAAAGATGAATAAAATAGTGTTAATTGGAAGCATAAACCTTATAGTAAGAAAAGTCTGATTCTTGATATTTATTTTTTAAACCTGTATTCTTTTTATAAAACTAATTTAAACCTGTATTCTTTTTATAAAACTAATAATTGAGACAAAAAAAAGGTTTTCATAGTAAAGCATATTTTCGGTTACTATATTCAAAACTTACAAAAAAGGAGGAAGCAAATTAATATTAAGTTTGTTTTTTCCCTGGTGTTCCCATGAACATCAATAGCCAAGTTAAGTAGATTTATGTAGAGGCATAAATTTGAAATTGTTTTATGGCTGTCTTAATTTATAATATTGGTCAACACACAAAGCCACCGGGGCGAGATTTTTGTGAGTTTTTCGTGGGGGATTTTTGTTATTAAAACTAAAATTTGATACCCTCGTATTAGTAACTTATCCCTGTGAAGGGTAATAATATCTTACAATTTAATATATGGAGAAAAAAGCGTTTTTTCTTGTTCTCATTCGTCTAGTAGGTCAAGACACCGCAGGCTCAACGTGGGGACCCTGGTTCGAATCCGGGATGAGGACGGCGTCTCTTTTTCTCCTAAACAAAAATAGCTCTAGTTTGAGCTACTAATACGTGGGTGTCAAATTTATTTGTAATTAATTTATAATATTTCTGTTTGCAATATGTATATTGTAACAACTTATGTACCTGCTGGCTGTTTATTTCGTATATCTTGGTAGTTGTAAATAAATAATAATTATTATTATTATATTAATTTATTAATTTGCACTTTATAGGGCCATCACTCCATTGATGGAGTGCCTTGCAAAGGAATTAAACCGATGTCCACCAAAAGACATGTCAAAAGAATATTTGAACTTCATAACGGAGCAAAACGATGTGGAAAAACAACTCTGCCAACGTGATAGTGACTTGCGAAAAAGTAATTTAATTACTTCACATATAAAATATATAGCTTATATAGGGTGAGTTACGTGTATTGTAAATAAATGGGGGAAACTCTAATGAGTAATACTAAATAGAAAACCAAATGACACAGATCTATATAAAAATCTGCAACATACAGTATCCAAAATTCGTGGTCGTTGTGTCGATAGTGGTGAATGCAAATGGAACTTACGCGGTAAAAGTTTTGGGATATTTTTCACGCAAATTCATTTTTATTCTCATAATGCATTGCAATTTCTCTGAGAAACTGTGCTCTTACAAATGAAATAATAAATATGTGTTTGAAAAATTTGAGAAATGAGGAGAAAAATGACGATGTAGTCATATAAATTAAATTTCCAGTTACCAGTCTGTTTAGTGAGTTCATATGAATAAATACTTTAGCGTAAGTGTTTGGTGCCAACCGCGAAAAGAGTTCTAAAGCACATTTGTCAAGTAGGTCATTAATTTGAAACTGTTGTTATTATTACTCGAGTTTGAATTTTTTTCGGTTTGCCATTTCAAGTAAGCTATCCATTAGAAGCCCGTGATGCTCGTAAGAGACGACTACTCTCTATTTCCATATGCATAGATATTCCTATATTATATGCATAATTTTATATGAATATTAACATGTGTTTAACTTTAGGAGGCTTGGCACAAAGCGTATGCCTCAACAAACAGCTGACGGAATTGGAGGCTACCTGCGGAAATGCCGTTGAAATTCATGCTGATTTCCTCATTAAAAGAGATTGCGAGTAAGTTAATGAACATTGTTATGTTAATAGGAACATTTTCATGTTAATATGAACATTGTCGTGTTGTCATGAACATCGTCATGTTGTCATGAGCATTTTCATGATGTTTGTACTTACTATTCTCTTAACGGAAGTGCCCATAGCATGGTCTGCTAGGTCAATGTCGAACATTTTTGGGGACAACCGTTTCCTAACCCCATGCTTGTCCATGAAACAACTTTCAAAGTATTATTCAGGGAAAAGTGAATGGGGTATTATTTATCACAGTTTGGTCAAAAACTAAGAAATAAACTAATATAAACTTGCATACAAAAGAAATAAACACTAATAAAATGAAAAAGATCACCAAAGCAGCAGCAGCAGTCCTTTATTAGATGTAGTTCTTCAGTGATGCTAACGCTAGGATAATCTTTTGATTTGCTACTTTACCAGAGTTCAACATTTTGTATGTAAATTTCTTCCCTGGTACTTTGTATCTTATTTCTTAATTGGTATGAAACTTTAGGTAATATATTTTAATTATCATATGGTACGATTAGTTAACGTGTCTAAGGGGCTGTCGTGAGAGAAAATTACACAAAGTGATCATTTTCTTGAATATTTTATTTATTTATGTATTTGCAGAGCTCACCTCAAGTACAGGCAGTGCTACGCCGATATCACTAAAAATAATTGTGGAATGGAAGGTCTGAAGTTTGTTAAAGATATTGTTATGCCAACGATCAACTTCTTTGATTCTGTCTGCAAGAAACAATAAATAATTATTAAAAAAGTTGTGTAATAATATAGAAACTTCTGAATAATATTCTTATATTAAGCATTATAAACCAGATGCCTTGAAAGCTAACAGCGACATGTGTATTAATCATGAATTAAAGGTACTTTCCACTTGAAAGTTTCATGTATAATTTCTAAATTTTGTGTATACCCCCATTTTTTTTATCCCAGGCTCTGATGTGAATAAAAAATCGAAAACACACATGGATATACATGATTTACATAAATTAAAAGTTTAATGATCTACAATCTCAAAGCATTTAGAAATTAAAAAAAAATAAATGCTGAAATTTATGAACCATATCACCATTGCTATGAAGAACTTACAAAAGAATCAATAAGGTTTTGATAATGAATATCATGGAGATGATTTCATTCGTGTAATTATAAATCCTTAGAGAGAGAGAGAGAGAGAGAGATGTTTGTTTGTGTGTATGTGAGATAATGATTACCCTAAGACTACAAATGCAATTTTACCAAAATAAAAGGATTTTTTATATATTTAATTTTTTAAAATATAATAACTACATTTGACACATTTTAAGGGATGTTTATTTAGTATATAATCTGTTCATTTAATTTTTGGTTAAAACGAGTATTTTTTAAAGTAATTCTCATTCTTAAGTTTAATGTTTAGAATAAAGCTTTTCTAGGATTATTTCTATCAATGTAAATAATTGTTAAATTTGTGTTTTCAAAGTGTAGTATTTGACAATAGATGGCAGCACAGTATAGGAAATAATAAACGGGTATATCAAACTTGGTTAATTTGAAGCCGAAGGGACTAGAAACTTAGTTAAAATTATTCAAGAATTCGAATTAATGAAACTCTATATTATTCATTTTAAATACACCAAATCGCGAAAAATGTTCGAATTACCCATGGATTCGAATTGAATATATTTGAATTATCTCAGTTCCTCTGTACTTAATTCGTTAGACCAAGGGCCATGATGTCTTTTTTCGACACTAGTATCGTATTTCCCAATAGGCTATAGACTAGGGCGGCAAAATTTTGTGTATTAAGTCTGATATAACAAAATCAATACCATACGATGATATAATCAGATGTTTTGCCGAGAAGAAAGCTAGACGTCATGCTTTCCATTTAAATACTAGTGCTCAATAGACATTTATTTTTTGCCAAAATTAAAATTTATTTCAATAAAATTGAATTTGATTTATTACACAGAAGAAATAATTCTTCAAATAAGTTAATATTCTTTAATGCTTATATTTCAACAAGAGTTTGTTTTCGAACACGTTTATTATCGATAAAAAGTTTTTGGCGTATATTGAATGTAGCAATTTTTATGTTCCTACCACTGATGGGGGAGGGGGGCGAACGGGTAAGAAGCAGCGGCAAAAATTAACCTTGGGACGGTAAAAATAGCCCAGGGGCGGCAAAATGGCAAATCCGCCCACGTCGGCAGCCCTTGACCACATTCAAAGTTTGTTTTTATTGCAGAGTGCCAGGGCAGAAAAGTTAAGCTATTCTGAAGCTTACATTTTCCCTAAGATTCTGAACGTCCTCAGGCCTAGGGAACGATTACCTGGACACAAGTAAACGATTACAGTAAACTATTTGTCGATAAGCGATCTATTTTTGCCATAGGCGTACGCAGAAAGTTCATAAGGGGGGCCACAGACTCAATGGAGGGTTACAAAGCAACAACTTAACTCCTTATGGATAAGTTATATTCGAAATTACATCGATATGTTGGGGGGTGTTATAACCCCAACCACGCCAATCGTACGCCACTGATTTTGGCACTGTTGGGATTTGAACGCCCTCGATGAACGCACTGCAACTGCACTACCGACAAGGGTGGAGGGTGCTGCCAGACAGCTGGCTCCCGGGTTGGTACGCCCTCATGGGCGATAGCAGAAGTTTGTACACGATATTTGTTTAATAAACATAATAAACCTTCTAATTATGAATTTAATAAAAAATTTAATCAAATACTTTTTAATGGATCGCGAACGATTTAATTTGAGATATGGACACTTAATTTAATTTGCAGCCGGTGATTTTGAGTCAGAGTACCCTTGCAACACATATTGTTTGAAAAGTTAAACGGTCCTGATGTAAATTCGCTCGTATCACTCTATTACATGCCTCTACATTAACGGTTCTCAACCTATTTTCCCCATTCACATTTTTAACCATATCTCCGGATTTTATCCTTCCTTTCCACCATTCTATTTTTTTTTGCTAACGGCAATAATTAGAGCCGGGATAATATGCAAATGTTATGTGCATATGCAATTGCACATATTAGCTCTTTTCACCTTTTAGTGCATATAAATGAATAAGAAGGATAAATTTTCAGAATAAATGCACATTTCAAGGATTTAAATAATTTTAAATTTTTTTATTATTTCATGGCATTTTTTTTTATAAAACTTTAAAATTAAATATTTCTGTCACTCTCGTATGAGCAGAAAGAATAAAGGACACGTAAATGTACATACTTAATTAGGCCTATATCTCGAGGCATCAGAAAATGTAGTCACATTTGTAGCTGAATTGGCAGCTACCCTTAGCAGACAGACAGAAGGGGTTAGTGATCTATTGCTAGAGAGGCAGCTAACATAAGGTCAGATCAAGCACAACAAACATATATACATGAGGGTAAAATTCATCAACATTATTTGTCAGTAGTGGATGTTGCTAATAGTCTATTACTGAACTAAACGTAAAGGTGGGTGTCAAATTCATTAACCGTAATAAATAAATATAGCAGTATCGTGCTTGAGTCATTCAACTGGTATATTTATTCTGATTTTGTATCTTTTATTTAAAAACTATTAAAGTTTAATCGTGCATTAGGACTTTATAACTACGTTCAAACCTCAAACGGTTGCAAGCCCAATAAAGACATAAGGTACTCTTGAGAAATATTTATCCAGAATTCGTTTCATTATGTTATCAGTTTCGTCGGCTTTCAACATACATTGCAATTGAAAAACGAATAAAGGCACGTGGGCACGCGCGGTGTATCTCATGGGCACATGCTCGATATTTTGACAAATATAAAAAAAATCATGTGAAGAAAATCAAAACATATGCATACTTGAATGACAATAAAACGCAATCTTGCTAATTTAGGTGAAAACGTAAAATTTTATAGGGAGCGCGCAATACATCTCTTGGACGCAAAGAGGCGGCACAGTGGACCCGAACACGGACCCCACGGTGGGATTTGCATCATAGGAATCAATGATAAGAAATAACACGAAAAACTGGATGAATAGTTTGAGCCCCTCATTTACCGCTGGCCCGCTACGCCACTTCATAGCAGGCAAATGTATCTAATCGCTATTTTGCGTTCTCGATAAAACACGTTTTCTCTTTTACAAAGGAAACTTGCACATTGATTTAAACAAAATTAGCTCACGTATTAAATTTACTTATGTTTTGATGTCAAAGTACTCCAGGTTAAAAGTTATTATGCATACTCTATAACAAAAAAATCGATGCACCAAGAAGGAGTTGTCCGATTGTAATGAAATTTCGTATTCAAAGACATTTTGACCGAACATGCAAATGATTAAAATTTGGTGTCCAATGAATGAATAGCGGGAACTCCAGCGCATCGGAACTGCGCATTCAGCAGGTGTATATAAGGAGCGATTCTCAATATGTGGTCAAAATTTCTGTTGCATTTTGACTGCGGATATCTTACGTCGACTGTAACAATGCCTCGCCGAAAGATTCGTGCTCATTACGAGCATATGTCAGAGTTTGAAAGAGGTCGTGCTATCGGATTGAAAGAGGCTGGTTGGACGAATCGAAGAATCGCTGGACATGTGGGTCGAAGCGATGCGGCGATTGGACGGTGCTGGCAAGAGTGGGTCAACAACGGCAGATGTCAGCGTCGGGACGGCAGCGGTCGACCTAGGGCCACAACAGAACGGGAAGACAGAGCGATTGTCAGAGCAGCTGTCACAGCACCGGATTCGTCGTTATCAACTATCCAACGTGTGGCCCGCACACATGTGTCCAACATGACCCTCTGCAGATGACTGAGAGCGGAATTTATGCTCGCGTCAACCGATACGCCGCGTACCTCTCACGCCTTTACACCGTCAAGTCCGATTACAGTGGTGCCGGGCTCGATCAACTTGGAACTGCGCTGACTGGGGACGTATAGTCTTTAGTGACGAGTCCCGTTTCCAACTGTGTCCTGACGACAACTGCAGACATGTCTGGAGACGTATAGCAAGGGCAGGATCCCTACGCTGCCCCAGATGTCTCAGTTAACGTAAGTCAAGTAAATAAACATAAGTTAATAAGCGTCTTCGCACTCCACACATGCCCACAACAGGGCGTTATGGTCTGTGGTGCCATCTCCTTTGATAGCCGGACCCCTTTGGTGGTCATTTCTGGCACACTTACAGCACAGCGGTACGTAGACGACATTCTACGACCGGTTGTGTTACCGTTCCTTTTGCGACACCCTGGACTTACGTTTCAACAAGACAATGCCCGGCCGCACACGGCACGTGTTGCTATGAATTGTCTTCAAGCTTGCCCAACACTTCCTTGGCAAGCTAGGTCTCCTGATCTCTCTCCCATAGAGCACATTTGGGACGCTATGGGAAGGCGATTGCAACCATCCCGGAATGTTGACGATTTAGCCCGACAGTTGGAGACAATTTGGCAAGAAATTCCGCAGGACACCATCCGGGATCTTTATCAGTCTATGCCACGCCGGGTGACAGCTTGCATCCAGGCCAGAGGTGGACCAACGCCTTATTGACTTCCTCCCTTTGTAACGGTCAAACTCTGCAATAAATCATTCAATTGTTCTGAAATTTTAATCGTTTCTTTTTCTATGTATGTTCTTCACATCCACCAATTTTTATCGCAATCGGACAACTCCTTCTTGGTGCGTCGATTTGTTTGTTAAAGAGCATTTCAACTTTTTTTAAATGAAATAATTTTCTTAAATTAAATTTTGCAGTACTCATTTACATACTCTACATTACATTTTATTGCATACATTTTGTATATTACATTTTCTGCATTAAAGTTTGGTACTTATATTTTGTGCATTACATTTCCATTACATTTTCATTACATTTTATATATAAAAAAATATATAGAGTCCATAAATATTTTTCTCCCGTATAACAATTTTGCGGTGTCTTATGCTACCCAGCCTTGCGATGGCTTCGAAATATCCGCTTGTTTATTCTTGATCCCCGAAGGATTCGACATAAGTGGTCCAAGCTTTGTAGAAACTGACATAGAAGGGGACAGAAGATGCCGGTATCTGTTATTTCAAAATATAATCTTTAAAGAAATGATATATTTTTTAAAACTTTAACGTAGTTTAGCATTTTAGTCTATGTTCATTTTTCATAATATGGTCCCTGCATATTCCATTAATTTACGATCCTTATCCAAACCATTCCGTTCGATCCTTTCGCCCAAAATACAAACTCAAAGGGTGAAAATTAGCCGAGTGAGTGAGAGTTAAGAAATGAGCTACATCCCAATTGTCAGATAATTATGGCTGTTGCTTTCTGGATTAGGTTCTGCTCCAAATGAGATTGTTTGTGTGTAAATGTTTTGTGGTTTTAAGGCTACATTAAATCATCGGCTTCCGTCTCAGACAAACCACCGTACAATACTTGGACTTGAATTTCAGAAATAAAAAAAAATATATTATATTACTATTTCGTTTAATTCTACACTTCTTCATTAACATTTTGAAGATCCTTAATGTAATAGCAAAACAGTAGGTCTGTGAAGATGGAAGATGGATTGAGCCAGAGATGGAGGGAGAAATGGAACAAAACTTTCAAGTACATTTTTTCCTCTCTCCCTGCGAAGATACTTGTTCGGTACGAGACAGAATATATTGTTAATTGGAAGCATAAACCTTCTAGCGAGCAAAATCTGATTGCTGATATTTATTTTTTAAACCCCGCAATTTTTTTTATAAAGCAAATTATTGAGATGAAAAAAGTTTTCTTAGTAAACCATACTTTCGATTTCTTTTCTCAGAACTCATAAAAAGGAGAAAGCAAATTGAGATCAAGTTCGTTCGTTTCCTTATGCTTCAATCAACAGCCAAGTTAATTAGATTTATGTAGAGGAATAAATTTAAAATTGTCTTATTGCTAACTGACATATTTTATAATAATTCGATACTGTTTATAACATGCACATTGTAACAAATTATGTATTTACTGACGGATTATTTCTATGTCTTTTTTGTTGGAAATAGATAAATGATTAGTATTATATTAATTTATTAATTGATTTTTTATAAGACAATCGCACGATTGATGAAGTGCTTTACAAAGGAAGTAAACAGATGTCTAACAAAAGACATGTCAAAATAATATTTGAACTTCAAAACGGAGCAAAACAAGGTGAAAAAAAAACCTCTGCCAACGTGATAGTGACTTACGAAAAAGTAATTTAATTGTATCATATATAAAATTTATAGTTTATGTAACGGGAGTTAGATGTGTTTCAAATTAGTGAGGGAAATTCTAATGAGTAATACTAAATAAAAAACCAAATAACTCAGATCTGTGCAAAAATATGTAACGTACAACATCCGAAATTCGTGGTCGTTGTGTCGACAGTCATGAACGCAGATGAAACTTTCGAGGTAAAATTTTGTGATATTTTTCACACAAACCTATTTTTATTTTTATAATGCATTGCACTTTCTTTAAAAACTGTGCTCTTATAAATGAAATAAACATTTGTTTGAAATTTTAATTCGAAAAATAAAGAGAAAAATGACGGTATAGTCATAAAAATTAAATTTTAGGGTACTTGTTTTTAGTGAGTTCATATGCATTCATTTGATGGAGTAAATGTTTGGTGCAAACCACGAAAAGAGTTTTAAAACTCTTTTTCAAGTTGATCATTGATTTAAAACCCTTGATACTATTACAAGCGATGTAAAGATGGAGTTTGGATTCGTTTTTGGTTTGCCATTGCGAGTAAGTTATCCATTAGAAGCCCGTGGCCATTGCAAGTAAGCTATCCATAAGAAGCCATGGCCATTGCAAATATGCTATCCATTAGAAGCCCTTAATGTGCGTAAGAGACGGCTACTCTCTATTACCATATGCATAGAGACATTCCTATATTACTTGTATATTTTTATATGAGTATTAACATCTGCTTTTGCTTTAGGAGGCACAAAGCGTGTGTCTCAGCAATCAACTGAAGGAGCTGGAAGCTACCTGCGGAAGCGCTATTGAAATCCATACTGCTTTCTTCGATAAAAGGGATTGCGAGTAAGACACTAAATGTTGTCATTACTTAGAGATGTTAGTATTTACCATTATCTTAACAGGGGTGCGTATAGCGCGGTCTACTAGGTCAATATCCAATTTTTTTGGGGGGGCGGGGGGAGGGGACTTTCCTTATCTCATGCTTGTCCATGGAACTCCTTTCAAAATATTATTCAGGGAAAAAGCGAATGGGATATTAATTATCACGGATTGAACAAAAAAATGAGAAATAAATTAGTATAAATTTGCATACAAAATAACTAAACACTGGTAAATCAGAATATAAAAAAATCACCTAAGCTTTTTGATTTGTCAGGAACAGTCCTTTATCAGAAATGATGCTAGAATGATTCTAAAGCGTCCGAAAGCTTGTATGATATTTTTTATTTGCTATATTACCAGTTTTTAACCTTTTATATGTAAATTTATTCCCTGATACTTTGTGTCTTATTTCTAAATTAGTATAAAAATGCTTGTTATATATTTTTATTATTACGTGGTTATGGCTAGTTAACATACCTAAGGGGATTTTGCGGGAGAAAATTAGAGAACTATTTATTAATTACTAATTATTAACTTATTAATTAGTGTGAACTCAAGCTACGCCCCTGGAATCAAGTGGATTGTTCAAAAATATTACAAATTTATTTGAATTATAATTTCGCAATTTAACCTACAGATGGCAGCACTATATAAAACTAAATATGGGATTAGAGACCTCTTAAAATTATTCACATGAACGTTGTTTCAGGTGACGGAGTTAGAAAAAATATCATGCCTAGCAACAGGATGAATTGACTGCCCCTAACACCTTTTAAAGAAAAAATACTGAATAAAAATGACGCAAATCGCATCAACTTTTAACATATTAAAGATGATGGTTGGATATGTATTCAAAATACTATTTTTAATAATAAGTTTGTTTATACATGTAGTAACTTATAGCAATTAATAACTAATAATTAATTTTTGATTATTTTTGTTTTTGTTTAGTTCTCAGGTGTCCCCTCGCGCCAATAGATTTGCAGACATAATTGTTACGTACGATAGATAAAAAATGTTGTTGTAACTTAATGCTGCACAAGTTTAACTTACGTACACACAATTTCCGTCACGGAAACACAGACGTTGAAATTATTATCCTTCTGTATCTATACTTTCATTTGTACATCCTTCTGAATTTGCATTACGAAGCTTATATTTCAACGTCGTCCAGCCTGGGAATTTTAGTTTGAAGCTTTTTGATACCGCCCCACCTCCTCTCCCATCTCATAGATAAAATACATATCTTCATTAAACGTATCACATGCGCCTGCTGATTAATTCTCATATCTTTTTAATGAGTCATTACAGTGCTGCATAGGGCCTTGTGACTCTATTTTCGTGGCTCTCTTCAACGACCTTGATGGAGCTTTATATTGTTTCATTTTAAGAATAATTTTAATCTTGTTTATTCACAAATGTCCAAGTTTCATTATTAATAAATCTGAGTATTATAGACAATGAATTTCAAAGAAAACTAATGATTCATTGACTGAATATCGTGGGGGAGGCATAGTCTTTAAAGGCCCATACGATCCTTAATTTGGCACTGTGTCATTATCAGATTAAGCCATTTATGAGTGAAATGATTTGCTTAGTAACGCTATACAGGCTAAGACCGGTCTTATTTAGAAGTACAAGCAGAAGAGTTGTGGAGCAACGAGCCAGAACTAAATACAAAATCGTAGCATTTTCGATATTATTCACATTAACACAATAATAAAATAGTCCATATTTTTCATTTATATTTATGAGAGGTAATATGTCCTTAATTTCCCAAACCTCATAAATAAGTTAATAAGTATAGGCAATGCATGGGAAGAATGATAAGTAGTTGCAATATCTGTGAGAAAACAAAAGGGCAGATAAGTCTAAAAATGAATGTATTAGAGGAGCAATCCATACAACATAAACAGTTTTTATATTCAATAAAAGTGGTGTGATCAGAACCGTTGCCTAGCAACTCGAAATTCAAGGGTGTCCAATTAGCCATTGGGGGTAGGGGCTCAAATGATTTTAAATCACATTATGTTATGCGGCCTTAGAAAAAAATGATGTGTTTTGGTATCCAATTAGGGGGAATTGAACCCCCCACGAGCTCCCCCCATTTCCTACGCCTGTGGATTAGAGGTGCCAAATTAAAAAATTATATTGCGGATGCATTGAATGGAAGATCTCACATGTGCAACCAACCGAGTCAACCAGAGCCAGGAAAATATGAAAAGAGTAACGATTAAAAAAATATATATATATTTTATACGTTAAGTCTTCCGTCCTCGCATGGACGGCCATAAGATGCAGAGGGGGCTCGAACCCCCTAGCCATTCAAAGAATTTAATTGCCCTATTCAGCTATGCATTTGCTTTCAAAATTGTTACAGTCGCATTTTAAAATAAGGTACTTTTTAGCTCATTACTAATTGTCAAGCAGTATCAATTATTTTTGTTGCATTTTGGAATCTTGTACATTCACTAAAATGTTTGACAGCTATGAGAAGGAGGTAATAATTTTTCTCAGCCCTCTCCTCCTAGAAGTACACATATGGGCGCTCATGCCTCTTTGGATATTTAGCCATAGGTATTTTAAGAAAATTTTAATTTTTCTTAACTCTCCATGTGAAACTTAAATCATGTCTGACCATGTTTGCCTTGTATGTCCATTATTGTTTTTTTTTTCATTTATGATAACACTACTAGTACTCACATTAATAGCCCGTATAGATCTCATAATACATTTCTTAGATTGTTCCTCTCTCAAACAAAGTGAATATTTTGATCTTGTTTATATTTGATTGAATATAGTCCCACTTAACGATTTATGCATTTATTTGAGTGGGGTACTCACGTTTAACACTAGAACGCCCGCTACTTTTCACCCCTAGAACGCCCAATGGTGTTATTTTGACACCAACATACGGGAGTGCCTAAGTAGTTGGAGGCTTGGATGAAAATCATATTGTTATCTCATTTCCTTGTTTTGTTTCAGAAATATAATTTATATACTACATAATTACTTACATGCTGCAAGAATTTTCACTTTCTTACTAATAAATGCAATTATTACATTAAGTGGAAAATATTATGATTCTATAAATTGTTTTACATTTAAAACATGCGCATGCTTTGAGTCATGACATTCATAATATTAGAAGTCGGCATATTTGTTAAATGATACAGTATTTTAATTTTATTTAAATATACACATAATATATGAATAGCTAAAAATCGTTACAATTTTAAACAAAATCATTGTTACGTTTTTATACAAAATCAATATAAAAAAATTTCCTAATTATATTATATATAATTAAATTTACAAAGAGAGTATGCTTGCTAATTAAAATTCAAATTAGTAACAATGAAATATGTAGTCCTGATTGAAATACGAAATGATTTCTCTGGCTAAAATAAGTTAGGAAAATGTATATGAAACACGACTACTTATATCATTTACAGTTCACAAATTTATAGCTCACATATTTTGCGCATTTACCACATACCAATTTATTACAAAACACATTTTACTTTTCACATTTCCATCGACAGCATTTGACATGACATGTTTTTCGCTTAGGTACATATTCAAATTGCGGATTATCTTCGTTCTGCCTTTTTAGTGTATTGGATTTTTTATAAAATTCTACTCGTAATTCTTCAGCTAACATTTGAATAAAAGTACATCTAGATTTCTTTTTTACATTTTTGTAAAGTATCCAAGAATTTATAGCAGCAAAGTCTAAAATGTTATAAAATGTTTGAATGGGCCATGACCTTGAAGCTGCTTTTACAAAATATTGTCGCACCATTTGATCTACAGTATCTACCCCATATTTTGTTTCATTATAAAAATTGACAATATCGGGTATTTTCTTTGCCTCGTTGTAACTGTAATACTTGAATGCATAGAACTTAGTATTAGAACTTTTTCCCCCTTTTCTTTGGTATACTACGAGTGTTGACTCGGTTTCTTCATTTCTCAATAGTTTTGCTGAATATATCTCATCCTATTCAGATTTTATATAGTTAGGAATTCCTCTTCTAACTCTATTTATCATTCCTACTAAACCTGTTCGTTTCCCCTCGAGTTGTTTAGCCAATTCTAGGGAAGTAAAAAAATTGTCCACTGCTACATTTATCCTATTATTTTGAAAAGGTTCAATCAATTTTAAAACCTCATGTTCAGAAAGTTCTCGATTTTGAGATTGTGCTTCATCTTTTCTCCAAGTCAGGAAATGCATTCAATTTTGCTTGGACTGCGCTCATTTTATGGCAAGGGACTGAAAGACACCCTTTCACGTCTTGGTAACACTGAATGCCCTCAACAAGCAACAAGGGAATAGAACGAAACTTGAAATGAGAGGAGTAAGGACGCATATTGAAAGGAAAATATCGATATTCATATCATATGATGTATTGAGTATTCAATATATAGTTCAATGTTGCAAAAAATTGCCAAATTTAGCTGTTTTATAGCTACGTGTGTCTATTTTTAGTTATTTATAGCCGAATTTGGCTAAAAATTGCAAATTTGGCAGGTCATATCGAGCTATATCGGATAAAAAAAATTGTGATATATCGCTGATATATGGAAAGCAAAATGTCGATACGTTTTCCCGATATATCAAAGAAAAAATAACTATATACAGAAATATCACGATAACGATATTGCATCCCTAGAAAAAGATGAATATTTGTCGTGTTGAATTGACACCAAAGGGGCGTTCTTGGTAAATTCGCTGGTAAAATAAATAAAGCTAAGCTCTCAAAAATTTGCACGTACACTCCTCCCACAAATTAAATAAAAGTCACGAAAGATGAAAAATATCAATTGAACATTGCGGAATTTATTAGAGAATTTATAAGGCTCGGTGTTGAAATGACACCTCTAGTAGTGTAGTTACACAGGCCCTAACTTTTGACATCCTATGCCTGTCTGTGAAATCTACCCCATCGTTTCTCGTCTTTAAGCTTCTCTTGATGATCTATTAAATCGTCATATTTTTAAGTTGAATTGACATTTTAATTAATTGATATATTTTTAATTTATTTGTGCCTTGTAATTATGATTAATCAACGGTCGTTTTCCTTTAGTTAGATAAATTGGACTTGTCAGTCCAATTTGCGGACTTTTTCCAATATTTCTCTTCAATATAATATTATATAATTCTTTTGTATTGCCTCGTGCTCTTATTATTGCTTATTTTTTGGTTCTTAAAATACAAATTAGTTTAATTTGAATTATTATCGGCTAAATAAATTTATTCGAGTTGATCATCAATTATCTACTTTTTTTCATCAATTTCAGTAAGGCCCGATCCCCTAAATATATTTCCAGTGGTCGACAGGAACTGGGTTCTTTGGAGTGTTCACGATAAACATAACATGATTAGTGATGTATACATACATACAGATAGAAAAACATGCACAGCTATTTCCTGCTTCCCATTAAGAATGCATCAGAAAATATGCAATTGGTACAGAAAATAAAGCAAATTTTTAGAATTAAATTGGATAGTTAGCAGCAAATAACAAATTGTATATTAAAACTGAGTTTCTTAAGTAAGTCCATATATGCGTTTTAATGAGTTAATTAATGATGATTAATGCTACTGAAATTAATTTTTTCGCAAAATAAAACCACTATAAATAGTCAAACACTTCTCACAAATCTGAAATAAATAAATGAGTAAATAGATAAGACGTAATAAAATGATAAGGCTCATATGGATCTTTCAAATTTCGTAGTTTGTTATAAATACGACAAACTTAGATTGAAAAATGTGGGATAAAATTTACACATGGCTCCTGTCTCCATCTATCGACAGTAACTGAAACTAGAGACGTGACTGCATAACATTTTCATCGCAGAAGAAAAATTGGCTTCAACTGACTGGCCGCTATATCCAGTGGTGTAGAAAATGGGGGCTCAGGGTATCAAGTCCCGTCCATTAGATATCAACGCGCATTCATCTTTCTGACGGCGAAATCCTAATCTTTTTTTAAACTACTTGGTACCACCTATAATTTTTCAACTGCAACGCTCTACCCAATCTTTGTAACGTTGAATTTTATTGCTATATAATTGTGTATGTTTAATGTCGAGTAATCATATCAATATATAAAATAATTTTATTATTTTCAACAAGATATTTAACCTTTCTATGTTCTTCGTCTTCTCGATGTAGAACCATGTTGCATTAGTAAAGAAAATTAAGCTAGAAGGGAAGAATACTCGCATTTACAGAACAAACTATGAACAAAGAAATATACCATTTGTAGTTTTTCTAAATGAAACATGCAATAAGAACGTTTAAAGTCATAATTTATATCTTCCAGAAAATTAAAACTCAGGTTATTATTATTTTCATAAAATATTTTATATATATATATGTAGAGTCAAATTATTGACTCGAATTTTGCCAGCACTAACGAGGTTTCATAAAATCATTAAATTAAATATAAAAGATTTAAAATATTGTAGTGGTACTATAATAAGCGTATTGGTATATTGCAAAAAATCGATCATCAGAACATGTTAGTTTTGACATGAACTCCTCGATTATTAAATGTTTTCGGACATATTCTAAAGCAGTGGTTGCAAACTGATGGTCCGCCAAAGAGTCCCAAATGGTCCGCGAGACGGGTCATTATTTAAAAAGAAATAATAATTAATAAAAACGCTTATAAAAATATTATTATTATTAAATATTAAAATTAAATATAAAAATGAAATTGATAGTACATTTGTAGTATTTTACAATCTGATGGAACTTCAGAAAACGGTTCGTATTAAAAGTAATTCGTTTTAAGCGTGTTCGTCTTAACGAGGTTTGATTGTATTATTATTAGATTTTATTATTTCTTTTTCTGTTTATTTATTTATTTTTACTAAAGAACGATTGTACAAACACATTTTCCCCAAAAAAGACCCAGTTCCCTTTTTTATTAAGGTCTTGCAGCCAACTCCTAAGAATTTTTCAAAGTAGTCCGCGAGTCCAATTGAAGTGGAAAAATGGTCCGCGGGCACAATTGAAGTGGAAAAGTGCTCTACGGCCGAAATTGAGGTGGAAAAGTGGTCCGTGGTTTCAATTAAGTTGGGAACCACTATTCTAAAGCAAATGTTTTTTGAAATAGGAAATATACTAAATAGAAATCTGAGGTGGAAAGGAAAAAGTATTTTGGCGTTTTAATCATATTGGAATTGTTACTACTTATCTATAGGGGAGTTTATGTGTGTTCTATAAAATCAATATTATATATCTATTTCTTTAATAACAATTTATTTTAAAACCTTATAACCATCGGTTATTCTAATGGACTTTAATTTCAGTTCTGTGGAACACTGATGTTTCGTAAATTTTCCGCATATAGTTAGCAAAGTGATGGAAGTCCTGACAGCGAAGAAAACACATTTTCGTGATAAAATTTATAATTATTTGATTTCATTGTTTCTGGTACTTGAGAAAAGTTTACGAAGCAAATTAATTTAATGCCACTGTTTAGGTTGCAATAACTTCTTTATTTGACCATAAGAATCTGTAGTAATGTTATAATTATGTGTGATAGTTATAATGAGGAGTTTTGCGCTACGTGGTTTATTTTTTTGTCTACGGAGTGAAAGGATTTCTTTTTCTGTAGCATCTGCCACGATGTGCATTTATTTTAACTGATTAGTAGCTCTGATTAGTATTCACTAGCTCGACAAATGTCAATAGCTTTATCTAATTTTAATTCTCGTTTCGCCAATATCAGTTCGTGTACTTTATCCGAACATATTCCACGTACTATTTGGTCGCGAAGTAAACTGCCCTGTAATTTATCAAAGGCACAGTCTGTAATTTTAGTTCGTAGCTTAGTTAGATAAATATCAAAAAGTTATAAAGCACCTTGGATATAATTAAGGAATAAATGACGCGAATATGTTTCATTTGGCTTTGACGACCAGTAATCTTCGAATTTCGATTTTTTTATTCCCAAGTTGTTTTTATCCTCCTCCGCTATTTCGAATGTGTTGTAAATTACAATTGCTGCTGGGCCAATGGCGGATAAAAATGTAACTACTTTCACTTCAGCGGATTTAGTTGATAACTGCGTAGCAATAGAGTAAAATTCGAACATTTGCTTCTACAGTTTCCATTTCGTCGCCATGTTTTCGTTTGATACTTACAGCTCTCGAGGAAGGCGAGCGTGACTTCTATCTGAATCGTTAGGTATCTTTTCAAGTAATAAATTAGTTATAATGACCACTATTCTGACACCATGTAATAACAAACACTGTTATTAATAATGATACATTCTTAATCTAAGATAGAAAATGAATCAGCACCGGCATTTTGGTTTTCACAAATGGCTGACAACGCAGTGTTGGCAATGCTCTTTGGATGTACCCCTTCCTTTGATAACTTTTCCAGAATTGTTACCTGTAGTTAATAATGATGAAGAATCACAGCTTTTCAAGAAAGGGGTCCTTGAAGGTTGGCCGTCGGATATCCATGAAGAACCTATAGTGTTTCAAGAGTATTGGAATTATAGAGAAGAATTATCAGTATATGAAGGTCTTCTATTCAAATTAGAACGGTTGACAATCCCTTGCAGTCTATATTTAAAATATTTAAAGCTGATATATCATGGACATCTTGGAATAAATTTATCGTTGTATTTCGCTCGTGACATTATATTCTGGCATGGAATGACTAAAGACATTGAAGCTTACACACAACAGTGCTCAGTATGTCAACAAACTTCTAGATCCTCAGATACAGAACCTCTATTAATGAAACGAATACCCCTGTTTCTTTTCCAAAGCAGCTTCGGATTTATTTGAGTTTGCTACAGACCAATACTGTCTATTAGTGGACAGTTATTCAGGGTATTTTGACTTTAAGAAATTGAACCATACGACATCTCTAGTAATTATTCATTACCTAAAAGACTTGTTTACGGTGCATGGTATTCCTGATGTACTGGAATCAGACAATGGTCCCTAATGCACATCACAAGCATTTCGTGAGTTCACCAGAAGCTGGAAGATAAGACAGGTCACATCAAGTCCCCATTACCCTAAGTCAAATGGCTTGGCTGAACGTTATGTTCAAATAGTCAAATTGATCATTAAACGCTGTAGGTTATATCAATCTGACCATCGATTGGCACTCCTCAACTGGCGAAATACCTCTCGTGGTTGTTTTCCATCTCCTGCTCATTGGACGTCCTACAAGAAGCCTAATTCCCCTTCATTCATACCAAGAGAATCGACTTTAGCACCTCTTCAACAAGCAAGAGAAAAGCACCGTTTTGCTGTTTCGGCTATTCTCAGAATAGAACCACCAGAAATTAAATAAGGTCAAACTGTTAAACATAAAACTGGTAATAGAAACTGGATTAAAGCTACAGTATCAACTAAATTAGATGTACCTCGGCCATATATAGTTATTAATTCCGATGGTAAAACTTTCCACCGGAATTCAGAAGTTATTCGTCCCACCAATGCAAAAATCACACCAGGAAGAAAAGTCGTAGTTCCCTCTCCTAACTTGTCACATTCAAATGTGGAACTATCAAATTCTATGGGACAGCAAACTTTGATTGAGCCAACCTCTTCCAAAACAATACCTTCTCAAAATCCGTCTGTTATAACAACTCGTTCTGGACGTGTAGTATATCCATCGAAAAGATTAGACTTATAATAATTTGGGTTGCTTAAATGTAAAACTTCAATAGTAATATTTTCTAAGATATGGTAAAAGATGGTGTAAACGTAGGAAAGGTAGTAAAGCTAAAAGTCTATTAAGTTTGTTTATTCTTTTAATTTCATTTGTAAAAGCGAGATGTAATAATGTTATAATTATATGTGGTAGTTATAGAGCGTTGGCAATTCGGCGTTGTCAGTCATTTGTGAAAACCAAAATGCCGGTGATGGTTCATTTTGTATCTTGTGTCTGTGTGTGTTTGTATGTGTGTCATTATTGATAACAGTGCGTGTTATTACAGAATCAGATAGTAAACGAAAACAAATTCTACCATCCACGTTTTTGTGTCATAATATAGCTATTTGACCCATGTATCAGGAAGTTTAATATTATAACCTTTCCCAGTGGGGACACATCTCAGGAAGATGAATAACATCCAATTTCGTAATATAGGTGTCAAAGAACACTAGTATGGCCAAAAAGCTGAATGACAGAAATTATTTATTTGATTGATCCTGGCCACGAATCTTCACTTAAAGCAACGCGAGTTTGTTGTTGAAAAACTGTCAGAAAACTGTAAAAATTCTCACTCACTAACTCACAAGAGCCAGTATATGTCGGGGATTTTTTCCATCTTTTCTGTCGTTTAATCTACTTAATATGTCCGTTCTCGATAAGCGGGGAGCAACGACGAAATTACACTATAACCTCAAAGCAGAATGTGCTGAAAAAAGTGCCACGCAGATCAAAGAAAAAACATGTTCACTGCAGAACAATCGCGGGGTGGAACATATTTTTTGTCTTAAAATAAATAAATAAAAACAGTCCTACAAATGTTTTCTGTGTTTCTGTCAAAACAGGAATTTACGTTTTATAGAATTTAAAAATATATATATACACTGGTGTTTTGCTTTTAAATTTCAACTTGGAAATCTCTTAGAAAATTGCTATTCATTTTGTCAAATAGAATGTTTTGAGTCCAGATGTGGGAAGTCAGAATGAACCTGTTTTACTAGATTCCCATAGACTCTCCGAATTTATGTGAGAGGTTTTAAATTTCGCATCATGAATACAAAGCTAGGACAACACTTTTCAGCGTTTCGTAGATCAGTAGGCTAGAGCGTTTGAACGGTTACTTGAAGTTTGTTGGATTAAAGCTACAATGAAGTGTTTGTGTTCTTTTCTGATTTTCTGGCTATTGTAGTCACATAGAGCCAAAGTTTTACCCTAAACTTGATGTTTCGCAATTAATTCATATAATTTATTAATATCACCCAAATATTCCAAATGTATGTGTTAAACACACCCACAGAGTCACAATATTGTAGCATAAATCATACTCCACTGAAAGGCGTAAAATTCAGACGAAATTTCACTTTGGCGGAAATTTTGTTCAGCGACCAGATCCAAGATTTACTTTATTCTTTTTCAGTAAAGAATTTAAACTTTAACAGTCTTAACAACCATTGAATTTTTATTTTAATAGCATCAACACAGTATCTGTGTTTTAATGTGGCATATCAAAATAATATGGTGCATATTTGTTATTTCCGATTTAGATGGAACACACGAAATGGCGAACAATTTTTTACACCCGCTTTTAAGTTCAAACAAGTGTTATTTTGTAGAGATGAAAAGGCGGCACAGTCCTGGTAAAAAGTCGGACATTAAGCCCTTGACGTGAACCAGAGTGCCTTAATTTGTTTTTCCGCGAGGACACAAGTACTCTGTTTCTTTGTATTTAAGATTTGTAAGATATGCTACCCTTTATAGGATTAACACAATTGCCAAATTGGCAACATATGAACTTACCGTGGCATATTTTAACGAGATGTGTAAGATGGGTGTGAAAAATTATTAGTCATACCAATTTCCCGCGAAAAAATACAAAAATAAATTCGCCTTGGTGGTTTTGTGTGTTGACCATTATTTTACAATTACGTTAACCCTGATAAATGTAATAATATTTTATAAACACATGGAGTACTAAAAATCGGATAGTTTCAAAACTTCACAATGCATCCATCTGAAATTTTATAGGAAAGTTAGAATACCCATTTTCTCATTAAAGAAATAGAAAAAATACATTTGCGAAATAATATACATAACAAATTGTCTAGACTCCGTGTTATAATTTACTCATAGTATTTTATAAAGCAATATATAAGAACAGATATAGTGAACCGAATATAATATACAGGAAACAGATATAATGAACATAATCCATAATACAGAAAATAGATAAAATAAACAGAATACAATATGCAGAAAACAGATATAATGCTACATAAAAGATCAAATATATGCTGTAAATAGATATACAATAAAGAATTACATTATATACAGAAAACAAATATAAGGAAAATAAAAATAATTGCTATATGTACAGAATATCGAAACAAGGTGTATGTATAAAACAAGATATAATATGAAGAGAAAAATATCAGCCGCCACAGGCGCATCTTTAAATATCAGTTAGGAGTTTTTATTTCATTGTATTCATGCATTTAAAGACGGTTGATGACACGCACGTGTTATCTTTAAGGAGGCATTGCTTTTATCGCTGGCGACACACGTGAAAACACTCCACGAGTTTTTCCTAAGAAAGACAGAAAATGTCTTCTTCGTTATTTTGCTTTTAGAATATGCAGAAATTTGCAAAAGTGAATATTTTAATGAAAAATTTCAGCGTTATAAATCACAGCGAGAAAAATTGGCGAAGTCAGCTGAAATCTGACATGGAGGAAGTTTAATCAATTCCATCACAGTGCGTCATACTTTCGTCTACAGCAGTCGCACATGCAAGTATTGGGTTTGTGATGATCCCATTTACCGGGTGTCTAAAGAACATGTCAGATACATTCGAGATGTCATTTTAACGAAATAATGCTTCGCAAAATAAGGTTTGAGAAAACTGTTATTATTTGAGTAACCTGAAGTGTATAGCGTATAATATTAGCAGGATTACAATCAGCGTGATCTATTAACGATATAGCACTCTCCGTATGAAATGCAGGAAAGTTGATTTAAATATCACGATATCAATTTGATACAGGTATTAAAATTTCATTTGAAAACGATTAATTCTTCTACAGTTATACGTTCTAAAATCGATCATATGACAAACTATTGACGACAATGATATAAGGTATAACAATGACACATACTGATGTACCTAGTGTGTGTTTATTGGGGTTGTAACCCTCTCACTGCTGTGAAATGTATTTATACATATGAATGTATGGAACTGTAGCGTTGTAACCGCCTTATGAACTTAACACGTACGCCTATGATGATGTATTATAATAATATAAAAATTTAGGCGACATTAATGTAAATACATTGTGATTATTTTAACCCGCGAGTGAGCTCGCCTCAAATAGCTACACGAGCACGCGCGCGGGGTAGTTTGTAACCCCAAGAATTATCAATGGGTAAAAATATATTTAATGTACTATTTTACTAAAAAATATTATTTAATATAAGAATGAAAAATAATAGACCAATTGTAGAAGAAAAAATCGTAATAATAATAATAATAATAATTTTGTAATAATAATAATAATAATAATAATAATAATAATAATAATAAAATTATAATAACAAATTATAATAACAATAATAAATTATAATAAATTATAATAAAATAATAACAATAATTAAGCATTATTTTAAAAATTTCGAAAAAGTACCCACTGATTGGAGTTGAAAATTTACTTAATAATCCGTTTAAGAGTCTAATTAGCAGACTTCTGACATACTATGAGTCTGCATTCGTAACATAACACAGAAATCCATCGCACTTGAAACATTTCGTTTGCGTTTTTTTTTGTCCTTACTTCTTGGGCATTCAGAACACCGTTCTGTCGTTTTTTGTCTCTTTTCCGAAGACGGTTCTTCTTCCGTTATTTTCGAACATGAAGCTTTGAAATCTTTGGGCAAACTTATAATTTCTAATCGCCGTTGAATAAAGGGTTTCACAAATGATAATACCAGATCTTTTAGAAATAACCGTCGACTCTTGTACTGCAATGATGGAATTTTTGTAGACAATAGCACTATTATTGCATTTATAGCTTCAACATTCAAAACGGAAAACAAAATAGTCATTGGCCATCTACAAGTTATTCTGGCTGTAGAATAATTAGCACCCATTTCGTCAACCGTATCAACCGCTCCTTTTGTCATATTATAGAACGATATAATTTCCGGTTTCTTCAAGTCTCCCGTTTCCATATCTATGGTATCGTCGTTATGTAGAGTTGACAATAACACAACAGTTTTTCTTTTTTTAGGAACATATCATAATATTGTCGCATCTTTTTGAAATCCAAAAATTCTTGAGAAAACTTCTATTCCTCTTGAATTTATGAATTGCAATGGAAGCTCCAGTTTATTTTCCCCCCTGGTTCCAACAAGCATTATCCTTTGTTTTAAAAGATCTTTAGCTAACGAGTAACTGGTGTACCAATTATCAACAGTTTGACTTCTTCCAGATTTATACATTGGTTAAATAAATCTTTTTACCACTTCATGTGGACTCTTGCCAATTTTATATGGACCATCTGATTGCTTTCCAGCCTATATTTCTATCTTATATGTGAACATGGTCCTGGAATCGATCAATATACATATTTGTATATTGAACAACTGCTTGAATTAAAGAATGATCAATAAATTTTCTCAGCTCTCAAGTGGATTAGTAACATTTCTTATTTTTTCTATAGGGCCAGGAATACAGGATACAATATTATGAGCTTTCGTTCTCACATTGGTTTTGAACTTCGTTTTTTCCCATTTTGTGCATCCATCTTTTGCAACATATGAATCAGTCTCATAATCCTCTTTTTCCTAAATTTCAATATCCTGTTCTTCTGTATCAGTATTATGTTCACTTACACTTTCATGAACACTACATTCTTCGAGATCAGAAATGTTTCCTTCCTCACTTTCTACTTCTGCTAATAAAGCTTCCAAGCGTTTTACTTCCTTCTCATACGAACACCTATTTAGCACATATTCGAAACAAAAGAACAACAGAAAAAAGCACGAAAGTAAACAAATGCACCAATTTTTAGAGAATATAAATATCTGTAAATACACCGTAAACGAAATTTAGAACGATATTAAAATCTTTGAAAGAGAGAGAGAGAGAGAGAGGTGGTATATGTGGCTGTAACGAGCAGTTTGCTTATGGCGGCATACCAGATTAAACTTACCAACAAGAATGCAACCTAAAAATACATGTACATAGACTCAATTGTTCCTAACGCAAATATGCGAGGCTGGTCATTGCCCTTTCGTTCTGTAAACTCCGTCTCGCCAAAATTTAAGTTCAACCGAAGCGCGCGGCCGCCACTTTTCCTGTTGCCTGTTGAAACATGCAACTTCTTCAAAGGAGTTGCAATCAAGTTTACAAACAATATTAGCTGCCTTATTCGTAGAAAGCAGTGGCTACTAGCCACTGTTTGGACCAGCTGTCCTGGACTTGCCAACCAACGACCAACGTTGTACTCGACGCTATTGTACCTTGATAATTTTTATTACGTTGTTGTTATTGTTCGAAAAAGGAATTATTGAAGCGGACAAATTCCTAATTTTCGTGGTATCGGTTTTTGAAATATAACGTTTCGTCCACCAACCACAACATCATGCAGAAGTTCTTGTAAAACCTTATTTAATGCCTTTAAAAGAGTGGCGTACTGATAGTCCCCGCAAGGCGGGGGCCCCTAGTAAAAAGGGGCCTCCTTTCGTCTTCGTTTATTTTCCATAAAATTTACAAGTAAAAAATAATAATATTGAATTTTTTAGTTAGTAAGCATTTTTTCATAATTATTTATTTTCATATTTGCATATACAAATTAATTTTCGTAAAAGAGGGGGCCCCAAAAATTATTGTGGAGTCCCGAGATTTTCCGTTACGCTACTACTTTAAAGTATGCTTCATTTTATTTCATCTACCGGGGCAATACAACTTTGCATGTTCTCCCAAATGCAAGTACGATGAGAAAATCCGACTAACACGAGTACGCTCGTGGGGTTGTTTACAACCCCAAATCTGAGAACTCCGCCCTATTTTTTCTCAGAAGTTCAATAAAAATGTACAAAGATTACCTATGCAGGGGTAATGGTAATAAACTCATCCACCGGAAAAGAAACAATTCTTGAGATTGTTAGATTTCCTCGAATCGAACTTTTTTGGGGCTTGGGGTAGCTACACACCCCGCGCGCGTCCTCGCGGGTTAAGAAGAAATGACAAATTAGATTTACTAGCTTGGGAAATAAATACCTACATTGTTGTCACTTCAATGGAATACTGAAGTAAAAAATAGATAAATAAAAACGAGATATGGCTTATAAGAAGTTTAGAAAAAAGGAAATTGGAAGGTTCATCTTTCCATACAGGACCAAACATTGCAAACAACTTCTATAACAGCAAAATTTAAAAGTAAAAATATTTAGTGGCACAATGCCAATATGTCGGCATTATTACGTACCTTGTGATGTAATCATGAAGTATGATTTAAATGTACAGTATATAAATCTGTATTCTTTACCTTTATTATATTATATATGCTTATGGAAGTCTTTGACACTGGTGTGCTTTCAATTTATAACGTAATGTATCGCACCCTTGCGACGAAAGTGTTACAACTCAAAAAATCCCAATCTTCAGAAAATGCAAAAACTGTTTCTGGCTGCATTGAGAGATACTGTGTTTATCTAACGACATGTGCCAATTAACGGAAATCAGAATAACTTATAGCCTAACGTTTTACACAGCAGAATGCAGCACTGTTTTGCACATCTAGTTGTAACATTAAGTCATTTTCACCGAATTTTGAGTTGTAACACTTTCGTTGCAAGGGTGTGATATGTTAAGCTAAATTACGATTATTTAGTTTTGTTTATTTTTTCATTTAACTGCTATATTCATTTTATTTATTTATTTATTTGTTTATTTTTTTTCAGAGAGCACCTGGAGCACCACAGAAATTGCTCACAATCGAAGGGTTACGTTACGCTACGAATATGGATTTATATATTTTCGAAATTCATAATATTGCTATTTAATTTGTGTTCCGTATTTTAGGAAACAGATGGGGAGGACATGTGCACATGTCTTTTTCCAGTAGATAAAGCTTCATATGTGTGTTGTATAAAAAATAGAAAGCACTGACAGTCTAGCAATTTAACATTGAACTTGTTGCCTTCGGTGATTCGATGTATACAGCAAACCCTTAAGTATTCACGATAGTGAGTGATACAATCACCGCTCATGATTGAATTCTGGAAGAATCTGAAAATTGGGAAAGATTAGTAGAAATGCTTGCGAATAATAAAATTTCGAAAAACTGTTATTTATTGCTACAAATATGTATACGCTATGGAGTAACACCTGAAATTTGGGGAGTAATAAGTAATAAATATAATAAAGTTGAAGTAAGTCTCAAAAATGTTCGATCTTGTAAATTCTATTACGATATTATTTTTTGCATTGATTATATAACCATATTAGAGATATCCAGATATTATTTACATTGATTATATATCCATATTAGGTACCCAGATATTATTTGCATCAATTATATATCCATATTAGATATCCAGATATTATTTACATGGATTATATCCATATTAGTTATCCAGATATCATTTACATTGATTATGTATCAATATTAGATATCTAGACATCATTTATATTGGTTATATATCCATATTAGATATCCAGATCGCATATATATTGATTATATATTAGATATCTAGGTATTATGTACATTGGCTTCTCATTTACTGCAGCCACGCACCTTGATATTGCTTAACTAAAAGGTTATTAATTTCTTTGGCAAATACCTTTACTTACGACATCATAAAAAATTTAATTTTAAAACGAAATTGATTTTGTTTTAAAATGTTCAATTAAACTAAAAAATTAACTAAGTTATAAAAATACGACTTTAAAGTATCTACTGAAAGAAAATACTGATTTTTCAGAAATATAATTTTCACACGTTTGTTATCCTAGTACTGGAAATGGATGACACGTGCCTTCATATGAAAATAATTAAATTAAAAAAAAAATTGAATTTTATTCCTGGGAAATTGACTAATGTCTTTTCCGATGTCCTGTTTCGACTATCGGATCAAATAATCAATAGTGCCAGACAAAAATTTTCTGTTTTCCGACAAGGACATTATAGAAAGTGTTTTCCGTTTCAAAACCACCTGATTGCCATACGCCAGGAGTCTTCACTTTTCAGTCCAAGGGCCAATTTTGCTTATTCCTGTGGGCCCGCGGGCCGCATTATTTTATCAACAATAATAAGACTGAACAGAGGCGGCTAAAGGGGTGCCCTCCCCCCGATCAGCCTTTGTTGATAGTTTTTCCTTAAGTCCCTATATTAGTTTTGCGTGCCCACCCAATAATATTTTTTGGGACTAAATATATATATACAGAAAAACTGTCTAAGGCGGAACCTACATAAAGCGGAAACTTGCTCAACACGGAATTTTTTTGCGGTCCCTTCAAAAGTCAATGGTAGTTAACATTAGCTACGGAAACTCTCTAACGCGGAAACGGAAAGCAGTATTCAGTCCCGTCAAAGAGAAAAGCCTTCATAAAGCGGAAAATCGTTAGTAGGAAAAAAATTTTCTCAGCAGAAAAAGGAAAGAGGGTTGTAATACAATGCAAATAGCAAAGTGGAGGCTGGCGAACAAAAGACATTTTACAGATATAGAATGCCCTTGTCCGCATAGGCGTAGCCAGGGGGCGGTTTTGGAGGTTGTAACCCCCATTGCAATGAAATTTTGTATATTTAACATAGGAATATATTAGCTACAGCTAGGGGCGGACTGAACAGCCGACCAACCGTCTTCCGGGCCGATGCACCTTCATGGGCGATAGGACTCGCGCTCTCCGATAATCCAAGGTATGCGCCCTTTGAGAGGACCCAGTCCGCCCCTGATCATAGCTCTGTAACCCCTCCCATTAAGCCTATAACCCCCCCTTATGAACTCTTTGCCTACGCTTGTCTGACCACCATTTTGCACACCACCAACCCACCATAGGCATACCCAGAAAGTTCATAAGGGGAGGGTTACAGGCTTACAAGGGGGGGGGGAGGTTACAGAGCTACAACTCCATTGTATTTACATGTATACTATAAACAATTTCATCGCAATGGGGGTTACAACCATAATCGCGACCACCCCCCCCTTGCGTATGACAACGCCACCCACTTCTTAAATAAAAACGTTCATTATTAACCAGAACGAAAAGTCACTCACATCGACTTTATCAATTCATGGATAAACCCACCGCAAGGGAGAGTATCTTTATACAAGGGAATCATTATCTTTACAAGGGAGGTACTTTATCGTTACAATTTAAGCTTACATAATAGACTTTTTGTATGGAATAAGCATGTATAGTTAGAATGAAATTTTGCATCATATTGATCGTAACTACTAAAACCACAATATAGTGCAAAAATTAAAATTAATAAAAATAAAATGCAGTGATAAAATAAATATTTTTATCAAAAGGAAAGAAAACAAATATTGTCTTAAAGTTCGCAAGATAAGACAAAGAAAAAAAATAGCATATGCAGTCATCTCTTACCACTGAATTTAACTATGTACAGTGAAACCTGTCTAAGGCGGAAACTCACGGGACCGGAAAAAATTCCGTAGTATGCAGGTTTCCGCCTTATGGAGGTTACATGCAAAACAAATACATACATAGTTAAATTCAGTGGTGAGAGATGACTGGATATGCTAATTGTTTTTATTTGTCTCATCTTGCGAACTTTACGATTATATTTTCCTTTTGATAAAAATATTTATTTTATCACTCCATCTTATTTTTATTAATTATAATTTTTGTAACCCTTCACTGTAAACATACAGCCCTATCTTTTGTGAACTTTTTTTTTTTACGTCAGCTTATGCCCAGATGTCAGTGCTCCAAAACAGGAACATTTTTAGAGCACGCAGTCAGATGGTTGGGAAGATGTTCTTATCAACATATTTAGAATAGAATTTGACTAGATCATTCATTGATCATTCATTGACTAGATCATTCATTGACTAGATCATTCATTGACTAGATCATTCTAGATCAATCATTGTTGCACTTCAAGTCAATAGAACTACACCTAATGCCTATCCGTTAGAAAACAAAAGAAAAACACTATTCAAACTGCATATTACTTTAGTTCTTTAGTGTTTTAAAATATTTATTATGAAATATGAAAATACCAACAGAATAAAATACATATATTTCAGACTTCGGATGTCGAGCCAGGACGTTGTTTTTGTGTGAAACAATTTGTATTTTTTCATGAGCCGGCGGGCTGCGGGTTGAAGACCCATACCATACGCCCTATAATAATAAAAAGTGTCGATTACTTATGAATTACAGTTCGCAATGACACACATCTAAACGAATAATTACTTATAACATGGTGAACATGTACAAAAACGAAAAATTAAAAGGCTTGCGTGATTAAAATCAACTTTTCATGATTATATGAGAGATCAAAGATAGACATGTAGCTTTTCTGACAGAAGCTCAATGCTAGCCAAAATTAAAAGCAAATTTATATTTATTAAACTGTAAACAAAAACACTATTATATTAGTCATTTGTATAAAAATTATAAATCAATACAACTCGCTGATTATTTAATGGATAATCGTACCATTTTCCCTGAATATGCCGTCTACTCTTAGCTTTGAGTATTAATAATCACATTGTTATAGCCTGGGTCGTTGATTTCACTTTGATTTGGTTTCTACTTCAGTAGGGCCGTTTGTGTTCAAATGTTAATCTATGGAAAGTACTTTAAATAACTAACAATGTGTGTGCGCGTACGCAGAAAGTTCATAAGAGGACAGAATAAGAGTACGCAGAAAGTTCATAAGTTCAACAAGCTTATAATGGAGGGTTTACAGAGCTACAACTTCATATATTTATATGTATATAGTGGAAGTCGTTTATAACGACCAACCGTATATAACGACGGAATAATTACAAGAAATTTAGTTCCTTATTCCACTCCTTAATAAATATATCGGTTATAACCATATCGCATATAAGGACGAAGCCTGATATAACGACGATAATTTTGTAGTCTAAATAAATTCTAAATAGAGAAATCAATATCGGATATAGCGACGCGACTTAGACACGACTTAGATACGTTTCCCCGAAATTTTGGGGTCCCACAGAAACCTTGTATTGTTAAAACTCACCCGTTATTTTAATTACATTTATTTACAAATGTCTGAGAAAGTTTTATTACTGTTAAACCTGAATATTAAAGATAATAAACTAAAATAAAATGATTTATTAATTGAATATCGAGATCGCCACATTTTTAGGGGCTCGTTTTATCGTTTAAGCCTAGGGTCCGTAAAAACCTTAAACCGGCACTGTTCGGAAGTCGTTAGTACTATGAATATAATAAATGTTATAGATCACATTTGTGTTCTATATTATATACTTTAGTATTTCCAGAAATTTCTTAATTAAAAATCTTACTACATATTTAGTGTGACCATGCACATATGTTTATAAAGCAATTAAATTCATTATAATTAAATATATTTTTATTTAATTTTAATACTAAACAGTTTAATACTTTTTACTATCAAAACAATTTATAAAGACCTAATTTTTACCATACCCTGGTTATATTAAAAATATCGTTTATGGCGACTATTGGTTATAACGACCGAATTCGTGCCCTCCCTTGGAGCTCGTTAGAACAGATTTTTACTGTGTATAAAAAACTGCATAGAAATAAAGAATCCCTATCAACACCCCCTGTCTATATCGGTGTAACTAAGCATATAGACTCAAGACATAAAACACACAAGCAGATACACTCAGCTTGATGTCGATTCCACAACAACAAGTATTTTTAATAACCGTATAAAAACCGTATGATGGCTGAAGTTATAATTCAAAGTTCGAAGAACGAAACACCAGTTTTGTTTCTTCAGGGCACGAAATTTTGTCATCAAAAATTTGATTTCCACTGAAATAATTAATTTCCATTATAACTATTTAAATCACATTTTAATTGAACCGAAATAAAAGTGGATGAACTTTTCCATTATGTCTATGAGCTAACTAAATTTTAGTTCGCTTTCGATATACAATATCAGCGGTCTCTGGCATTTTATCGTAGCGTTGTTTTCGAAGTACCAGGGGCGGACTGGGCAGCCGGGCCGGTGTGCCCTCATGGGCGATAGGACTTGCGCCCTCATGGGCTATAGGACTCGCGCCCTCCGATAATCCAAGGTATGCGCCCTTTGAGAGGACCCAGTCCGCCCCTGCGGAGTGTCTTGCATTTTCTCAATTGTTCATTTGACTTTCATGCTTCACGCATTGAAATTATATTACCTGATTAATTAAACTTAAAACGAACTTAATGGTAGATAAATACAAAAATTAAACTCATGAGGTAAAATCAGCTTATAGTTGTTCATGGGGTTTGTTTAACCCAAAGGAAAGCACATTCAACCTAAGTAACGACGCGCCACTGATCAATACATCCGTTCATCAGGGAGTATGTAAATTCTAAAAGCAAATATTAAGACAACTTAACTAGTAGTGTATCCTTGCCTTTCTATTCTTTATATTTATATTCTATTTATAAATTATTATATTCTATTTTTTCTATTCTTATAATATGAACTCTGTTCCTTAAGGTATTATCTGTGCATGTTTAGTATTTGGATAGAGAGGTTTCAGTATTACGGGTTATTCAGAAAATTACATTTATTCTTAAAATCTTTTCCCCTCCCTTCAAATGTGGATTCATTCACGCAAATACTTAGAAGATATTTTGTGATTAAAAATATTATCCAAGTAATCGCACAATACTTATTATAAAATAGATATTTTGAAAATTTTAAGATTAATCATAAACTGAACAATTAGTCACAGTGAAAGGGACATCATGCGTTTTCGATGTTTATATTACCCGACGGAAAGGCTGCATTCAAATTACTAACACATTAAAGATTAAATTAATATTCGAATAACGAGTTATTAAGAAAATTAAAATGCCCGGATTTTAATTATAATTCACAGCTCATTTAGGTAGTTTAAGCAATTAGCCTGCTTTATGAAGCCTATTTGCTTTCCATTCAAAAATTTTTGGTAAATTTACCGCGCCGTTAATTTTCCAAGATTAATGTTCAGTTTGGAGTTAGTTTCAGAACACGCGCGCGGTCTTAAGCACAATTTTACAAGCTTTTGTTCCTGCCTGTTATAGTGAATACATTTGATGCGTTGAATGGGATGTTTACCCTCATTTCAAATAACAACTGAAAGTAAGAGAGTCCTAGAGACACACAAATACACATGACCGAGTTTATTTATATGATTGAAATTTTGGCGTGGCTCGTATAATATTTATTTAAATTAATTTTCATCGAAAGTAAAGGTATGAACAAAATATTTCAGTGTTCTTTATTAGGTTACTTCGTTTAAGTAATTTTCGTTTCAAATATTTCTATAATTGTTTTATTAATATATATTAATAAATAAATATTAGCTTTAGTTTTATAAAACAAAGCTCCTAGCCAATGTACTTGTTACGGGTGCCTGTAAATAATTTTTAATCAAAACAAATTGTGGAAATACTGCAGGAGACCATTTTCCCATAATCAAAGAATGATAAGTCTGAGATCTTTTTCATATTGATAAAACTTTTTCATGATTTCTTAAATAATCAGAAAAAACAAACTAAAATTTTCTAATTATAATTTGTGACAAACAAGTCTACAATTTTTTATTTTATTTCCATCAGTTCAGCAATGCTATTTCAAGATTTTTAGGAGAAGTAAGAGAGAGTGAAGGCAAGTGTTGAGGAAATTATTTACATTGTTTTGCGATATGAGTGTCATCCTAATTATCAACTATAATTTTAAGCAATTTAAATTATAATTTGTCAATGTACAGATGACGTCACAGACATCACAGTGCAAATGACAATAATGGCAGTAGTCATCAATCAAACTGATATTATTTTTTAAAAGCCCGCGGAATGTTTAATGGAATGAAAAAAATTTCTGATAAGAAAGATATCTATTTTCAATCAGCTGATATATCAAATGCATTATCCCGTTAAAATTTCGAATAAATCGTTTTCAATTGTCGGATGGTGATAAATCTGATTCTGGTAAATACCACAATGGAGAAAAAATGACAAAGAAAAGTGATCAGAAATGTAGATAAAAGACAGTTTACCAGGGGACAGACAGAGATCCTAACGCGGAACAATTAGAAAAGCCATTAAAAGACGACCTATATTTCGAAACGCACATTTTATTGATAAACCCCGTTTGTAAACCTTTTAAGGCGTTCAATGCCCGCTGACGATTACTAGCAGAAAGTAAATGGCCTTTGTTGATAGCTGTCGCCATTTAAATGGCGAATTTTTCCGACCATCTGCAATTTCTGATAGAAATTCTCCCATGATTTTCATAGTTCCCATAACAGATACCTAAGTATGCTGCAACTCTTCTGCTCTGCAACGTACTTCCCTTATCTCTAGTATACCGTCAAAATTCTAATGCTCAAAAATGCCATTTTGGGGGAAATAAATTGCTCTCTTGGAACAAATGAGACTTCGCGTTTGGAAGTACCATATGACACTATACTTCAACATTGTCTCACGTTATTTTCAATG
>QLNU02015270.1:58564294-58580304 GCA_006491805.2 Dysdera silvatica
GGCTCAACTTTTGCTATAAAAAATTTACTCCCTAAATATGTGGATCATTTAGGCTAACGCATGTTCTTCAAGGATGATCAAGCAATACACCCTTAACTAAATATATTTTTTTTAATTCTTCCAGCGAAGTTTCTGCTAGGACAAGTGTCCTCAACCTCCTCTATATCTCACACCCTTAGGAGATGTTAATTAGTATTCGCACCCAGGGGCGGACGGGGCAGCCAGCCAGCCTGCCCAAAAGCCCGTGGGTCCTCTGAGTGATAGGACTTGCGCCTGCGAATGGGCAAGGACTCACGCTTTCATAATCTAAGTTATGCGCCTTTTGAGAGTATCCGGTCCGCCTTTGTTCACACCACTACAAAATTAACATCATGTACACAGCTAATAAATTCATCCGTTAATAAAAGCAGCCACGTATTATAATCATTTTCCCATGAACGTAAATGAATGTAAAAGGAATCAAAGTCAAATGTATATCGTTAATTTTTTTGTATGTTTTTGATAATGCAACTAAGTATTCAGAAAGTCAACAAAGAAATCGAATTGTGCTCACCCACATGTCACTCCGGCGACGCCATTTTACTAATAATCATATTGTTAAATGCAAATGCAATTAAAAGACACAGACGCTTTTGATACTATGACTGAAATGGAAGAATCTGATGAAGAATTTCTGAAATTGGTTATTTCTGTTTATGATACGTCCACAAACGAGAGTCGAGAATGATGACTATGAGGTTGTGGAACAAATTCAGGAATCGAAAGAGACGCCATGCCAAAAAGTATCGCAGAATCCGAAGATGAAAGGATTGCTTACCGGATGGATATTTTACTTCTGAAGATCTGAAGGTTTCAGAAAATGGATCAGGAATTCATATTCCTACAAGTTTGAGAAAATTTCAGCTGATAGAGAGCTGAAGGAAGATTTTATTGATCTACGAATAAATCAAACCCTTGAAATGCAATTTGTGAGCAAGTCTTTGGAGGAGTTTTAGTATATGGTATTGAATATGTCCACAAGGCTCTGTGTAAACGTACTCCGTGATCTTCTTACATTTACAACGACATACCAATGTGAACCTGGATTCCATCCGCTTCTGTCAATCAAAACAAAAATCTAGGAATCTTTTGAATTTATAGAAAGACCTTCAAATTCTTACCCGCTAAAAAATTCCATGCTCTTGAAAATAAGGAATGAGAAGCAGGAGCAAAAGTGTGTTTGAATTTTATGCTAATAATTTGGATTGATTTTATCGTTGATATTTTTTGAAGACATTAGAATCTAATTTCCTAATTTGTATTTAAATTTTATGTGCTATTTTAAAAGCTTATATATTTTTAAGGTCCAATTTGTTCAGCAGCAAAATTTCATATGGTTGTTGATGCATGAATCGCTATAGAGAAATTATTTTCAATCATGAATTGCTTCATGGAATATATACGTTATTTCTTTTATTTTTCAATACAAGTTTCTTTGGAGTACTTTAGAGCAAATAGTGAAATCATTGATCCTAACATGAAAGAAGTCAACAATGATGACGCTCTTACGCTAAAGGAATTCAGAGATGCAGGAAAAACGCCGAAGGACACTTTAAACAAAGCGGATAGGTATTCCATACAAAATAATCGTAAGCATTTCATTTCTCTCATCTTTTTACGATAATTCACGGAATCCTTTTTGATCGTAAGAAAGAGTTCTAAAGGGGGTGGAATTGATCAATTGTTTGCAAAGATTTCATTGCCTATTTTAATATCGTCTAAGTAAAGTAAAAGATTAAAAAAAAATAAGTACCTAAATATTCGGGCTAATTCCGTCTGTTCGTATATAAATAATATATTAAATTTTGAACAAAAATAAATTACCTCAAACGAGATGACGGTTGAAATTGATATAAAAAAAGTTACAGAGTTTGCGCTAAGAAAAAATTACACAAAATTTATAAATTATATAAAATGATTACATATTTGCAGAGGGTTTTTACACATATTTATAAAGAATTTGATTTCAAATTTTAAAAAAACTATCAGCTACCTGGAAAAAATCTTCAGGTTTTTATGTCAAGAGAAAAATACCCAAAAGAAATATCCCAAAATGGTTCATATTTCTTCTAACATTTCTAAAGTGCAGTCTACGGTTTTACTAGAAAATCCAAAACCTCAAAGAACTATTGCAAAAGCATTGCATACATTAGTAGCAACTATATAAATAAAATAATATATAAAGATTTGAATCTAATTAAAATAAAGAAGTGTTAAAAACTGTAATCACACTCCTTTGATTGGTTGTAAATCAGTAGCTTTCCCCCAGGTCCGAGTAGATGTAGCTTTCCCGGACGTTAGCAAGATTAGCGATCTAGAACCTTAGTGATCAGATCTGATTGGCTCATTGTACAAATTATCTAAGGAGTCGATGCTGCGACCAACTTTAAATGTATATAAACCCATATGAACGTAATAAAGCTGAGTTCAACTTGTGTATTTGGTTTGTGTTCGTTTACTCACTGCTTTATCTTTAACGAAAAGTACAGTTTTCTCCTACCTTGGCATACTGCTGAGCGGAAGATAAGATGCAGATGGTTATATGAAAATCGTTTATCAGGAAATAGATGCAAAAATTTTTACAATTGACGAAGCATGGATTTATTGTTGAGAATGAAGGAATCCGGACACAGCAGGAAAATTTTTTCATTTCCAGTTTATTTACATTATTTTTTCCCATGGACTTAATAGTTTTTTTAATGGGAAGAACATTAGCTTCAAATTTAAAGATCGTTGTATTTACAGGAATTGCAAAACCATAAGTACTGGAAGTTCCGTTGCTAGAAGAAAAAGGGGCAAGGGAAAACAAAAAAAAAACAAAACCCCTTCTAGAAGAATTCATTCTCTGGATCAAGGGTCCCGATAAAAAAATACTCTGCGTAAATACTATCTGGAAGTGCGGAAGCTATATTTTCTCCACCAAAAACAATAATTTAAACTTTTTTATAAAAAAATCTGGATGCTCAGTTCCAATGCACGCTACATGAAATTCTAGTTAAAGACCTGCATAATATAAACTGAATATAAGACATAATAAATATTTTCAAATTACAAATGTTAATTAGCGTCTAAGAGAATTCTGCCTCATCAGCTTCAGAAATAAGATTTTTGATAAAATAGGTTTTCAAATAATTTTTCATCCTTTCCACTAAAAGCAATTTGTCATATTCAAATTTCCTTTAAGTATGAAAAATCCTCAAGAAAGTTCTTTGCAATTATAACAATTTGTTCAAGAACTTTCACATACAAAACAACGTCTGTTTCTGCTGAGAACAGCAATTCTAAAAGTTCATTAATAAAAACTATGGGGATATTGTCACAGGTGATCTACAACAAATATAATACATAATAAAAATAAAGAACTACGTTATCTTATGGGAAAGGGTGCGAACTTCAGACAATACAAAAACTTCCGGAACGATTTATTTATTGAGCAATTTAAAAAAGAATTGCCTTGTCTCATTTTAAAAATAACAGTTAAATATGGTTGCCTTGTGGAGGAGAGTTTTGGTGAAAGGCTGTTCGGAATATCTCATGAAGCTGAAAAAGGAACCATTCATCATAACAAATTTGTTGAAAAGACTGGGGATATTTAATTTTCGATGATGGAAAAAATTTGCAATATAAAAGATAATTTTATCATTACTATAGTTGACAAATCTAGCAGAAAATTCGCAGTTATTTGCAGAAAATTCTACAAAGTTATTCTTACTGCTGAATACAGTTCAAATTCTACCTTTAAGATGTTCAATTATAATATAGACGTTTTTAAAAAACGAGTTATTAAGCAATCCAAAATTTTGAAACTTCAAATTGGATGTTCTAATTCCCTTGTCTGTTTCCAAATATATAATTTCATAAAAAGCCAGTCAAATTCAGATTCATTATCTATGGATCTTCAATTTCTATCAAAGTTGTCGCCAAGCCTTTTCAAAATATTCTAAAGCGAATTCTACAAAAAATTCAATCAGATTATATCTCCTTTATCATTTATAACAATCAAAAAGTTGTAAGTTTCCTGGACGAACAAAGAAACAAAATTCAGTCTATTGACACATATGATTTTGAGAATCTGTTTTTTCATTAGTATCCCATTAAACAATATGAATTAATTCGTGACTATATTTTCTATAACTTTAGTGATGTGATTTCTCTGAACAACATTCGGTTGAATGACCTATTCAACTATTGTGTTAATGATAATGTTCTTTAAAAGGTTGCAGTAATTTCCAACAAATAAAAATTATTCCCATGAGCTTCCACTTCTCCACCTCTCTTGCAAATTTGTTTTTGCACTTTCATGAATAAAACATTTAAATCTCGGGATTACTGCCTTCAGGTATGTTGATAAGATTATCGTTTTCAACTATACTGAATTTCTTAAACTGGCTTCCGTAATTTACCCTAACGAGTTAAAGCTTAAAAAAAAAATCGTAGACAGCTGGCCAATTTCCTACGTCTAAATATCACCCTAGAAAAACTATTGTGCCAACATTACCAATTACGACAAAAGAAATGGCCTTCCTTTCAAGGTTTAACCGCTGTTCAAATTTAGCTTTAACATCAGTTCATTTATTCAGCGAAATATTATTATTATTACGTAAATTCTAAGATTTAATTGAATTTGCAAAAATGACGCTGATTGTCACCTTGCTCTAGAATTACTTAGAAAAAGCTTGTTCCAAAATGCTTCTCGGAATCACTCATCGTTTTCTACCCTTAAAAAGGTCTCCATTTCCATCTATTTTTAAACTCTTTGCTATTTTCAAACTTTTCTTGCGTTCTTCCGATCTTTGTTCACAACTTGGCAAGAATTTCTCCTGTTGCCCATTTTTATTTCTTACTTCTAGTTTTAGGCCTCACTATTAGACCAATATTGCAGTCATTACTAGGATGTTCGTAATACACAGTTTCTTCTTCCCTTTTCCTTCAATCCAATTTTAATTTTTTCTTCAATCTAATTTAAATTTTTTTCTTCAGTCTAATTTTAATTTATTTTTCGAACAGGTTGTTGGGAGGTATAGTTTTCCTTTTAGCTTAGAGCTAAGAAACTATACAGAAACAACCTGATCCTCATGGGGCACTGTATAGCCTCTTCACACAGGTTTAACTAAATCACTGAATAATTAATAAATAATTAATTTTATCGCTACAGAATTTTTATTGATAGCTTTTTTTCCTTTTCAACTCTGTGCGCTTGAATTCTAATCAAATGGATTTCGATCCACTTTTTTTTTAAAAAATCAATCAAAGAAGGTTTTCGTTACTCTACATAGCGTTTTGCAGCTCAGCTCTGCGAAAATTCTCGTTACCCTACGTGGTGATTTAGGTTTTAGCTCTGGTATGTTGATAATTCTTTTGTTTATCATTATTATTATAATTATTTGAATATTTCTTTCACTGTTATTTTATCTTATATATTTAATGGGTATATTTATATCTTTTTTACCATGTCTCTTATTTGTAATAGTTTTTTTATGCGCTACACATTTTGTTATTTTTCCGAATTCCTTTTTATTTTTCCCTAAATAGTTTTTTCCAATATATCTTTATGTATTGTATATATATATTTGAAGAAATATACTAATTGTGTGTATTTGGAAAAAAGGAAAGTTATTATTATTATTCATAAACGAAACAATACAAAGTTTCACCAGGAGATTCCATAACAAACAGTTATTTCAACACTGGCGTAAGGTTTAAAAACACGACGTTTCGGGAGCCAACTGCTTCCTTTGTCAAGTGAAGGCAGAATTCTGCCTTCATTTGACAAAGGGAGCAGTTGGCTCCCGAAACGTCGTGTTTTTAAACCTTAAGTTAGTGTCGAAATAACTCTTCGTTATTATTATTTAATTTTGAAGCTTTTTTTTTGTTGTTAAAAAAATACGTTTCTTTCACTCATTATTTCGCATTTTTGCTTGCGCGGGCTTTAAAGATATTACATATGCACGAAAAGGACCGCGATCTCCAAACCTATAAATGTTTATCAGCGAAATCTTCATCTTAGAAATCCAAAGCTTGAGGATGAATACCCAACCTTCTACATTTTCTTTCTTTTCAGGATTTCTCACGTTGAATAAAAGAAATTAAAAAGTGATCAGAGATTTTGGTTAAGTAAAATAAATATGTTCGGTGCCCTGATTATGTTATTGTCTGTAGATAAAAATTGCCATTTTACCTTACAAAATCTTACTATTTACAGAAGAGACGTACTTTAATATCAGATGCAATTGCGCAGTTTAACAGCTTAACGTTTAATCCTAAGGCATATAGCTATAAATAAACTTTTAGCATTAATATCTTAACTACTAATGTGTATGTATTTTACTCTAGACCGAAATTTCAACTTCAGTATAAATTTGCATTTAAATATAGCAATGATATTAAGGAATATGAAAAATTGTTTCAAATTTTATTTCTTTATATCCTAGTGTAAAAAATGATACAAAATAAGGTTATTCTATAGACAAATTGAATGAAATTAATTTTTTATCTATATAAAATGAAAAAAAAAATAATATACAGAAAAATTAGTCTTACCCACACATGAAATTGACGAACACATCTGGTCTGCATTTCAAATTTCTTCATTTAACTCTTGTGAGCAAACACAAGAGTTAGAAAAAAACGGCAATACAGCACATTGTACACAAACCACCAAGTTTCGAAACTTGTAGGTGGAAAAGTTTGCTAGCAAACTTTCGAAATTTGCGGAATTAATTGGCCCTTTTTCCTATTTCTCCTGCTACTAGAAATCTTCCTGACTTCAAAGGGAAATAGTACGTTTTTGTAAGATGTTTCTATCTTTCTCATTTTAGCACAATTTCCAAATTGTCAACACACAAAACCACCTGAGGCACATTTTTTGTAATTTTTATATAGGAATTACTATTTGTAAAACCTTCCCTGCGAAAAAATTACAAAAAGAAGGCCCCGATGGCTTTGTGTGTTGACTATTTGCAATTGTGTTATATCTAAGACAGGTAAAAATGTCTTACAGCAACTTATATGTAGAGATAGGAGTGTGGTTCCTGTGCCTTGTTGGCCAAGTGGTTAAGGCACTCAGGATCTAACTTAGAGACCCCAGTTTGGCAATGAGCCAGAGAGATGTATATTTTTCACCCATACACTGAAAAGTCTAGTCTGAGCTCTATCGTAGGTGTCATGAGTTACTATCTGGAAAATAGTGATAATTAAACAAAATAAAGTTTGGAACTCGATTAAAAGTTTCGGTCCTAATTTTAACCCAAACATCTGATTCGTCGTAGTTTTAAAGAGTAGGTGTTAATTTTTCATAAAAATTACATCGAAATATATAATTTTTATCATCATTAAGGCTACAACTAAAAAAATAAGAACATCACAGAAATAATTTATCGATTAAAGCCTTAGAAGAAAAGCTTGTTTAAATCGTTAATGGATATTAACTAGATTTAATTAGAATTTAGAAGAAGATGTTCTAATTTCGTAAATTAATGTCAGTAAATAATATTTAAGGGAAAAGCTTTAAAGGAATTTTTGATTTACTAAGCAAATTTGTTCATTAGAATTTAGTCATACGTTATCTGAACGCATGAGTCAATTTACCGGATAATGGATTTATAACCTAATTTCTTCAACTGGTTAAGTTTAAAAAAAACGGGAACTTCAAATTTAATCTAGTGTTTGATCTTTGTGCATAATATATTAAAGTAAAACTGTCAAAATAATTTTTTTTATTCCGAAATTTTTAAAACCTAGTTTTCCAAGAAATATAGTGCTTACGAATATTTAACAAAAATCGCATAGCCATTAGTTCTTGACTGTGAAAATTCCTCTTTTATATTTCTGCGAAAATTTTCATTTCTTATTTTTTCTTCAAGGTGAATTTAAATATTTGATTAGAATTTTTATCTTGTAACATTTATTATATACATAAACAGTGGTAGTTTTAGCAGTTGAAGGGGCCCCAGGCGTAATGTAATTTTGAGGCCCCCCCCTCTTTCTAAATATTTCCTTTGCGGCCTTTCCTCTCTCTATTTATCTTACAACCATTGATATAACTACGGGGGTCGGTTAGGGGGGGGGGGCGTATCCGCTACTAGAAGAATATTACCCTCCTAGAAAATTTCTGACTTAATGTAATACTTAAGTAATACTATGTGCTGTCCACTGAAATGGTAGCTATAGCCCCTATCGATAAAAGCTATTAGCCCCCTACACTTCGAGGTTACTTGCGCCAATGATAGCAACTATTAGGAGGTAGTGAAAATATTAGATTATATGAAGGGATGAAAATATTTTGATATAAGCATAGGTGTAGAGTTATATGGGCCCGTGAGGCCAGAGTCCCCCAATTATCTGAAATAAATTGCAATTTTAAATATACTGTAATGTACAAACGTACATAAAATGTATTTGAGCCCCACCAATAATTTTGAGAACTCCACGATGATGGATATAAATGAATTTTATAACATTTTAAAGTAGCCTTATAAAACCGATAGATAGCTTTTTAAGATCTTAATTTTTTACGTAATTCAGTTTAGCCAAAAAATTTGTTCTTTTGCCCTTATAGTTTTTACCTCTTCATATAATTGAAAGCTGTTCCTGCGTTTTAAATATTTAGAAATTCTTTAACCAACTTAACACAAAATTATAGATAAACAAGAAAGACAAAATTATAAATATTTATTTTCTAAATAACATATAGAGCATGTTGGCTCCTGCAATATAAATGTTCGCTTCGCAGGCTTTCTTAACTGTTGCTACTTAGAAACGCAAGAAAATAAACTTAAAAAGTTCAATTTCTAAAATTGACACCATGCCAAATCGTGTGCTTTTATTTCATATTTTTCAAACATTGTATAATTATATTTTCACTTTCTATATTTGGCAAGATTGTGTGTAATTGTTTTCCGAATTCTAAAATCAAATCAGTCTTCCGTTTACCATTGAAGTGTGCACACGTCATTCTCGGAGGCTCCGCCAAAACGGCGTACTAAATTTCGTTAGCTATGTATTTGTGAGTGAATTTAATTATTAATAATTGGCGTCTATTGTTCAATTAATCAAAACATTTAAAGTATTAATAAATATGATTTTCAACTGGATGAATTACTGGATTTTTTCAACACTTATATAACTGCAAGCAAACTGAAACATTGAATGATAAAATGCAAAATATTCACATTCAAAAATCCAAGAATGTCTAGTTTTTTCACATTTAATTTATAACTTGCGAAAAAAATACGTTTTGCAAAAGTCACCCTTTTAGAAGCTTGTTGTGCTTCTATTTTGCAGTCATGTATCCATTTAAGCGTTAGCTGGGCTTTGATTGGCTAGTGATGATCAAAGGCACCCATATGGGGGGGGGCAGAGAGAGGATCGAGCGCCCCCCCCTAACCATTTGAAAATTTGATTTGCCAGATTCTGCTGTACGTTTACTTTCAAAAGTTTTACAGTCACATTTTAAAATAAGGTACTTTTAGCTCATTACTAATTGTCAGGCAATATCAAATATTTTTAATAGTTCAGTATTTTTTTTTACATTCACTAAAATATCTGACAGCCTTGAGAAGAAGGTGGTAATTTTTCTTAGCTTATACCCATAGAAATACCCACATGGGCGCCCATGGTACTGATAGCCAGGGCTGTCCTCAAAGGGGTAGGCGCCGTTAGCGCCGCGTACTCTCAAGAAATTTTGAAAAATACAGGGTACGCGCCGCATACTCTCAAGGTCTCAAGAAAGTTTTTGTATTTGCTGGTTTTTGGGCCATTTTCAACCAAGTTCAGCCTTTTTTTTCCTAGTCATTTACAAACTTGAATGGAAACAAATGAGGAAACCCCCCTAAATCTCCAAGGCTCAAAACAATATCCTGCGCACAAATAGGAGAGGAATGAAAAACTGATGAAAATAGCAACCAGCGGCATAAGGTATATTCCCAGCGTCATGGGACAGTTAAGCGTTGTGCCCACTAAAATTCTTTAACACCACCTTTCACTAGTCCAGTATTGAAATTTTGCGTTCGGAGCTTTCGTCCCGATAGCATCTCCCCACGCTATGAAACTGGTGGCAACTGCCGCCTTGGGCTTGGACAGACGATAGACGATCAGTCAAATACCAGTCAGCGCGGCGAGGTAACCGAGTCCAGTAACCCAGTGATTACACTACTCTTTAATTAAGACAGCACCGCATACTCTCAATAATTTTCTTCAGGACAACCGTGCTAGACAGAGGGTACACAAATACATTAAACGCTTTGCGGAAAAATTGGCGGGATGAGAATTTTATTTTTCTTACTTCTTACGGCTGCTCATAGCGTGGCTTCTCCATAGAAGACATTGCTTTACTCTACTGTATGCAGTCTATGAAATCTTAAAAGGAATGATGTTAGTGGACCATTTTTGGTGTCATGCAAGAATTCGAACTAATATTGGTCAGTTTAACTTTTATTGGAGTCTTGAGGCCATCTGGGGTGTGTAGATTTCTGGAAGTGTCACTTTCACTCGTAAATGCAGTGTGGTGTCTAAACATCCTGAGTTAAGTTCTTGTCCACATGCCTATTGCTTTGGTAAATTGATTGGCATTCCCATGAAAATTTTTCTCCTGCTCGTTTCTAGGGATCGGGATTTTACGTGTAATTTATTCAGGGATTGTTAATGGCGAACTTGGCAGGAAAATGTAGAGCTAGAGCGCTCCCCTCAGACTGAACGACAGCCATAGAAAATTTTAGGAAACGCAAGAAACGTAGCAATTGGAAGACTTTCCCCCTGCTTCGAGCGAGTGGGAGGAAGGGGGAGAAAGGGTAACACATGAGCACTGGTGGAAATTAACTGCGACTCTCTTTCGTTCAGTTCCCAACATTTGTCTGTATTTAAACGAAACAGAAATTTTGTGCGAAGACATCATGATACATCACATAGTGTGCAAGCCATAAAAGTATAATTTATAAATATTCGGCGAAAATTATGAATTCAGAGCAAGCACACATTTAATTTTAAAAATATTTATTTCTAGTAAGAAATTGTAAAACATATTTAGTAAGGCGTGAAAATTTAAAGCGATATTTTTTTTTTGTGGCCCCTGAAATCCTGAGGCCCCAAACGCGCCTCGTGCGCCTGTGCAGAAATCCGCCACTGTATATAAATGCCAATCATTAGAGACACTGATTGCATATTTTACATTAAATTAAATATTTAACAACCTTAATATTTTATCAATTTTTTTGAAGAAATGTTATTAAAAATGACGTTCACTGATGGCTTAAAATTAAGGAAAGGTTTATCAGATGAAATAAAGGTAGATTAAAAACAAAGAGAGATATAATTAAAAACATCTTTGTCCTTGCGAATTTCTATGCACAAGTATAAATTGGTATGGAAAAGGTATGTGAAAATTTGTAACTTTTTATTAAATTTGTACTTGTAACTTTTATTTAAATTTATATTATTTAAATTTGTATTTGTAACTTTTTAATCCTTACGTTCATCGTTCTATTTTAAAGGCAATTTAATGTAGCATGTAATTTTTTTTAACGTTCGTAACATTGTAAATATTTGTTTTATCATAGTGAATGGTATTGACGCTTTGTTAATCAGACCTTTCTCTGCAGGCACCTTTGAAAATAAATTGCAAATTCCTAAAAATGAAACACCCTGCCCCATTGCCAAATTTATTTTGTAAACACAAAGAAGATAAAAAAACTGAATATACGTGACACTTTTCAGTTTCAAAGTATAAAAAAATAGACGGGTAGACTGATTGCGAAACAAAATCTAAGCTCAGTTTTTAGCCATGTTTGTTATTTTCTAAAGAAAAGAGTGTTTGGAGTAAACGCGGGTTCTGTGATCTTAATCAATTTTCAATTTCGCACCAAAACACGAAATATCTCAATCACATATCAATTCTTTTTTAAATTTCCAAATGTTCGGAAAGTAGATAATTGGCACACTAATAAACAAATAACGCAGATATATATATATATATATATATATATCTTCACATAATGAGAAAGTAAAAAGTAATAGAGAGTTATTAAAATGATATATTGACGCAATATACTGTCCAGGAAAACAAGAGCTTCATCTATGTGATTTTGATAAGTCAAGAAATTCGATGAATGAAGGCAACTATATCGGACTTTTACATTTAATTCGAAAATATGGTTCTATGTAGAATAATTATTTAAACGCATCGAACATGTTTCAAGGAACATTCCCCCATTAATCGGTATCTGCCTTTATGAAGACATTTATTGAAAATAAAGTCAAGTCCGAATCATTCGTAGGTTACCATTTTAGATAAAACTTCGGAAGAGCAGTGATGTGCAGGCAAGAAGTTTCATCTAAAAACGAAGTTTTTAGATGAAACTTCTTACCTGCACATCACTGCTCTCGACTGTTCTTCAGGTTTTTCTGAATGAAAAATGCTGCAAGCGTTTTATAGGATTTACAAATGTAAGTTCGGACAGATCATCTGCTGGTTTATTTAATCACGTCAAGAGTAAAGTTGAAAAAATTGGGATCTTCGGCAAGATGTTCGGAAATATTTACAATGGCGGCTGTGTGGTGAATGGTCATGAGAGGGATTAACGAAAGAAAGTGCTCGATAGATGCTGTATGGTACTTTTTGTGGGTTGTTATGCGCATGTTTTAAATTTAATTTTTAAACAAGCTCTTTCGAAAACCAAAGAATGTCGACATTTTTTAAACTTTAAGTTGTTTGACTGTCTATCTTTCAAAATTGCCTAAAATAGTTTATCAACTGCAACAATTTTTGCCAAAAATTAGCATCCGTAGCTATTACGAAATGGAGTTTTAAATCCTGTTTAATTAAATTAATTAGGAGAAAACCTACAGGTCCCAGTTAATTAAACGCACGAACATATTGAAAATTCTAGAGAATGAGACACTGATGACATCATCAAATAGTGTAGACACCTTTCAGTTTTGCACAATTTTTAAAGCATTTTGCTTATAGAAATATTTTTTGAACTGCGTACATTACAGATGTTGTGTTGTATAATATACTACAAACTACTAAACATGACATATTTTAATGTTATACAAAAATTAACGAAGTGAAAAAACAGCTCCAAAATATGATAAGCAACATGCTTTTTAAGTATTGTGGCATTCAGTCACAATAAAAAATAACGCAAATGGAGATCACAAGCCCAAAAGTCTTAAAACAGGTTCATGTGACAAAGATAAACATGCGTCTCTTAAATTATCCCAGACGATTGTAGATATGTTTTTGGAAATTAATATCAGATATGCTTCATTTCCTAATATAGCATTTTTCAACTCCCTCAACCTAGGAAATATGCTCACTAGAAAAAAGAATTTCCCAAGTGTGTATTAATAAATTTGCAAAATTTCTACCCAAAAAATATTCGATCGTATTCGATTGAAAGTTAATTAAAGGTGCTCGATTTATCACCAGAATTTTTAGAGAAGCAAGTGCATGAATTGTTGGCTTTTGCGAATAATAATAATAGTCTTAAAAGGGCATTCAAGAAGTATATAGTCTAGATGAACTTTTCTCAACTGCACCGAATAGTACCGCCGCAGGAGGGCATTCGTTTTCAGCTAGCAAAATTACCGAAGTGCGCAAACTCAGGAAAGATTGCGTTGCCGTAGGTTATTTGCTAAAGCGAGGAATTCATCGCTAGAGTTGAAGAAAAACAACTCTTTCTATGATAATGTGTTAAATCAATTGTCGTTCTACTCGTAGACAAAAAAAATTAACTAATTTATAAATAATATAAATTTGAAATTTTTATTCACAATTAATGTGTTTGGTGAATTTGCATGTTCATTGCTTAAAAATTAAAAATTTGTGATTTACATATTTGTTGTGCCGGTATATTTAAAGGATTAAAATTAAACAAAGGATATATATATATATATATATCAACACCATCATCATTCATTGGTTCATCCACTGCTGGATGAAGGTCTCTCCAAATGCTTTCCACAAGTCTATCCTAGCCATTCGTTTCCACATTACCCCAACTCCTCCTTTCTTATTTCTTCCACATCTCTAGTTTGAGGACGTTTTTTAGGTTTTCGGTGGTCTCTGAACCAGTTCCAGAATTTTGTCAATCGTTGATCGTTCTTTTTGCAATATGCCCAGCCCATCGCCATTTCAGCTCTTTACTTTAACAATGATGTCATCCAGTCTAGTTTGCTCTCTCACCAAATGTTTTTCGATCTCTCCTAGTTATTCCAAGCATGCACCTCTCCATGCTCCTTTTGTACAGAATAGGAAGGCGCCAAAATAGCGTTCCGGAGCATCCAGATCATTTAATCTCTAATGGCATCGTGGGCAACTGTTTTCTTGAGTAGGCCAATTCTAGCTGCTTCCAGAGTTGGGCAGCGTAGTATGACATGATCCACGGTTTGTTCAACAGTTCCATCACAGGAGCATGCTGACGATTCTCGAATGCCAAAACGTCGAAAGTACTGACCGAATCTTCCATGTCCTGTTAGGAGTTGCGTTAGTTGATGGGTGATTTTGTGTATGTGTATGTGTGTGTATGTATGTATGTATGTATGTATGTATGTATGTATGTATGTATGTATGTATGTATGTATTTATATGTATGTATGTATGTATGTATGTATGTATGTATGTATGTATGTATGTATGTATGTATGTATGTATGTATGTGTGTGTGTGCATGCGTGTGTGTGTGTATGTATGTATGTATGTATGTATGTATGCATGTCTACTTCATATGCACAGGTATACTTCCATATGTATTGTCTCTCCTTTACTTCGAATTTTTATTTGAAATGAGGGTAAATACCCCATTCAATGCATCAAATGTGTTCATTAAAAAGACCAGGAACAAAAGCTTTTAAAATTGTGCTTAAGACCTTACGTGTGCTGAAACTAAATCTAAACTGAACATTGATCTTGGAAACTTAACGGTGCGATAAATTTTCCAAAAAATTTTAAATGGAAAAGCAAATGGGCTTCATTTAACCAAGCTAATCACTTAAGCTATCTAAATGAACTGCGATATACAATTAAAATCTGAGCATTCTAATTTTGTTAATAACCCGTAATTCGCTTATTAATTTAATCTTTAAATGTAGTCCCCTCTGTCAGATAATCTAAACATTGAATATTTACGATATCTCTTTCGCTACGCCGTCGGTTAGTGATTAGTTTTCAAATTACCAAAAGATTTAACAAATAATGATTGTTGTTCACTCACAAGGTTAGTTATTACCTTTAATTATAAATTATATCCTATGTCCTTCACTAAAAATAAAGCGGTTGGAAGAAATATAATTTTCCAGCAGGAAAAAGCCACACTCTCCTCAAAGAGTGATTCATTTATAACTATGATTAGAAGGGTCTACGAATAAAAAATAATATTGTAATTTAGATTTTTCTTTACTGAGTGATTTGTTTCTTTTCGGCCAAGATGTTCGAATACATTTGTCTATGTTATGTATATGATTTTGATTTGAGTTACATATTTTCTTAACCCATTTATGAAATTTTAGAATTGTGCAATTTAACAGCTTTTGTTTTAAAAAATTTTATTAAATCAGGATCAACTATATATATATTATACATTGTTTCTTAAAAAAGAAAGATCTGGTTTTAAAACAGCGTTCTAAAAATACATTGCACATATCATGTCACGATATAGTTGAATAATATAGAATTATATTCCTCGATATAGAAATCCTCATTTCGTCCAAGACAGGGATTTATTTCCCTCTCGATATAGAAATCCTCATTTCGTCCAAGACAGGGATTTATTTCCCTCAAAATTGTAATTCTGAGTAAAGTAATTTTGACCGTGAACTAGAGATAAGGTAACTAGGAATGCTTGCACATCATACGAGTCGCATCATGCTTGGTATCTATTATGATAACTGTGTAAACCATTGGAGAATTTCTATCACAGATTGCAGACGGTCGGAAAAGTTCCCCATTTAAACGGTGACAACGTCGGCAAGGACAG
>QLNU02015270.1:58587606-58609506 GCA_006491805.2 Dysdera silvatica
GGATTGTAATCAATCAAATTTTCAACCGAAATAACTTGTATGTCTAAAGTAACTTCGAGTTTATAATCTCTAGTACAAAACTGACTGCTTGAAGAAAAGATACGACATACAAATCTAATAGCCCTGCGGTGGCGCAGTGTGGTAACGCGTTCTCCTATTGCGCGGCTAATCCGGGTTCGACTCCCAGCAGTGCAAAAAGAACGCTTACTCAGAGATCTCATAAAGATCGCACTGCTCACTGTAGTCCGGGGTTTGGTTCCCTAGGCCTTAAGAGGTTCGGATTCCTCGGAAAACAGTAGGTCCCGGCGCAGCATGACCACTGTAGTCTTTGAGCCGTAAAACCAAAAAACAAACAAACAAACAAATCTAATAACTATACTTTGACAAAGAATAATTAAGATTTTAGCAAAAACTGGTTCATCATTATGAAAAGTTGAAATTACACACATTCCAGTTTTATAAGTAATTCCACATATCTCTACATTTGCCGTTGAATAAAAATTTTCATAGTTAAGAAGACATTCTTTTATTTCTGGTGAACACAGCGTTTTATCTAGAACCTTAATGTTTCTAACCACAATATTTTTACCAATAACGCTTGAAGAGTTACAATTAAACTAACATTGCAATTGCTGGTGCCCCTGACTTAGGAAATGTGGCAAATTAATTGAATTTTTCAAATTCTGAGCTATTGAATTACCAATGTTTCGCCTCAAATCGCATAGACCATGAACAAACCAGTGACCCAAATTCTAAGGTAAGTTTAGGACAATGGATAAGAAAATTTTGCTTTGGCTTTAAATTTACTGATGGAAAAATTTTCTTAAATTATGGCGGTCTTTAATCAAATCAGACAGGAAAGATACATAGGTGAGACTAATTTTAGGAGCAAGTAAAAATGTCTGTTATAGCCTTCAGAATCAAAAGAAGCTGCCATGAAAGTTCCTATTCCTGGATTTTTTCTGTTATGAAAATAGGCAAAAATCTTAAAAGACACCATATGCGTGACGCATTCATTTTTATACCCTTATTGTAATTATTACCAATCTCATTTGGTTTATTTGGAGAGTCATTAGAGCCTAACTTTGCCATGCGTATCTTACTATTCAGTTCCAACAAAATTAATCTTCTTCAAAATGATTATTCTCTTCTTCTGATTTTCTGAATTCTGAAAAATTCTTTCTTCAGAAATGATCTTCTTCTTCATTTATAATTAAACCCAACTCTATAGGGATAATGCCCTCCAACAAATCACGCATAGCATCTGGAGGTAAATTATTACATACATGAAAGTAATTAAGATCATTGAAAGGATAAGCACACATTAAACCATAAACTGAAGCATATTTCTGATCGATGTTTAATAATGAAAGATGGTAATCATGGATGGATTTTGTCCGCCTTTCAAAAAATATATCATTGAACTTTAACTCCATTTCTGCAGAAGTTCCTAAACAAAAATGACATTTTCTGAAAACTTCGCTAGAAAAGCATGTCATAAAGCCACCAACTTGATGGCCATCAAGATTATCACAAACAATAAATACAATTGCACCTTTCACTTTATTTGGTATGTTGGCAATTTTGATACTCTCCATTTCCAGAATTTTGACATCATTTAGAAGAGGAGACAATATGACATAGAAACCAAAATATTTTATATAATCTGATCGACATATCAATGCTAGATGCATGTCTTTCATGGATGAACGATACTTGGCTGGTACATTTCCAAGTGTGGTATAAAATGCTGCCAACTTATATTTTGATTGATTACCTCTCAATGGGTTTGCAGACATAAACTCATCATAATAAAGAATAATTTGAATATTTGGGAAGCTTAGGAAAATAGAATTATTTTGAAAGGTTGTGCCATCATAAATATTTAAAATTAAATTAGGATTTCTTTTAGTGGGAGGTGCAAGAATGAAATGTAAAACATCATCACTTTTGCAAAATGTCTGGGTACTATATAGTATTTTAACACATTGGTAATTTGACATTTTAGTACGAGATTTCAACTGGTATTGAATGGGCCGGACTAAATTTAACTCCATCAAGTATTTGCTTTTCAAATACGGTGATCTCATAACTTGAAAAATTACAGATAAGTCATCAAGAGTAGGTGTGATTAGAATTGATTCTATCCCTGCACTATTTGTAATATTTTTGTCTTTTAAACTCTGAATTATTGTGTGTTTCGCAATAGCAATACAATCATTTTGAAGTTCAGTAATCTCATTTATTAACTCTTGAACAGTTAAATCAGGTAATAACGACAGTTCTTGCATCCTCAGAATGAAAAGAGCTACATTTCTCTTAAAATCAGAAACATTAACTGACAATTCTGAAGTAGCTTTAGATAGATTAGTTAGATAGATTAGTTTAGATAGATTAGTTAGATAGATTAGTTTAGATAGATTAGTTAGATAGATTAGTTTAGATAGATTAGTTTAGATAGATAGATTAGTTAGATAGATTAGTTTAGATAGATAGATTAGTTAGATAGATTAGTTTAGATAGATAGATTAGTTAGATAGATTAGTTTAGATAGATTAGTTAGATAGATTAGTTTAGATAGATTAGTTTAGATAGATTAGTTTAGATAGATTAGTTAGATAGATTAGTTTAGATAGATTAGTTAGATATAGATTAGTTAGATAGATTAGTTTAGATAGATAGATTAGTTAGATAGATTAGTTAGATAGATTAGTTTAGATAGATAGATTAGTTTAGATAGATTAGTTAGAGATAGATAGATTATTAGATAGATTAGTTTAGATAGATAGATTAGTTAGATAGATTAGTTTAGATAGATAGATTAGTTAGATAGATTAGTTTAGATAGATTAGTTAGATAGATTAGTTAGATAGATTAGTTTAGATAGATAGATTAGATTAGATAGATTAGTTTAGATAGGTAGATTAGATTAGTAGATTTAGTAGATAGTAGTCTTCAGAATTAAGGTAATACAAATAACTTAGATTTATAGTACGGGTATTTAGATTACGAACATCTTGAGAATAGATACAATTTAAAATCAGTCAAGTTATAATATGCATGATTTCGAGACAGATGGGATGTGAATAATGAATATACCTCATAAGTTTGATGACAATAATTAAATAGACAAATAACAATATCATGCTGTCTATAATGAGAAATAAAGCGAGTTTTTAGATTTGATTTAAATCCAAAAGACTGAGAAGTCAATTGTAGTTGCTCGTTTCGAAATTTAAACTCCTAATGTTTAAATAAATGAGACTTCAAAAAGTATAGTTTTGACAGGTAACAGAGCAATTATTCAAACCACAGACATAATTAAAATATGGTTCATGCCTGTGAACATTTTTAACATGTGACAGGTACACATAAACAGATGAGAAGTCTTTAGTACATTTTGTGTAACACAGCATTTTTAAGCATACAATAAAAAACAAACACATGCACACTTCTTTTTTACAAATTATGTCAAAACAGTGAATATGTAATTTACATGAACTTGTCAATAACTGTTAAAAGCAAAGAACAAAAAATTTTATGTCACAAACTAGATAAGACAACTTTGAAAGCACTTCATGTCATCAAATTTTTTGCATCACTTTTCTATTTAATGAGAGAATTTTTGGTGGGACTGATCCACCTTGAATTTTAAGAATACAGTTTTGTACATACTTTAATAATGTACATGCAATTTTTTTTGGATAAGCAATATTTAATGTATAATAAAATGATATTAATAGGGCAATACTCTCAATAAAATTATTAGTCCTGGCTAATTCGATTCCTTCTGCGATAATACGGTATTCTCCATTAATAACACCTCCTAAGATGATTATAGTCTGAAATATTGCATTGTACTTTGCCGGATTATCATCGGTTGTTTCTTACAAAAGAGAAATATAATCAGGGTTTCATCTAGAAATGTATGTTTTTTTATGGTGCAAAAACTGCTAGGATTATACCTGTGCCAAACAAGGTAAGATTATCAACCAAATAGTGGTGGGGAGTAAGTGCCCTATGTGGAGGACTTTATGAGAAGATAATCTGAATTCTCGTCAGCATGACAGGAAAACATACGTAAAACCTGACAAAATTAGCCCGAAAAAAATACATGAGCTCAAACCTGGTGGAACTCCAACTCGGAATCTTATTCCTCCCTTTTTTTTCACAGAATTTTGTGTCGTAACACTCCGTGTCTTGTAAAATTTGGTTTTTGGTAAAACGCCCGTAACGCTGGTAACAAACCTGTAAAAAAAATTCGAATTATGCTTAACACATAAATAATATATAGCACTTAGACTGCCTGTTACCTTCGTCACTTATGGTCAGTAAATATAATGAAACAAGTTTTTGGCGCTAGTACAGGATCCATTCCAACAGTGCATTTTCATGGGAAGTGTTTCCAGCACACATAACAACAGTGTGCTGACTTGCCGTCAGGTCGTTTATGTCATGTTACAATATCCCACCCCTTTCCCTTACTCCTCCTCCCTTTCATCGATTCAGCCAACTTAAAAAAAGGAGGTACTAACCTTTATTTATTTTTTTGGTCAGATGTAAGTTGAGTAAATATTGTTTTTATGGCATTTAGAAATGATGGAAGTAACTTCGCCTCTTTTACTACATTGTCAGTGAAAGGTGTCATCCACAGCGAATTTTCAACTCTTTTCAAAAAGAAAACAGCACTGCGGGGCAAATTCTGTACTTTCACCAATTTTTTTTTATAATACACTAGAACCTCGTTAAAACGAACACGCTTAAGACGAATTACTTTTAATACAAGTCCTTTTTTGAGGTCCTGTCAAACTGTATAGGAATCCCCAGGTTATTTTTTCCTTTAACACAAACATGGTTAAGACGAAATACCTTTTACTACGAACTGATAAACAATGGTGAAAAATTTCCTCCGCGTAACACGAACGAAATGCCCTTTATAAGATCAAAACTTCTCATTGATAATTTCAACATTCTGTAGTTACCAGATTAAACATGTGGAAGTGGCAACTTTTATATACAGCTGCATAACAACCATATCAGATTGGCGTTTACATACGATTAAAACTGAAAAATTTCAAAAAATTCAAGGACAACATTATAACGTGCAGTGCTTCAACGGATGCCGAAATAGGCAAATGACGTTGTAACGGCATGGTAACACCCTTATCGGATAGTAATCACTAGAGCCAGGATTATATGCATTAAAAAATTAGCAAAATATGCATGCAAGTATGCACTTAAAAACCTCCAAATCTGAATTTATATGCATGTGTTTTTCCGCCCTAAAATGATTTTATTTTTTTTCATAATAATCGTATTTCCCCGCCCTTACAAATCAGTTGCTCAAAGCGAATGCCTGGTCCCCTCTCCTCTTGGCGCCGGTGGTGTACCATTGTAATTTCCATGACATCCAGACATGCAACTCTTAGAAGGCTATCTATGTATCCTATCTTCTTGTCGAAATTAAAAGAACGTTTTAATGGAGAATTTTGGAAAAAACATCCAACACGTACATACCCGTGTATAGTGGACTATTACTGTGTATAAACTGAAAACTGATGGTCCACTCTTGATGACTCAGGTCTACACAAGGACGCGTGGTTGTTAGGCTTTTGGTTATAGGGGACGCTGGTTATATGCATGATTAGGGCTGCCGGGAAAGGAAGTGCCAACTTGGCAATTTATCGCGGGATTGGCAGGGAGGAACCATTCTGTACCATCACCCCGGTTTCGGAATCAGTATAATGATGAATAAATTAAAACAGTAACGATTAAAAAAAAACACAAAATCTGAAACAAAAAACGAGGTAAAACAAAGAAGTAAATATCGATGTGAGGCAAGATAGTTAGTTACCTGTTTACTTTTGAGTGCATCCAACTGGCGACATATTGTAGCTTCGTAGGTGATATTTTGTCCATTTTTTGGCGGAGGGGTGGCGCTATAACGTAAATGCTCACACAGCAATGTTTTTGAATATTTTTATTACTAGCTTTTTATTAATTAATGTAAAAAATTCATTTAATTTTTATACAAATTTTATATAACTTTTTTTCCCAATGGCTGGTATATGACACTCGAAGCCAACGGGATGTCCATTCTTACAGATCGCAAAGTACACGAAAAGAGAACACCAGCGTTCCGCTGCAGGGTATGCAGAGGGAAGAAAGGCTATATTGCCACCAAAATGTAGATCACTTTGCCACTAACACTTTTCCAGGGTGCACCAGAAGGAGGTGGATCTACTTTGCACCAGGCGTGACAATATGGGGAGCAGCTTTAAAAGCTCCTAGAGGTATGCTTCAAACCGATGTAGAATTGTCAGTTCGCATAGGCCTTTTCAATTCAATCTTCAGAACTGCAAGAGCTGTTAACCAGAAGTAGAAAAGTTGAACTTAGTTTGTCAGTAGTTATGGAGATGGTTAATTTAGTTTGATATTGGTTTGTTTTCTTTGATCTTGACGAAGAAAGACTTTGTAACTGCATTTTAAAGTTGAACACTTCTTTAAAATAGTTCATAATTGTTAACGTTTCTTCTCATGCTTATTTCCTCCAATAAAATATACAACTTGAACTGTAAAATACAGTTACGCCTAAAGGATAAATGTAAAATTGTGGTTAATTATCAACAATGCTAAGACGGATAATACTATGTTGGGTGTTCGAAAAAAAATTAAAAGCGAAATTTAAAGACTTACTGACGTCGTGGAACCACAAATTTGGAACCAGGAAAATCTGCTTGTGAAGAGGCATTGAACTATTACGATTTTGAGAAGGAATGACTGAAAGTGAAGCAGTTGAATATAAATTTGCAGGAGCGAACTAAAAGCCGACGTTCATATGAAAGATTCTATCGTTAAATATGCGATAATGGGTAAATTTTTCATTTCACGTAACATTTCTGTAATCAAATTAATATCACGCCGGCATCGGTAGCTTAATTTTTTCTATATGACAATACATCAAGCTTTAACAAAGGAGTATCATGACATAAATGAAATAGGCCTACAGCGAGGGGGTGTAACTTATAATTAAAATAATGCACTAATTTAGAATTTGTATTTTAAGATAATCCTTTTTAATTAATTACAGAAACGTAGTAACCAAGCGAAAGCGCAACGGTTTTGTGTTGGGCCCAACGTTAGCAATTTTGCTGTTACTGTCAGTCAAAGAGCATCGTGTCATAGATACAGAAATTATCAAATAAATCATTTTATTTATGCAAAAATAAATAATATACATACCATAAACCAATAAATTGGAATCCCTCTTCTTTAGGATATCCTGAGTCACTGAGCAGAGAAAGGGTTATAGCAGATGCATAAAATTGGATTTATCGTGAAGCGTAAAAACTTCCTGTACATATCGGTGAAAAATCACAACAGACGGAGATATTTGTTACACGTGACTTCTCTAGCAGCAAGTGATTGGCTAGGACGTTGAACGAAAATCTGGTTCATTGTTTAACCACTGTTTATGAAACCCCACACTTTCACCAATAAGTGATACTTTTGAATTTTGAAGTGAACTCAATATTGGTAAAATTCCGCCATGTTTTGGTAACAACTAATGCTTACATTTTTGACGGTAAATCTCTTCGCCACATGGTGCAACAAGTTCATCAGAGGTTACCCAGGCTCAATGGAGAGGTTACACGACTGCAACTTACGTGTCCTATAGTAAATAAATTACAATGGGGGGTTACAACTCCCACCAACACCTCCCTGCTTACGTCAATACTAGTATATAGCCAATAACGGCAGGAATATTTGCCGTCAACGAATCACAAGGGAAGGAGAAAAATCGCCTTAAATGGAATAGGATGTAAGTCGGTAACTGTGCTGGGTAACGACTGATCAATATTGCAATCTATTTCCTTTTACACTTAAAGGCTTAGGACTGTCCACTTGTTTGATAAATCCTTTGACTTGAATTTGTTTATCATTATTTATTTCATAATTACATCTTTTATTTTCTTCACATTCAATTTTCGACCTAAGCCATATATTTCTTTGAATTTGATAACGAACCCACAAGAAGCTTACAAAATTTCAATTCCAAAATTAGTTGCTAAATATATGACTTTTCTTTTTATCAATGAATCGGAAACTTGAATGCTAGATGTTCTTTCTTCATTAAACCATTGTAGAAGCGCCTTGCCAAACTCTTTTGTTTTAAAGTAATGGATTTTCAGATATTTATTTGCTGACCATCCAAATTTTTTGTACAGCCTCTAATAGCTTCACGTAACTTAATAAAATGCCTTTGAGAGCAGATTCTGATAGCACAAATTGTTTAGCTAACTTTAATTTACTTTCTACCCACAATCAGTTACACATTCTTTAATAGCTCTTACCATACTTTGAAACGTAAGAAATTTTCTTTTTACAGCCATTTTTTAATTAAAAAAAAAAATCACTGCGGAACCCCTTAACTTTCACATACGAGGGGAGCCTATCAGTTTTGAGAACTAACCGGGACATTTGCATTAAGCAACAAGAAATGGGGAAGATCAAGCCAGACGTCGGTAAACAGGAATGCGTCGTTAATAAGAAATGTATTAATTACATGAAGCATTTGTGGAGGCCGTAAGGTACGGTCCCTAAACAAAAACAGTCGTTACTTAGCGACGTTACTGAGCGAGTGTATTGTTTTGTTTTAATTACAATCTCTGTTCAAGAAGTTCGGTGAATGACGTTCGCACACTGGTAAAAGATGATATGCGCAGCAAAGTGCGCACGCAACGCATGCAGCTATACGTGTGTTGTTGTTTAGACAAGCAGTGTTTCGTTCGGACATTTTATTTTCTTATACGTAAGTTGGAAGTGCAGCATAGCGTAGTGGCTTTGTAAAAAACAAAAACATGAATCAACGTGTCAATATGCGATTTTGTTTTAAACTCGTAATGTTAGCTAAAGATTGTCATCAAATGCTTTTAGCGGTGTATGGACAAGATATTGTATCTTTAAAGTGTGTGTACGAATGGTATCGATGGTTTCATGAATGCCGTGACAGCGTGGAAGACCTCCAACGCAGTGGAAGACATGCTGCTGCGAGCGATGAGAATCACATTCAAAAATTGAAGGACCTGTTAGTCAAAGACCGTCGACAGATAGTGAGAATGTTGGAGGAGGAGATTGGAGTTAGTGTTGGCATGGCGTTTGCAATTTTGATTGAGAAATTGGGTAAACGTAAACTTTGCTCGCGTCTAGTGCCTCACCATTTGCGTGCAGAACAAAAACAAGAACGTTTAGAATCATACGGGGAATTCATTGACATTGCAGATAATGACCCCACTTTCCGTAATCGTATTGTTACCCGCGATGAGAGTTGGTGCGTCAGGTACGACCCCGAATCAAAGAGGAAGAACATGGAGTAGTGGGGTGTGAGCTCGTCAAAGTCGAAAAAAGCCCGAAGCGAAAAATCTTGTATAAAGACAATGCTCATTTGTTTCTTTGATGCTGCAGGTATAATTCATAAGCAATTTTTGTCCGAAGGAAGTACACTGAATGGGCCTAAGTACGTTGAAATTTTGGATCGTCTTGTGAAATAGATACGACGAGTGAGGCCTCAGTATGCAGTAAAGGGCTCGTGGTTCCTACTCCATGATAACGCGTGACCACATACGGCAATCTTTGTACGCCAGTTTCAAGCCAAAAAGAGGATTGCGTCACTTGCTCACCCCCTACTCTCCTATCTAGCGCTCACGGATTACTTCCCGTTTCCGTTACTGAAGAGAGCCTTGAAAGGACAAAGATTTTTGACGATTGAGGAGATTCCATAAAATGTGACTGCCGAACTGAAGTGCATCCCAAAAGACGCCTTCTTGCGTAGTTTCAGTGCCTTGTACAAACATGGTCAAACGTGCATAACATTGGATGTGATTACTTTGAAGGACAGTGAATCTTGTTTGCCAATATGTGTGAATACCTCTCGCAAAATATATGTTTCACCGAACTTTTTGAACAGAGGTTGTATACACATATCTTGCCGAACGAATATAATAAATGGAAGTAATTGATAAAGTGTGTCAAGAGAATACTGAGCAGATGCTCAGCACACATAAAATTCTGATAGAAGTAGTTCATGCAATCAAAATTATAAAAAATGAAGAGTCGGGTGACGATGTAATTACCTTAGATGCTGAAAGAGAAGATGGACACAAAATTAAAAAAAAAAAAGTGAGAGCAAAATTCATCATCAGATGTTTCATTGAGTTAGCGTATCAGTATACTACAATACAGGTGAATTTATTTTCATATATATATGTACAATTTGTGTATACATATATGAATGATGGATTACATGATAAAACAAAAATTAACGCACATGCAACCTGAAAACGGTGACTGTTTAATTAGATAAATAAGTTTTAAATGTTTTTTAAAATTTTTTATTGGTGTTAAATTTTTTATTTCGTTTGGTATGCTATTCCAAATATTTAATCCGTAATAATTTATATTATCTTTTCCATAATTAGTTCGAATATTTTTGGTTTTAATTTCTTTTTTATGACAAGTATTATATTTGTGACCGTCCTTTATTATTTCTACTCTGTCATTGTGTTTTTCTTCATTTATTCTTTCGTATACTTATTGAGGTATTTTTAATTTGTGTATATTTCCTATGTTTAATAGATGATGTTCTTGTCTAAATTGATTGGTTGATTGGTATGGTGCTTATATTTTATTTATTGTGTCACGTAATGGTTTATTTATTTTAGTTAATTTTTCTCATGTTGAATTTCAGTATAATAATGTACTATAAATTATTGAATAATAAATATCAATTTTTGCATTTCAAATTAGTTTACTCTTTAATTTTGTTAAAAGTCCATTTATTCTTCTAATTTTTTTTTATGTATATCATCTATTTGATCATTTCATAAATGTTTTTCGTGTAATTTAATGCCTGGAAACTTCATTATTTCAACTCTTTCTAGCATTTTGCCATTAAAATATGATTTTCTATATTAATGATTTTTTATTATTAGTGTGGAATATTATATATATATATTTTTTTTAAGTATTTACTATAAGATCGTTATCATTGAACTATTGTTAGATCAAATTTAATTTAACCTTTATTATGTTTGTTAGCAATTCAATGTTAGATCCATTTATTGACCAGTTTATGTCATCAGCAACTAATAGTATATTATCATCTAAATACATCAAATCATTTATTGCTAATATAAAGAATAATGGTCCGAGTATCTTTCCTTGTGAAACACCTCTTAAATTAATAATTTTTTCTGACGATTTATTACCTATTTTGACAATTTGGTAACAATCTTTAAAATAACTTTTATGAGGTTAAATATTTTCCTCTTATTCCTAATTTAAATAGTTTTTCTTTAAAAATATCTCTGTTTATTAAATAAAAAGCTTTGCTGAGATTCAGGAAAAAATATATTTTATTTCCTTACCTTAAATTTTTTGTTTTACGTTGTTAACTATATTTAATAAGAAGTCCTCTGTTGATTCATTTTTTTGAAATCCGTATTGCTTAACGTGTATTAGTTTATGGTTATTTAAAAATTAAATTAATCTTTTGTGAATTATTTTTTCTAGCATTTTTTAAAGCACACTTGTAATTACTATTGGTCTATAATTGTCTATGAGAGTTTTTTCTCCCTTTTTTAAAAATCGGTTTAATTACAGCAATCTTTAGTTCATTAGGAATTATACTTGTTTCAAAGATATCATTTATAACTATCGTTAATGGTTCTTTTAAATATTGAGCACTTTGTTTAATTATTTTTGGCTCTAGGTCGTCAATTCCTGGTCCCTTATTTGGGTTTATTTTATTTAATTGTTTTTTTTTAATTTCGATTTCAGAAACCTCATGTTAGAAAATACTATTTGTTAAGCTTGGCTGAAGATATTTTTTGAACTTGCTGTTTAGTGAACTTGATAAATTTAAATTTTCTGATACGTTTATGTTGAATTTATTAAATTCATTAGCTATTTTTCTTGGGTCACCAAATATTTCATTTTTTAAGTATTTTTATGCTTGTTTCTTGTTTAATATTTTTTTCGTCCTAGTAATTTATTAATTGTTTTCCATTTCTGTTATATTTAATATTTTGATAATATATTATGATAGTAAGTGTTTTTTGTTTTATTTATAAGTTTATTTGTTGAATTTCTTATTTTGCTAAATTCATTCCAATGTTTTTTTATCCTTGTTTTTACAAACTTTTATATAGTTTATTTTTTGTTTTTATTATCTTTTTTATTTCATTTGTTTACCAACATGGATTAGCCTTTTTATTTATTTTTTATTATTTTCATTATATATTTCTTTCAATTTATTCATAAATAAATCGTATCATGTTTCCGATTTTGGTAAATTTTCTTTTTTTAGTAATTCTTGCCAATAAATTTTTTGTAATTCGTTACGAAAATTATTTATATTTTCATTTTTAAAGATTCGCGTTTTTATTTCTTTTTCTTTATATTGAGTTTTTTTACTTATATCAATAAGTATCAATCTGTGATCGCTTATAAATATAAATCTGGGAGTGTTGCTTCAATGTTTAAAATATTAGTAAAGTCGAAATCAATTTTACTTGCACTATTTTTAGTAATTCTAGTTTGTTTATTTACTATGTTTAAGACCATTTGATTCCATTAAATTTAGCGGTTTTATTGAACAAAAATTTTTCTTATCAATATTAAAACCTCCCAGTATCAGTAAATTATCATGATAGTTTATTTCCTAGTAAACTCAAGAAATTATCTATATTCATTGATGGTGGTCTATATATTGCTAATAACGTAACTATTTTTGTTCTTATTGATAATAGTTCAATGTCTTTTTCGATGATTGAATCTAGTTCTATTTGTTAAGTTTCAAGTTCTATTTTTGTATATATGGATATTTCACCTCCTTTAGAGTTTTTTCTAAATAATGCGAATTTATTGTAATTATCTATGGAGTTATCAGAGTCACCGTTTTTCCACGTTTCCACTATAACAATTATATCTGGTTATTTTAATTCTTGAATGACGTTATATAGTAAGTCCATTTTATTTTGTAAACTATTGGCGTCGTATATAGCACTTCCATCCGTTTTGATGACTTTTTTTCAAGAACTTCTATTGTTTTAGCGATCTTTCTTTTCTTCTTAATATTTATTTTAGTTGATTTGACTTTAGGAGAGTCATCTTTCGTCTCGTAAGTTTGTTTCATCGTTTTGTTTATTATTTCTTCTTTTTTTCTCCTATTATTTCTTTATCTTTATTGTTCTCAGTTGTTTTTTCTCAAATATAATTTAATTCCTCAATATCAGTAATATCCAGGATTTCAGCATTTTCGTCCTTTCTGAGCTTCATTCGTCCTTTGTATGTCCATGCAAATATCCGTCCCATTCTCTTTTAAATCGGCGTACTTCTCTGAATATCATCCTATTCCTTTCAGTCAAGTGCTCATTTGAATACACCTTATCTTTTATCTGGAGTTTACCCAGTCCATTAAATAGGTTCGTATTTTTTTCTCATTTTCCATAGATTATTTCTTTTTTCTTCTTTAAATCCGACCAATATGTTACTTTTTCCAAACTTGCTTGTTTAAAGTCTATGCGCTACTTCGATATCTTCCTTTGCTATGTTTACATCCAATTCTTTACAAAAATTTTTATTACTTCGTTAGCGCTGTCTACGTTTTCCTTTTTTGATAACCTGAAATAATCATGTCCTTTCGACGACTGTAGATCAAATCTCAAATCAATGGGATACTACTAGGGTAATTCTATTACATGAAAAGGATGAAAAGAAGTGTCCTAAAATTTAGTCTGATGCTTTACGATATATTGCCAAAAAGCTAATACATCGTTTGTTGAAATAGCTAGGTCTAAGTCAAGGGGATAAGCAGAATTTCAATGTACATGAAATATGATAAGGATTGGTTTATGGGAATACCTGTTCTTATTAGTTTTAAATATAGCAGATGACATTGATGCTTATGTATATCGGTATGGAAAATGCGATCATTAATGTAAAATTCAGCAAAAAATAATATCACAGACGTCAATGTTGGAGAAAGGTTAGGCAAATTGACATTATATTGTCATTTAAAAGTTTTCACCTCAACTTTTCAGATAATATAATGTACCAATGAAAGAACTAAGATAAATACAGAATATTCACATGAATTTATTTTTTTGGGATGATGCATTTATTTATGCAAAGCGATCCTCAGTTATTCGAAACGCGGAAAATAAGTGTTTAACTTACAGCAGATAAGTTGGATTTAAAATATATAAAACTCAAAAAAATCAAATGATCTTTGAAAATTTCACACAGAATGCTTTAGTTTAAGGGTCTTTCAACCTGTTGACCGCCGATATGTTTCATGGGGCCCGCCGTCTCATGAAAAAATGTAAATTGTTTTACACAAAAGTAACGCCACACTATCCCTTTAAATCTTAAATCCATGTAATATTTTATTCCGTTCACATTTTTACATTTTACACTAATTATCGTAAAACAGCAGAAAATTAAAGTAATACGCGATTTTCCCTCAGTCGTGTTTTACTTTTGTTTTATAATGTGTATGAGCATTTGGGGTAGTTTTATTGATATCCTTTTGAAAAATAAATAAATAAAAAAATAAAAGATCAGATCATCTCGAAATTTCGCATGCGAATTCCTTTAAACCAAGTATGCAAATGATTAAATTTTCAAAGCCAATGAGTGTTAACTTCAATCATAGCGCGCATTTCTACTGCGCAACTGGCATCGTATAAAAGAGGTAAAAATTGCGAACGGTTTATTTTTTTTCGTTATCAGCGTTGCAGTTCCCTGGAGACGCAACCAGTAATGCCGTTACGACGTTGTCGAAGACCTTATAGCCAATTTTACGACTTCGAACGTGGTCGAATAGTCTGGATGTGTGAAACTGGCTGGTCCTACTGAGCAATAGGCTGCCACCTGCACCGTACGGACACTGCTGTGCAAAGGTGTTGGCAGCAATGGTTTCTGCGAGGAACTTATCGGCTGAACAAAGGCTCTGGAAGGCCAAGGTGCACGAATTCGAGGCAAGGTCGGTTGGTTGTGCGAGAGGTTCGAGCTGACACAACAGCATCATTGTCCGCCATCCAGCGTGCTACAATTTCTTCCATACCACCCGTAGCATCTTCCGTCATCTCACAATGCTTGGTTGAGGATTACGCTCACAGCGGCTTTTAAGACGTTTGCCTTTAACCCCACACCATTGATAGAGTCGTCTGGAGTGGTGTCGTAGCCGATCATCGTGGCTGCCAGCAGATTAGCATCGCATGGTGTTCAGCGATGAATCCCGCTTCAGTCTTGGAGCAGATGACCATCGGATAAATGTGTGGAGGTGACAGGGTCAGCGGTCCCAACCACCCTTTGTTTTACAAAGGAACACAGCCATTACCCCTAGTGTGATGGTATGGAGTGCTATCTTATGCTACAGCAGAACGCCTCTAGGCATCCTGCGTACAACCATCACAGTTTAACTATATGTTGATGATATCCTGCGGCCGTTTGCGTTACCCTTCATGACACGACAGCCTGTGGCCATTTTTCAACAAGATAATTTCAGACTCCATACGGCTCGCATATCTATGAGTTGCCTCCGTACTGTTGATACTTTTCTTTGGCTAACAAAGTCATACGATTTTTCGCCAATCGAACATGTAAGGGACATGGTAGGCTGCTGGATTTGGGCACCGCAAAATGTCGCAGAGCTGGTGCAACAAGTGAGGAATGCCTGGCAGAATGTGTCGCAGGATAATATGAGAAACCTTTATCACTCCTTGTCTAGACGTATAGAGGCATGCATCTCCGCCATGGTTTTGTTTTAATAACTATTGATTTGAACATTCAATGTGCAATTCCTAGCCATTGATGGGTCCTACGGCCCTGAATATTTTTATCATTTCCTTACCTGTGTATGTGCTGGATATATATTTAATTTTAATAAAAACAGATAATTTCCTAATGGTGCTTCTTTTTTTTCCAGAAAAGTGTACACACACACACACACACACACATACACAAATATAAGTAAAAGGGATGAAATGGCGATGGGCTGGGCATATTGCAAGAAGAACTGATCAACGATGGACAACAGAAATTCTGAACTGGATTCCAAGAGACCACCGAAGACCTAGAAAACGTCCTCAAACTAGATGGGTGGATGAAATAAGAAAACAGGTTGGGGTGACGTGGAAGCGAATTGCTCAGGATAGACTTGTGTGGAAAGCATTTGGAGAGACCTTTTCTATATTGCCATATTGTGAATGTTACTTGCTTATATACGTGTATATATATACATATACAGGGTGTCCCAGAAGGTCGTTTCCAAACTTCAGGTCTATGTCAGCCGCGCATTTCAATAGCATTAAATAACTTCGACATTTTTATCGACATCTGAGATTTCTTTAGCATTGTCAATATTGTTTGACCCCAGTTCGGTCTAATACAGTATGAGATATTCACTTATCAGTAATTACAACACTTCAACATTTACAAACTTTACTTTCTGATCTGTCAGACCATGACAAACAAGTTTTACATAGGAAGTTGTGTCCGGAAAGACGACCGTTAAGAGGGCGATGTTCGAAGGCGTACTGGAGACCGGGAAGCGGGATCATTTCAGGTGAGGGCGTTGCAGGAGAAGGATGCATCGGTTCAGTAACAGTGAATTGGCAGATATGCATTACGTTTATGGCGCCGTGGATGGAAATGGACGTGCCGCCGTACGCATGTACCAAAAGCGCTTCCCAAACAGACGTCGTCCAAGTCGTTCATTGTTTGGACAATTGCACCGCAGATTATATGAGGCAGATGCTTTCCATGTATCCTCTCTCGTCAGCCATCAACGTACTACACGCTCACCTTTCATAGAAGAAGCTGTGTTACGGGAAATTGAGAGGAACCCGCAAATAAGTATAAGAGCAATCGAACACGACCTTGGTATGTCTCGCTCCAGCGTTATGCGTACATTGCACGAGGACAACCTACACCCGTACCACATTCAAAGAGTACAGGCACTGGGCGCAGTCGATTATCCTCAACGTGTTGCATTCGCACGTTGGTATTTGGATACAAGTCTCTCACAACGGGCATTTCCATCGTCGATTCTATTTACTGATGAAGCGACTTTTTCACGAGACGGTATCCTCAACCTGCCTAACATGCATATGTGGGCGCACGACAACTCAAGAAGTGAATGTGCCCATGCAAGCCAACAGCGCTTTAGCACAAATGTGTGGGCTGGTATTATCGGTGACTTTTTAATTGGTCCTTACGTATTACCTAAAAACGTGAACGGGGATACTTATAAGATTTTTTTAGAAGAGGTGTTGCCGAATTTGTTGGCTGAAGTTCCAGCAGCTTCACATCGACACATCTGGTTTCAGCACGATGGGGCGTCGCACTCATTTCAGCACGAACGTGCCGGCCTACCTTGATTGGATCTATCCTCATCACTAGATTAGCAGTGGCGGACCAGTCGCATGGCCACAACGATCCCCGACCTCACACCCCTGCATTTCTTCCCGTGGGGATACATGAAGTCTCTGGTACACAACACACCTGTAACATCCGACTTCAACCTTGTCGCCAGGATCGTGGAAGCAGCGGCACGTGTCCGTGAAAAACTTGGCCAATTTCAATGCGTACGAGACTCCATGGGGCGACGTTGTCAAGCCTGCATTGTGGAAAATGGAAGGAATTTTGAACATCTTCTATGATGTAACTATGACTTTTTCCTTCATAACGCAGCCTTAAGTTTGTTAATAAAGTCATGTTAACACCGCTTTCGACTTCCTTTCTTTGTGCGTTGGTCACGTTGCTGTAGCACCGCACGGTTTCATTTCCAAACACAACTTCCTATGTTAAACTTGTTCGCAATGGTCTGATAGATCAGAACGTAGAATTTTTAAGTGTTGAAGTGTTGTAATTACTGATAAGTAAATGTCTAATACTGCATTGGTCCGAACTGGGGTCAAACGATATTGACAATGTCAAAGAAATCTCAGCTGTGTCGATAAAAATGTCGAAGTTATTTAATATTATTGAAATACATATAAACTGACATAAATTAATTACAATCTATGTATAATTCATAATACATATTTTAGTCAGGATCGGCGTTAGGTGAGGGGGGTATGGTTTACTGCAATGGAATATTATTTATGTAGTCTTCCATCGGGTCAGAAAAGAATTTTCGAGTCCCTACTACGTGCTACTTTCCCTCTATATAGATATGCATGTAGGTCAAGTATCATCTAGGGGCGTTACTTCTCCTGCGTGCATATGTGTATACAGAGAAAGTAGCACTTAGGACAATACCAAGTCGCCAAACAGACACGGGCCACCGTCCATTGGCATTAGATAATTTTGGAAATTCTTTAAATGGCGCATTTTGCCATATGTGGTAACCTTGAATGCGCTGGATGCGAACACTAAATTCACAGTAGCGGCCAAACGACTAATTTTAGGAAAAAGTGACTAAACAAAAATTGTTTATTTTCATGTCCTCTACCTGCTGCATACACTTAGCAGTTCACAATTCATTTCCAGTGTGCTAAAAAAGGCACTTTTATGCTTATTGCTGACTATGTGGTACGCAGATCCGGATCAGAAAAGGGAATTCCGGATGTTTTTGTCTCTGCTGTGTTATTAGGTGAATCACTTAAATTCTGTGTGGAAAAAATATTTTAATTGATGTAATTGGTTACGCAGCCGCGAGGTGGACGTATACACTAAATTCACTCTATTGAGAAACCGGTTCCGTTTCGGACATGCGTTCCATTGGCCGATACGTTTCATTTGTCCTCTACAACCCCTAGAAGTTTGGAAACGACCTTCTGAACACCGATATATATATATATATATCGTTCAGAAGCCAGCGTGGTGAAATTATGGCTAATTCCTCCATTATGTTGACACACCAGAAACCATGGCCCCTAGTCTCCAGGTGCTGGAGTGCTCCTGATCAAGGCAGCGGTCAGTGTGGCATGAAAGCAGGGGGTGCTAAGAATCACTGGAATGGCCCAGGCTGCCGTTTGTTATTGACCTTGGCTACGTTTAATGGACGATCCCTTGCTTCTGAAGCAAAACTTCAGGAATTGGAAGAAGAACTTGACAAGATCAAATGGGACATTGTAGGACTCAGTGAAGTTAGAAGAAAAGGTGAAGAGTTGGTGGAACTTAAAAGTGGACATTTGTTTTATTATAGAGGAACGGAAACTGGAAGAACAAGTGGTGTTGGCTTCTTAATCAACAAAAGAATTAAAGACTACCTTCTTGAAGTCGAAAGCACGTCAGATCGAGCAGCGAGGCTCGTTGTTCAACTAACCCAGCGATACCAACTTCAAATAGTACAGGTATATGCACCAACATCAAGCCATACCGACGAAGAGGTTGAAGAATTTTATGAAGAAATCAAAGAGTTACACACCAAAGGGAAACAACATATCAAGCTCATCATGGGGGATTTCAATGCAAGAATTGGACAACAGGAACAAGGAGAGACATCGGTTGGTAAATACGGATATGGGGAAAGGAATGAACGTGGCGATCAACTCATCGAATTTGCAGAAGCTGAAAATCTTAGCATCATGAATTCATTTTTTAAGAAGAAACCGCAAAGAAAATGGACATGGAAACACCCAAATGGGGGAACTAGTGAAATTGACTATATCCTGGCAAACAAGAAATCAATTATTGAAGATTGCAGTGTACTGAACAGATTTAATACTGGAAGTGATCATCGAATGGTGAGATGTAAAGTGCACTTAAATACTAAATTAGAACGACAGAAGCTCATTAGGAAACAAGTAAGTAAGAGGGTGGATTTAAAGAAATTAAAAGAAAATACCGAGGCATTCAAGTTGGAATTAAAAAATCGCTTTTCTGCACTGGAAGGACTTATTGATGAAAGTGATATCTCAGAAGCAAATGAAAACATTGTTAAGACAATAGTTGAAACTGCTGGGGAAATTGGTGGTGTAACCTGTAAAAAGCACAATAGCAAATTATCTGAGAAGACGAAACAGCTCATGAAAAGGCGAAGAGATATGAAGGTGGACAATCGAAATACCAGTTCCAGGATTGAGTACATAGAACTTTGTAAAACTCTGCGCAAAAGCATGAAAGAAGACATAAGAAAATTCAACTGTGAGCTAGTAAGGAAAGCCATTGAAAATAACAAGAGCCTTAGGGTTGTTAAAGGAAGTTTATCTGTTGGGAAGAAACACATCATTGCATTAAAAGGAGAGGATGGCACCGTAACAAGAAATAGGGAAGAAATACTTAGAAGAGTTGAAGAATTCTACAAAAATCTATATGAAAGTAGTGTATGAAAGTAACTGTATGAAAGGATTAAACGAAGACATTGAAATAGTCGAAGGAACAGCTCCTAAAATCTTAAAAGAAGAAGTTTCATTTGCAATAAAAAGTATGAAGAAAGGAAGAGCCCCTGGTGATGATGGTATTACATTAGATATCCTAAAAGAAGCTGGAGAATATGTAGAAGACATACTTGCAAAATTCTTTACCAAATGTCTTAACAGCGGTAACATACCAAACCAATGGGATTCTGCAACAGTAATTCTTTTGCATAAAAAAGGTGATAAAGAGGATTTAAAAAATTACCGACCAATTAGCTTGTTACCTGCTATTTATAAAATCTTCACAAAAGTGCTAACACATCGCCTGCAGAAAAAATTAGATGCAGCTCAACCAAGAGAACAAGCTGGATTTCGAAGTGGATTCAGTACAGTGGACCATATTCAAGTATTAAGAGAATTAATTGAAAGAACACATGAATATGAACTTCCATTGTGTGTGGCATTTATTGACTATGAGAAGGCCTTTGACTCTATTAAAACATCAGCAGTCATCAACTCTTTAAGATCAACAGACATTGAGGATGTGTACATTGACATGGTGAAACGTGTGTATAAAAATGCAAGTGCAAAATTTCGGTTACATAAAGATACCAAAACTATCAAAATTGGTAAAGGTGTGAGGCAGGGAGATACCATTTCTCCAAAACTTTTTACTTCAGCTTTACAGATGATTTTTCAGCTGATAAATTGGAATAACAAGGGAATAAAAATAAATGGTGAATATTTAAATCATCTGCGGTTTGCTGATGACATTGTTATTTTTTCAACGGACCCATTAGAACTCCAAGACATGGTACAAGAGCTCTCAACTAGAAGTGAAGAAGTTGGACTCAAGATGAACCTACAAAAAACTAAGATCATGTTCAATAATTTTGTAGAGGAAACAAAAATACAAGTTGACAACACTGAGCTAGAAATTGCTGATTCATATATTTACCTTGGCCAGCTGATTTCAATGGATGGCAACATTATGAAAGAACTCAACAGACGTATTAAACTTGGCTGGAGTGCATTTGGAAGAAACAGTTTTATCCTGAAGGGGAAATTGCCTTTGTGTCTAAAAAGAAAGGTCTTCAACCAGTGTGTATTGCCAGTCCTCTCTTATGGATCAGAGACATGGAGTCTAACAGTTGGAGCAATACGAAAGTTACAGACAACGCAAAGGAGCATGGAGAGGTGCATGCTTGGAATAACTAGGAGAGATCGAAAAAGAAACACTTGGGTGAGAGAGCAAACTAGAGTAGAGGACATCATTGTTAAAGTAAAAGGGCTGAAATGGCGATGGGCTGGGCATATTGCAAGAAGAACTGATCAACGATGGACAACAGAAATTCTGAACTGGATTCCAAGAGACCACCGAAGACCTAGAAAACGTCCTCAAACTAGATGGGTGGATGAAATAAGAAAACAGGTTGGGGTGACGTGGAAGCGAATTGCTCAGGATAGACTTGTGTGGAAAGCATTTGGAGAGACCTTCATCCAGCAGTGGATAGATAATGGTTGAATATGA
>QLNU02015270.1:58609606-58630271 GCA_006491805.2 Dysdera silvatica
AAATGTTAAAATCTTTCCCAGAAGGTTCTTCTACTCGAGTTTCTGCACTTAAATTTAGAAAAGAAAAGCTTAGTTGATCTCTTTGATTGCTTATAAAAGTGGTATCCTTAAACTTGACTTTCTTTAAGTTAGCCCTTTCAGATTTTCAGAATTACCTTGAAATGTGTTGAACTTTTTCGTTTAAAACGTTCTTCTACAGGTTCTTGAAAACAAATTTCAGCGTTGTGAATTTCTTTTCTTTTTCCTTTCTTCTTATTATCCAATAGTTTCAAGTATTCTGTAATGGTATTCCACTTTTTATATACGCAATTTTTTTCCAGCATAAGAGCTTATTTTAAGACTTACACATATTACTAATTTATGAGAATACGGATAAATTATAGTTATGAAATATAATTAGAAAAATAAATGATGCATGCATACGATACGAAATAAATTACAATTTGTACTTGAAAAAATAAAAAGAACCTTCTTGGATTTTTTTAAGCAATTTATAAGATAACGTACTTGCCTTTGAATGTAATTATAAATAATTATTTATAAGAAAAGGGTGTTATATGAAGAACTTGTATATAGTGAATAGAAAATTCAAAAATTTATGATGATAAATTACGTATTTTTGCTTTTGGGTATATAAAGTTAAGGATTACTAAAGTGTTCTATTACATTCAATTATTCGTTTTTAAAAACGATTGCAGAAAAGTTAAAAAATGACTAAAAGCTCATCGGGGCCATGACTTATTTAATTAAAGCACTCTTTTCACTTTTGAAATAACTTATTTGATCGTTATCTCAACTTTGAAAGGAACTTAATTATTTTTTATAATAAGAAAAAAATATATGTATCATTTAATTCTTCTGTTAGTCATTTCCTCTGTATTACTATATTTTTAATTTTAAATTGCTTTACGCAAAGCTAAAAATTGATTGTTGCCCTAACGAAAATAATTTAAATGTTTTGCTTGATTGAAATAGAATTGAGACCACATTAAGAATGGAATATAAGACCACACTGAGCGCGGACTGTTTTAGCGAGGGTGACCTCTCACAACTGGCTGTGTACTGAGAACTTGAAGTGATGTCAGTTGTATAATATGGTGCCTCCGTCACGATGAATGCTATTCACGGTTATCTGATAGTTTGACTGTTGGATGCCAGGTGGTCAAGAAGGACTAAAATAGTGTATATTGGAAGGAAAATTCCGTATTTATATATGCACATATGTATGTGTGTGTTTGTGCATATACAAAGATGGAAAAGAGGGGAATTCATTAGGTGAATATTCCATTAATAAAGGATTGTCCAGCTCTTGCTTCTGTTATCATACAACAGAAACAACACGTCATGGACACGTCAAAATACGTCCTGGAAAAGCAAAACTCAGCAATAAAGAGATCTGTGTGATTATCTACTCATCTGTTGTAATTGTTCCTCATATTTGTAAGAATTAAATTCTGTACGATGAAATAAGAAAGTTGTAAGTAAAAAAATTCACGTACAGAATTTAATAAGAAGGCTTGTTTCTATTGGTCATATGTACATTGTTGATCTACGCTCGTGAATTTAACTTTACATTTTAACTTTACCTGTGGTAGTTTTCTCCAGAAGATTGCGTAATACAGCGATGTAAATATATATATATATAAATAAAAGAGCAAACGCATATTAAAATGAAAATTTTAATATAATGTGGATTTTGCCAATTGAATTAAAATGAATCAATCAATTTAGTAAAATTAAATATTTAAAGATCAAAACAGGAATACATATCTCAAAACATGAAGAGCTTAGCAAATAATAATATTAATATTAGAGCTCTAGAGAGATCATCTGCGCCCAATTACCCGTAACTTAACGCAATATCACGTAATACTTATTCTCTCTGAATAGTTTTGGATTGCCACACATAAATTCGCGAAATTTTTTTCAGTATTTCATGCCATTATAAACTAATTTTTTCTCTGGTGGCAAAAATGCAAATGAATAAATTTTGCGGTCTAGATTAAAACTATCGAAAATTGCTTGCCTTTCTTTTATTCACAATTCATCTTCAGTTTGTGGAAATTAACTCATATAATTAAAACAAATTTCTTTTCGGAATATATATATTAAATTCCTCTTAGCTCTATATGTAAAGAGAGAGAACACAACAGATGTCTTGCTAATATTTAGTAAAGATGCTTTACCTTTTTGGCTCATGCCTTCTCACAAAGCGGTAGTTCATCTGGAGAAATTTTCCAAATTTTTTTGCACTTGGGGAAACAATTACCTTAAACCCGATTTGATTTAGATGCCAAAACTTTAAGAAAAATATTTTCTCAATTGTATTAACAATTTAATCTTATTATAATTCTTTAATTTAATATCAGCAAGAGGGCAATTATATTTGCAAGGCAAAAAGCTGAAATTTAAAACTGTAATTTCTCTTGGATGAATGCAAAGAAAGTATGAGTCTGTCAAGTTCATAAATTTGAACGAAAAAACATAATGAACTGTATATTTTGTTATGTTAACGTTTAGTTAAATATTGGCGAGAACTTCTAAATTTTCTCTTAAAAGAGAGGGCTTTCTAACACATTTTTACTTAGAATTTACAAACGAAGCTGTAAATGATTACATGAAACAAATAAAATTCAAGTTTATTTATTATTTATTCAGAAAACTATTCTTTTCGCTGTATTTTGTTTCCACCGGACCATTTATTTTAGAATTACTGTTGTAACCTGAGGGGGCTTTGAAATTTTTATTTATAGGCAATGCATTTAATTTACTTAAGCCACTATTATCCTTTGATTAACTATTTAGCCATATACATTATATATTGCTTTCAAACAGTTTATATCAGCCCGTTGCTTCTTTTCGAATACACAGAAGTTGTAAACATGCGAGTAAAGTGGTGGTAATATATACGACGTTTATGAACAAGTTAATAAATTTGAAGAAAAAAAGTAACTTGTTCACATACACAATATTCAATCTAATCTTCAATACAGAACCTTCAATTTCAATATAATCATCAGCCAAGTTTTGCGCCTTCTGTAAAGTTGATGCCACTGGATATCCTTGGTTGAGTGGTTTCTGCTGAAAGAAGCGATAAGATCACCTACTACGTACCGTTGTTCGCACATAGTTTTGGTTTTCTATGACATGATATCTAGTTTTGCAACTGAGGAAAGTTATTGGGTCTTTTATCTCACAGTTAATTACCAGTCTTCGAAAGTAAGTCTCATGCAAGTTTTACTATTTCAATTGAAACGGGCGGTAATCTGTACGAGGATTATCCTCCGCATAACCTTGCCTCTCGTGAAAAGCATTGAACTATATGTTTTTTTCTCACTATTCCTTTTTTCACACATATTTGCAGTGTGGCATTAAAGTTTTCCATTGTGCGTTTCAGCACGTTCAAGTAAGGATGCGACTGTTCGTTAATTTGTCACTTTGAGTTCACTAATTATATGTGTTCACTAATTATATGTGGCCTGCTTTTTAATTGACTTTGAAGTAACTACAATGGAAATAGACTTCTACAGAAAGATCAAAAGACCGATGAATAATATGCGGTGGATTTAGGTAAAAGCAGCAATGTTTCACAAATAGTACATCGATAGCAAAAGGCATGTTCTGGCTGAGTGTACCATGGGGTACAGGGGGAACAATCTCTTCTCCTAGCAATATCAATTAACACCCATTTTTGGTGAAGCATGGAAAACTGTAACGTCAGGTTGCAAAAACATGGGAAAAATGTGAGAAGCTTTTAATGACGAAACTTCGAACACAAAATAAGCAGATAGAATGTAGTTATAGAAACAAGAATGGCATATATAATAATATAAAATTTTATAAAATGAAATCTGAAAGATGAGTAAAAATGGAGTATACTAATTTAAAACAATTCAGGTGTTTGCTCATACATGTATATAATACTGTTTCTTATTCTTTTCTTATTATTTATGCTATAGGCTTACAATGCATCTTTATTAGTGAGTTATAGTACTAATTTATTAATGATATATATATAGTATTAATTTATTAATGATATATATATAGTATTAATTAATTATATGTATATATATTATTTCAATAATGATGTATAGTAATAATTCATTAACGAACTTTATGTGATTGAATAGTCATTTATCTTTCATTAATTTGAAAATTAATATTTTGTTTGTGTAAATTTAATATATTTTAATTTAAAATAAAAGTAGTAGCTTTAACGGTTCTTACGTAATCAACAGAGATCAATGAGAGAATGTAAATACGTTGTTAAGAGGTTTTTTTTAAACAAACTTGCAAAAGAATCTTTCAAAAATTTCATTTATGTGAACCAAAGAGCTAGCTCATACATACAAAAGGCTATTTGATGTGTTGAAAAAGAAAAATAGCGGAAAAGTAAAACTAAGATAAAATTAAATCAACGAAGCCGAACAGTTGATTTATACCTTTACTCGCGAAAAAAAATTAAAATGTTTGATTTTTAAATTAAGTATTCAATCATTAAAATTAAGAAGGGAAAATATTTTATGTGGATTTCCAAATGAAAATTATAACCAAATTTAAGTGCAAAATTTTTGCTTTTTACTTCCAGGGCAGTTTTAGTTACTAAATAAATTTTTCAGCTAAACGAGTATTAGTAGGCCAATGAATAGTGGAAAACGCCACTAGCATATTTCGTTTAGTGTAAGCCAATTTCTGACAACTCCAGTGGTTGAAGTATAATATTGTTATGTGGAAGCCAACCCATGTCTGTTAGCTTCCATACTTCTTCAAAGGAGCCTGCCACATATTTCTGAATATAATATACGGGTCAGGGCGGGTTGCTTATCACATTTCGGCAGTATTTTCAATTGACAGCCCTGCAATTGGAGCTTTCGAGTTATCTGAAAACGATCTTTATTAAACAGATTATAAGATGGCGTATTGAAAATCGCAGACATAATTCCGAAAGATTTCTAGTTTCAGTGAGTTGATGAATGAATTTATGCGCATGCTAATTTCATTTCGGGGAATGTAAGCCTAGAACAGACCTGTTGTTTTATATTGGGTCAAGATTTAACCATTGACGGCTGCAGAAAAAGAACTGCTGAGAATATGGGAAAAGAAAGTTCTTCGGAAAATATAGCGAGCACTGAATGAAGACGCAAATTAAGAAACATCTGCATAAAATATACCATCTGTACGGTGATCTATTGCTACAGAAATAAGGAAAAAATGATTTAGATGGTTAAGGCATACGATAAGTTAGTGTTGAGTAGAAAAATTAGTTCAAATTTATCTTTTTAAATTAAATTAAAAATGGAATTCACAAAATACTTAAATTACCCAAAACAACATAGGTGCTGGCCATGTGCACTTTCTTTATATTAATAGATCAAACACAAAAAGTACGAGAAAAAGAAATTAATTATTATATATACACTGAAGTGCTAGAAATCTAGTATACCTACCTAATATCGTGCAGCCCCCCTCCGTGCGCATGCCAAAGTGCCACAACACGACGTGGCATGGACTCGACTAATGTCTGAAGGTATCCTGGAGACAATTCACACCAGGAATCCTGCAGGGCCGTCCACAAATCCATAGGAGTGCGAGGTGTTGGAGATCTCTTCTGAACAGCACGTTGCAAGGCATCCCAGATATGCTCGATAATGTTCATGTCTGGCGATTTAGGTGGCCAATGGAAGTGTCTAAAGTCAGAAGAGTGTTCCTGGAGCCACTCGGTAGCAACTCTCGATGTGTGGGGTGTCGCATTATCATGCTGAAATTGTCCAAGTCCGTCGGAATGCACAATGGACATGAATGGGTGTAGGTGATCGGACATGATGCTTACGTACCTGTCACCTGTCAGAGTTGTCTCTAGACGTATCAGGGGTCCCATATCACGCCAACTGCACACGCCCCATACCATCACAGAAGCTCCACCAGCTTGAACAGTCCCCTGTTGACATGTAGGGTCCATGGATTCATGAGGTTGTCTCCATACCCGTACACGTCCATCCGCCTGATGCAATTGGAAACGAGACTCGTCAGACCAGGCAACGTGTTTCCAGTCATCAACAGTCCAATGGCGGTGTTGGCGGACCCAGACGAGGCGTAAAGCTTTGTGCCGTGCAGTCAACAATGGTACACGAGTGGGCCTTCGGCTCCGAAAGCCCATATCAATGATGGTTCGTTGAACAGTTCGCACGCTGACACTTGTTGATGCCCCAGCATTGAAATCCGCGGCAATTTGAGGAAGTGTTGCACGTCTATCTCGTTTAACGATTCTCGTCAGTCGTCGAAGGTCCCGTTCTTTCAAGGTCTTTTTCCGGCCGCACCGCTGTCGGAGATTTGATGTTTTACCGGATTCCTGATATTCACGGTATATCCGTGAAATGGTCGTACGCGAAAATCCAAATTTTGTCGCTATCTCGGAGATGCTATGTCCCATCTCTCTTGTGCCGACTATAACGCCACGTTCAAAATCACTTAAATCTTGATAACCTGCCATTGTAGCGGCAAGAACCGATCTAACAGCTTTGCCAGACATCTCTTGTCTTATATAGGCGCTGCCGACCGCATCGCGTTACGCTGATTGGTTGCAAAGCTCCGTTATTTGCATACGCACGCCTGTACCAGTTTTTCTGGCACTTCAATGTATATACTCGGTCTGTCTCTGTGTTATTCCTTTTTCATGAGGTTTCTTTGTTTTATATTTATTTGACCATATTTACATGGAAGGTTACTTTACTAGCCAACCTAACTGAAAAGGTGTTCCAATAGACAATGCAGATTTCTTGGCAACTTAACCAACGCTATAAATTCAGATGGAAGTGAAAATCCTGATAGAAGACGTCATATGGTGAAAAAGAATTTAAATAATTTGCGACGAACTTAAAATTTTCACGAATATTTTAACTTTGATTTTTTTTATCAAGACTGAAGAAGATAGATGAAATAATAAATTAATTTGTTATGTACAAGGTGACAAGGTAGTCAAGAAGATAATAAGAATCAAATTAGAAGGACAGAAAGAGTAGGACAATTGATATCAAATGATTGCTGGATGAAGTGATACAAGATCACATAAGAATAGGAGTGAGAGAATGATAAAAGATAGTTTTAGACACAGGAAAATGAGCGACTATCGTTGAGAAAGTCCAGCCCCTTGAGACAGTGTATCGCAAAAAGGAGGACAAGGGGTTGGAGGAGATATATACGTAAAACTTATTCAAAAAATAAAAGATATCCTAAAAGTATAGTTATTTACACCATAGAGTTGATGATAAAGGTCGTAAACGTTATAGGATTTGAGAATAAGTATTTTCGTGATATGGAAAAATACAATTTGCAGGTATTTCTGTCTATAAGGTATTCAAGGGGGAAAAGCTTTATAAGTTTGAAATCGCAACGAAAAACACACACCAAGAACTAAATAAATATGCTAACGACGTTAAATTTATTGTATATTTTATGAATTTGTATGTCTGATCATTTATGGTTTATAAAAATATTCACGCGAACATATTTTTGACGACTGTAAAGCGAAAACATAAATAATCCATCTCACATACACTCACATGCTAATTTTCTGAGGCAGATAAAATATTAAACCTATTCAGTTGAGTTCGGACTCAACGGAAATATTTAAATTTGATAATAAAATAAATTTGCGATCTTTCAAAGTTGCATCGAGTAAAAATGTTAATAATGATAACGCGCAGATCATTAAATCGTCTGATGATGTTATTCTCAAACAATAATAACTCGATTCTAAAATAACGAAGTAATGTAAATCTCCCGCTGAAAATGGCAGAAAGCTTATGAGTTAAACTTGATGGAGTATAAAATGAAATAGAGTTTAGTTCTTGAAAAACTTTATTAAATGCTAATTAGTTCTAAGTATAGAAATACTACAGATAAAAGGAACATAACCAAGCATTAACACATAAGCTTGCGTAAAATGTGCTCCATGTAATAAAAGCAAAAATTTACACAGGGCATAAATGCGGCATCAGTAGAAGTAAGTATTATACGTACACCATGGTCGACAACTGTCAGTGATGTTCAGCACAATTAAGAAAACATATGAACTTTAGCAGATCCCGCCCGTTTTCTTGAACGATAATTAGGGGAATAATTGAAAAATGGATTCTGTTAACCATATACCTGTTAATGTACACTGGTCGGTCCAAAAAATTGAAATAATTATCGAAAATAGGGAAAGGAAAAATCTTGTGGGTTTTTTGAATTCAAGCTAATACAATGTTCTGCACATAACAAATCAGATGTAATGTTAGATGAAAAACAAAAACAAAAACAAAAAAAACAACAACGTGAGAATCCTGTTCTGTGCTAGTGCCTGGACGTGTTAGTATACAAGACAAAGAATTCAACAAGATCACTGAGTGATGCTATCGAGTTATTTACAAACTGAAATGATAAATTAAACGACTTACAAACTGAAAGACAGAAAAACTGAACGACTTATAAAATGAAATGATGAACTAAATGACTTACAAACTGAAATGGCAAACTAAATGACTTACAAACTGAAATGACGAACAAAATAGCTTACAAACTGAAATGACGAACAAAATAGCTTACAAACTGAAATAACAAACTAAATGACTTATAAACTGAAATGACAAACTAAATTAATTACAACTGAAATGGCAAACTGAATGACTTTCAAAATAAAATGAAACAAATGCTGTCTTTCCCATAATAGACTCATTTTCCCAGTTCCAAAAAATCCTCGAACACCATCTTAATGCATTATTGATTAATGATGCCCAGAGGCGCCTTATTAATCATAAAATTACGATTCACTAATTACAACCGAAATCTTTAAGTAAACAGCATATTTGCATTACTAATAATAATTAAATTAAACTTAACCAATAACTAAAAATACTATTTTTTTTTCTGAATGCATTAGAGAAATTGTGACGAACCCTTATTATCCTTAACTCTTATTATCCTTAACTCTTATTATCCTTAATACTTAATTCTTATTTAATACTGAACTCTTATTATCCTTAATACTTAAATTCTAACATTATAACAGGAGTTTAGAGTGAATCTTAACGAAATTTACTCTATCTTGTAAATTAGTGTTATAATTAATTAGACGTGGGTAAGTAGTCCGCGTGGCTTCAAATGAAGACCAGGTTATAGCGCAAATATTTATTTTTCATATAACTATACAAAAAACCAACACGAGATCAACAATATAAAATCAAGTTCACCAATCAAGACTAACAGCATCTAATATAAATTTATTTCACCCTGCTAGATAGCTCGCTGAGTCTCTAGGAATACGTATTCATACAGTGCTTAAAAACACTTAACATAAATACTGAACTAATGAACAAATTAAAATTAAACAGATGTTATCTTAACCAGGATTAACAAGTCCCTGGTTTTTCTACGCTATACACGCTCTGGAGTGCGCCGATTCTTGCCCCTGATTCAAGATTAGCCTCGAGAACTACTTCCGGCAACTAAAACACTCCCATAGTAAATTTAACACAGTAACAGGAAGACGCAACTATACAACACAATTCACTTTTAACGTCAAATCTACTTAACAGTCGATCTTGCGCCTGACCTTGCGCCTTATCAGCGAGATCCACCACTAAGTTAACTTTGCCGGTTAACGATATGACGCACTTTTCCCGCTTCCAGTCTCAATGTTGTTATTCCTCAAGCCTCCTGAATAGCGGACACCTCCGAATAGGTCCTAAAGTGTCCGCGATTTGTGGTTTCACTGCACATGTTCTATAACATAAATAATGGGACAATGAGAATATAATTCGCGAGAAATTATTGGACTTGGATCTCACTTTTAATGAGATTTAAATTTCGTTCACTTTCAGACAAAATGCGTTATTTCTTATTACCATATTTTCTATTCTTTAACTAGAATACTTTCTTCGAAAAGAAATTAAATCAGATTTTAGTACATAACTGAAAAAACATTTTTTATACAGATGCTTAAAGAAAAATAGGAGTTTAGAAAGATGTCAAAAGTATAACGATAAAACCTCGTAAAATAAAAGTTACATTCGTTTTTATAAAGCTCAAAACAGAACAAAAGGACGACGAGGAATGAAATAAGATTAAATAGAACAACAAGGGTTAAATCCCACACAGCTTTGATGTCAGTTTCACAATCGCATGAACCTCAGTAATAGAAACGTTTTCCTCAGCTCATGAAATTTAATGAGTTCGTTGTGAAAAGTAACTTTTTTCGTCTTTCGTTGCAAGTTCTGTTTTCTTGAAACTAGGATCAAAGATCTAATCTGACCAGTACATAAACACATCTTTCGGGAATTCGGACATAGTTGTTTTACGTACTAGCGGAAAGAACCGCGTAAAACATTTATTTTTCGCATGAAATGTTTTTGCAATATAAAATTTTCAATTATATTTCTATGTTGAATAATAGACTGGGTGTACAAATATAGCCTTTATTATTTTATATGGCCTTTGCGAAAATCTATGAAAAGAAATAGTGCAATTTTTCTATTAAATATTTTTTGAAACAAACAAATTTATTTCACAAAATTTCTCAAAATTCCCAATTATTACTTTTCTTTTTTAAGGAATTCCACTTTTCTTTGATTCAATGCTCAATCCGTAACAGAACGTCGTGCCAACTCCATAAAACTAACAAATCCTTTGGAAAAAAAATGTACACATACGAAATACAAAATTAAGGGCAAAAATGAGGTTTTAAAATACTGAATTTTAGATATTTAAAAAAAATAAACAATATTAAAACTTAAAGTTTAAAAAACTAATTCAACGTAATGAATGAAATGCAACAAAAATATTGATACTGCTTTGATCTGATTGACCATAAATATAATCAAAATACGATGATATTGCAAAAGAAAAATGTACTTAGCATTACTATAGCTGACTGGATATAAAATAATCCGCAAAACTAAAAAAAGCCTAAATTTGAATAAGATCTTAAGGCTTTATATTACTGGCTCTTAAACTAACATACATGCCATGCAAAAAATGCGAATAACTTTTAAAATGAATATTTTGCCCAGAAAAAGACGTGATAATTTTTAAAATGAATATTTTGTCATCCCTGTAACTATTAGTCAATTTCAACTATGTTCCGCCGTCTTCAGGGAATTCATTCATCTCTTAGGATTTCTAGTCCTCAGAAATAAAGTTCATTGCACAAAAAGACGAATAATTTCCCCCGTCGTTAAACACCATGCACTTTCATAATTTATTCCCGAAAAATGCAAGGTTTCCAGGTCTTGTTTAGTTTCGGAACGCAATCCTGAAGACTAATGCGACTCTAGAAATAAAAATAATAAATACAGGGTGACATACTGCTTATTTTTTATTTCCGCGTCCAATGGAGAACTCTTTTCCTTTTATGCCCGAGAGTTTAAAAGGCACGAAATTTGTAACACAGCCGTAACATCCGCAAACTGATAAGAGTTGCTGATAAAGTACGGCTGATATATACACCCATCTTTGTGTAAAAAGCGTCGTTTTTATTTAAATATCGTTGGGGAACTTATCTAAATGTATTTTACTTTCCATTCTAAAGTGAATACAAATGGCTCTTCGTTCTTCAGGTTTATTTTCGTTTTTACGTTTACGGCATACGAAGCCACATTTAGAGCCAGAAAAACGTCTTTTTTTTTCGTGGGAGTTGCTACTGTTTTCGTTTAGTACCTCTATATACCTTACATCGGTCCATAGACAGAGATGTTTTAGGTACCTTTCATGTACGTGTGTAGTTAGTGTTCAACTCTTGCGAGTTTTTAATTCCATTTGATTTGATGTTAATATTGTCAATAGTTTAGAGGTCAGAATAGTAATTTTCATGTTTGAAATATATATCATCATCATCATCATATTCAACCATTATCTATCCACTGCTGGATGAAGGTCTCTCCAAATGCTTTCCACACAAGTCTATCCTGAGCAATTCGCTTCCACGTCACCCCAACCTGTTTTCTTATTTCATCCACCCATCTAGTTTGAGGACGTTTTCTAGGTCTTCGGTGGTCTCTTGGAATCCAGTTCAGAATTTCTGTTGTCCATCGTTGATCAGTTCTTCTTGCAATATGCCCAGCCCATCGCCATTTCAGTCCTTTTACTTTAACAATGATGTCCTCTACTCTAGTTTGCTCTCTCACCCAAGTGTTTCTTTTTCGATCTCTCCTAGTTATTCCAAGCATGCACCTCTCCATGCTCCTTTGCGTTGTCTGTAACTTTCGTATTGCTCCAACTGTTAGACTCCATGTCTCTGATCCATAAGAGAGGACTGGCAATACACACTGGTTGAAGACTTTTCTTTTTAGACATAAAGGCAATTTCCCCTTCAGGATAAAACTGTTTCTTCCAAATGCACTCCAGCCAAGTTTAATACGTCTGTTGAGTTCTTTCATAATGTTGCCATCCATTGAAATCAGCTGGCCAAGGTAAATATATGAATCAGCAATTTCTAGCTCAATGTTGTCAACTTGTATTTTTGTTTCCTCTACGAAATTATTGAACATGATCTTAGTTTTTTGTAGGTTCATCTTGAGTCCAACTTCTTTACTTCTAGTTGAGAGCTCCTGTACCATGTCTTGGAGTTCTGATGGGTTCGTTGAAAAAATAACAATGTCATCAGCAAACCGCAAATGATTTAAATATTCACCATTTATTTTTATTCCCTTGTTATTCCAATTTATTTGCTGAAAAATCATCTGTAAAGCTGAAGTAAAAAGTTTTGGAGAAATGGTATCTCCCTGCCTCACCCCTTTGCCAAGTTTGATAGTTTTGGTATCTTTATGTAACCGAAATTTTGCACTTGCATTTTTATACACACGTTTCACCATGTCAATGTACACATCCTCAATGTCTGTTGATCTTAAAGAGTTGATGACTGCTGATGTTTTTATAGAGTCAAAGGCCTTCTCATAGTCAATAAATGCAACACACAATGGAAGTTCATATTCATGTGTTCTTTCAATTAATTCTCTTAATACTTGAATATGGTCCACTGTACTGAATCCACTTCGAAATCCAGCTTGTTCTCTTGGTTGAGCTGCATCTAATTTTTTCTGCAGGCGATGTGTTAGCACTTTTGTGAAGATTTTATAAATAGCAGGTAACAAGCTAATTGGTCGGTAATTTTTCAAATCCTCTTTATCACCTTTTTTATGCAAAAGAATTACTGTTGCAGAATCCCATTGGTTTGGTATGTTACCGCTGTTAAGACATTTGGTAAAGAATTTTGCAAGTATGTCTTCTACATATTCTCCAGCTTCTTTTAGGATATCTAATGTAATACCATCATCACCAGGGGCTCTTCCTTTCTTCATATTTTTTATTGCAAATGAAACTTCTTCTTTTAAGATTTTAGGAGCTGTTCCTTCGACTATTTCAGTGTCTTCGTTTAATCCACTGTTACTTTCATATAGTTTTTTGTAGAATTCTTCAACTCTTCTAAGTATTTCTTCCCTATTTCTTGTTACGGTGCCATCCTCTCCTTTTAATGCAATGATGTGTTTCTTCCCAACAGATAAACTTCCTTTAACAACCCTAAGGCTCTTGTTATTTTCAATGGCTTTCCTTACTAGCTCACAGTTGAATTTTCTTATGTCTTCTTTCATGCTTTTGCGCAGAGTTTTACAAAGTTCTATGTACTCAATCCTGGAACTGGTATTTCGATTGTCCACCTTCATATCTCTCTCTGCATTTCCAGAGCCTCTTTCGTCTTCTCAGATAATTTGCTATTGTGCTTTTTACAGGTTACACCACCAATTTCCCCAGCAGTTTCAACTATTGTCTTAACAATGTTTTCATTTGCTTCTGAGATATCACTTTCATCAATAAGTCCTTCCAGTGCAGAAAAGCGATTTTTTAATTCCAACTTGAATGCCTCGGTATTTACTTTCAGTTTCATTAGATCCACCCTCTTACTTACTTGTTTCCTAATGAGCTTCTGTCGTTCTAATTTAGTATTTAAGTGCACTTTACATCTCACCATTCGATGATCACTTCCAGTATTAAATCTGTTCAGTACACTGCAATCTTCAATAATTGATTTCTTGTTTGCCAGGATATAGTCAATTTCACTAGTTCCCCCATTTGGGTGTTTCCATGTCCATTTTCTTTGCGGTTTCTTCTTAAAAAATGAATTCATGATGCTAAGATTTTCAGCTTCGGCAAATTCTATGAGTTGATCGCCACGTTCATTCCTTTCCCCGTATCCGTATTTACCAACCGATGTCTCTCCTTGTTCCTGTTGTCCAATTCTTGCATTAAAATCTCCCATGATGAGCTTGATGTGTTGTTTCCCCTTGGTATGTAGCTGTTTGATTTCTTCATAGAATTCCTCAACCTCCTCGTCGGTATGGCTTGATGTTGGTGCATATACCTGTACTATCTGAAGTTGGTATCGCTGGGTTAGTTGAACAACGAGCCTCGCTGCTCGATCTGATGTACTTTCAACTTCCAGAAGACAGTCTTTAATTCTTTTGTTGATTAAGAAGCCAACACCACTTGTTCTTCCAGTTTCCGTTCCTCTATAATAAAACAAATGTCCACTTTTAAGTTCCACCAACTCTTCACCTTTTCTTCTAACTTCACTGAGTCCTACAATGTCCCATTTGATCTTGTCAAGTTCTTCTTCCAATTCCTGAAGTTTTGCTTCAGAAGCAAGGGATCGTCCATTATACGTTGCCAAGGTCAATAACAAACGGCAGCCTGGGCCATTCCAGTGATTCTTAGCACCCCCTGCTTTCATGCCACACTGACCGCTGCCTTGATCAGGAGCACTCCAGCACCTGGAGACTAGGGGCCATGGTTTCTGGTGTGTCAACATAATGGAGGAATTAGCCATAATTTCACCACGCTGGCTAGACGGGTTGGTGAATTAGCCCTCCCCTTCCGCCTTTCTATCCGTGCAGCAAATATTAATTTGCCACATAAATAGAAAGCTCAGCCTGCACCACTTGAAGGCGGGGTAGGACACTAGGTTACTGGCCTGGCCGGTTCCACACATCGTCACATACGTTCAGCGTGTGGGTCTCCTTCCAGTTAGATACCAGCAACCCTTTTGCAGGGTTGAGAATCACTATACTAAAATAGTTGCCATAAATCGAACAGATAGGTGGATGATATCAATAATTTAATGAGTAAAAATGTAATTTCATGCAACTTTCTGTCTCTGAAATGTATATATATATATTTAAATAATGAATAACAAAGACAGGCCTGCAGCTAGGATGAAGGGGCAACTCAAAGGGTGTATGGGGCACACGGAAACTCACGAGTATAATTGTCGGGTGTGACAGAGAATTTGGACATTATGACACAATACACTCAAATATATTCGACGCTCCTGTGATAGCTTTCTTTAATTTATTACAAATACAAATACTGTAACATTAACATATATCAAAGTTTGTATTTTTGCCTAAGCCTTGTGTGGCCCTTGTTTTAAAATTCCCAACTGTCTATGATTAAAATGTTAATTCTTGCATAGATATCGATGGGTCAATTTGAGCACAAGCATGGGGCAACTAAGACCGCTTCCCTGCTCGCCCCGGCTTGCCTACAGGTCAGGACAAAGCTATTGCCTTTTAAGTTTACTAGTAAAATTTTTGTCACTGGTCCAAAGTGTAAGAAAAGATCCCGCAACGTTTTGAGATCTACCGTTTTCTTCATCAAGTGAAGCGAATTCCACTCTTTAGTTAAAGCGAAGTGAAGATTCTGGCTAAAAAAATTTAGAACGGTTTGAGGATGGCACTCTGAGGTATGGGAGAAAGTATGCATGAGCAAGAAAAGTTGAGAATCACTATACTAAACGAGTTGCCATAAATCGAACAGATAGGTGGATGATATCAATAATTTAATTAGTCAAAATGTAGTTTCATGCAACTTTCTGTCTCTGAAATGCAGGGATAAACATTTCTTTAAAATATTTCTCAACATTATCAAATCTTGAAACGTCAAGTCAGAAAAAGAGCGGGAAAAATGAAATTCAAATGCATCTAGATCAGGAAAGCAATGGAAATGGCAATGGCGGTTAGGGAAATGTAGATTGATTCATAATGTGCTGGTATAGACAGAGAAGATTAATGGTCAGAAAGCTTAGTCAACAATTTCACATATCAGTTGAAAGGGCACGTCCGGTTATGGCTAATGATTTCCAATTTGGAAACGTTACTTGCAGATGATTACCCGAACATGACATTAAACATGGAAGCAAACATCTTCCATATCAGTATTAGTTAATTCCTGTTAATTCTCTCAGCATACTTTCAGGCATAAATAACGTATAGAAATCTAAACAGATGGGACAGATATAACATATTCACATCAGATCCACCCAAAAGCATACTAGAATGCCTATTTATTTATGGAAAAAATCGTCGCAAATTGTTTTCAAATTGTAAAAGGAAATGTTCTTTCAAAAGATATCTATCAAACCAAGAAGATTTTAATGAACGCATTATAACAGATACTTACTTGTGTTTGATGATTGCGTAAGGAGCGCGAAAGTTCACTCCTAACGTGCCTTTATGTTGAATGACCAACATACAGACGCGCGTCATCATAGAATTAATCGATTTCAAGACAGTCATTTGGCAACTGAGCATCACACGAAGGCTTCTCAATACAAATCCACTACTAGCTATTAAAACTGCAACAACAAAAAAGTAAAAGTTATAAGTACTGAATACATTGTTTATTCTACAAGTACGAATACACAGGGTGCTCACACACTTTTAGAACGATTCCGGCGCCATTTTTTTTTAATGTTTAAAATGTAAAGATTATTTTTTTAAATATTCCATCTGATAACCTTGTTTTTGAACTATAAGTCTGCATCATGCTTTCCATGATAGAAGGGCTTTTTGCAACGTTTCCAGAGGTACTGCTTGCCATTGTTGTTCCACAACTTTCCAAAGTCCATCAATGGTAGTGGGTTTGCGCTTAGAGAGAGCTCTTTTCAGCGGACCAAAGGCACAATAGTTCATAGGAGAAACAACAGGGGACTTCTCAGGAATATGTTGAAACGGAATACATGCAATAGCTGTATTAATTTTCATTTTTTCAAGGAATGCAGTGGTAGTTTTCGAGGTATGACTGCTGGCTTTGTCTTGATGCAGTTTTATACTCTGAAAATTGTTGGGATAAAGAAATGGAATTTCTTATGTAAATATCGGATGTAAAGCATTTTCTTGATAATATGATGAGTTGATTTTAACGTTGTTTTCCACTTTTTTATTTTTAATTTCCCATTGTAAGAGAAACCTGCGACAATCATAAAGCCTTTACTGAAGCTTTCTTTGCATTCTCGGCACCAAGTTTGGACATTTTTTTCTCCACGCTTACGATAGTAAATGGACCTTTTTTTGTTACAATCATTTAGATAAACCCCTGCTTCATCAAGGGTAACAACGTATTTCCATATATCTCCTTCTAAGTAATTTTCATACAGGACTCTGCAACATGTCTTGCGTTGAGCAACATGACTCGGAAAAAGACGGTGGACATTATGTTTTTTAGCTTTTTTAAGTTATAAATCTTGGTTTATTATTTTATTTACTGTGGCTACAGAAGTATTTAAAGAGTTTGCAATTGATTTCTGCGTCGGTGGATTTTCTCTTGTTACCAGTGATCTCACTTTAGAAATATTTGCAACAGTACATACCTTGTTCGGATATTCATTTGGAGTCCTCTTTTTATGTAGAAGTTCTGATTGACGGTCTTTCCCTTTTCTATTAATAATGTTGCTTATTTTGCACTTAGAAATCTTTATACCATGAGTTTCACAACGTTTTTAATAGTGGAATAAGAATATTTCTCTTCGGAAAGCGCAAAAACGTATTCTTCGATCCACAGCTTGTTTACAGGCGCCATTTTGAATGAAAAATGAATTTGAAAGTAGCAGACGATAATCTTAATTTGAAATAATAACATGTTGCCAGATCCATTTTCCCACAAAATATTTTCATTTTTTAATCCTCTATTGAAATCGTTCTAAAAATGTGTAAACACCCTCAGTAGATAACCGAATATTTTATTGACAAGCTTTTTATTTCCCGATGGCGTAAAACATGTAATCAATAGCCATAGCCTTTTTAACTGTTGTCTTGCTTAGTGCTGCAATACTTTTGGTCATCAGGGTCAGTAAACATTCAGATATCTACCGTAGATACGGTTGTTGTCCTTACGTATATATATATATATATATATATATATTTAATTTCAATTCCAAATAAAAGAAAAGCAAATCATAGGGTATTCGCTATGAAATAACCAAACATGTTCGATTATTATCAAACATGTCATATTATTGTCAAATGTATGCTATATAATTGTTAGATATACAGGGTGTTCAGCAACTCTCGGATATTAACCACACGGCAGTATTTGTGTGATAATTTTGAGATATAAAAGTGGTTTTTATTTTAGTGACAAGAAAATACTTTTTGTGATATTCTGCAAAAACGTCCATCCAATGAGGAAGCTGTCTGTACCTAGGCAGGTTAGTCTAAGATGAATTACAAAAAATTTGTTTCTGCATGGGTGTGGTGTAAAACACCAGGCTCTTTAATTTGTAATTTAATTTCAAAAGCGAAACGCGTGCAGTTTTTTTTTCCTTCAGCCAGTTGGATAAATTTCACTTCGGGACTAGTGATTTTAGTATTGTAATCGTCCAACAAAGCCGTCGCCTACTTATGAGAAAAACCTATTCAATTTTCTAAAAAAACCTGCGTGTGAGTTTCGCTTTCGGAATTAAATTACCAATTAAACCGCTTAGTGCTTTACACCATACCCATGCAGAAACAAGTTTTCTGTAATTCATCCTAAAACTAACCTGCGAAGGTGTTAACAGATGCAGACAGCTGGCTCATTTTTTAGGCGTTTTTAGCGAATATCACAAAAAAGTATTGACCTATCACCAAAATGAAGGCCACTTTTATATCTCAAAATTGTCACAGTAATACCGCGGTGTGGTTATTATTCGAAGGTTGCTAAACACCCTGTTTAATTAAAAATATAAGCACAAAAACACAAGAAACTTTGTTCTACTCCATGTCTTAGGGTTTACAATGACACAACGACAACGCGTAATGACATAATAGAGCGTGTGGGTAAATTTTTTCCCCTTTAGACTTTTCTGTAACAAACGAAAATCCTATCCTGAATTTGAAAAACACGAAGTGTCATAAATTATAGGTTGGTAATTAATTCATTACTCTTGATGAAGCATTTCTGCTGACGTATCCGAAAGCTTGGATGATCTATTCCATTTTTTATTTTATACGTGTTTAACCTTTTATATGTAAATTCCCATGTATTCTATATTGCTTTGTATTTTCTTCCAATTTGGTAATTAATTCTTCCACATCTTTTTTCTCTATAATTGATTGATTGATTGATTGTTTGGCTTTTTTATGGCGCAAGAGCATCTGGGCTATACTGCGCCAAATTTCTCTATAATTAGAGATCTTAACATTTAATTAATAATATCGGCTAATAACAATAGTAATCCCACAATGGTAATTACAAAATATATTATGCAATTATTAAAAGTTACACATAATTACAACAAAATAATCATAATTATCAGATATGATATACAATCACTAATTAGGATCTAAAATTATCAAACATATTATACAATTATATAAAAAAAGTTTATAGTAATGTTATAGCAATTTTCATCAGTAAAAACTTTGTCTAATTATTTTATAAAAGCTAACGACATGTATCTTTATCATTTATGTTTTGACAATTTAGTTCGTTTAATTTTTCCTTAATTCTGCATTTTGGTCTGGTCACCTATTTTGAAAAATTAATAATATGTTTCATATGCATGCGCATATACCATTAAATTTACATATAAATTTATTCTATTTGGTCGTAAAATGCAAAACTGGTTGTATTTTATCTCATAAAAACCAAGTCTTCCACATTCCGGCTGGGTTCAGCGATAACGGCAGTCCGATATTAATAATTCTCGGCTGCGAATGATATTACCGTACATGTAATGCGAAACAGTCACCAGTTCTCCGGAATAGACGATCCCTCACTTCCTTCGAAGATAATTTCTCTCAGGAAATTATCATCCCGGTTCAAACGGAGGCGCTGGCATGCCCGGAGAGAAAACTGGTGATGAGTTTCTCCCGTACCTCGCAGAAGGTAATTTCCCAAATAACGGCCTTCACCAGAAATAGCTCCGTCGCTATGTACCAACAATATTCTCTACTGGAAGAGAGCTTAAAGAGTATCTTACAGTGCTGAACAATATTACACTAACCGCTAAATCGCAGTATGGCATCTCCATTTGAGTTAAACACCATTATCGCCACCATAACGACGGTAATTATCTCGTCAGTTTGGATTGGTCCAAATGGATTTTAAGAAGTGCTTTACTTTTTCAAGTTTTTTTTAGACTTTGCTTTGAACCTTAATTTGAAATTTTAAAATAGGACTGTCGAATATTAATGTCGAATTGTCGCGTAGTTTTCTGCCGAATGACACATGATAATTTAGTTAGGAGATAATTGTAAGAAAAACTAATGTGCCACTCTAATAGCTTAACACTTAGTCTATAACATATTAATGTCGAATTTCCGCATAGTTTTCTGTCGAATGATACGTGATAACTTAGTTAGGAGATAATTGTAAG
>QLNU02015270.1:58634764-58660115 GCA_006491805.2 Dysdera silvatica
TACAATTCACTGTTACTTTATATGTGGAATTCACTACTACTCTATATGCAGAATTCACTACTACTTTATGTGTGGAATTCGCTACTACTTTATATGCAGAATTCACTACTACTCTATATGCAGAATTCGCTACTACTTTATATGCAGAATTCACTACTACTCTATATTCCAAATTCATTATTACTATATTTGCAGAATTCCTTACTATTTTATATGTAGAATTCCCTACTACTCTATATGTAGATTTTTTTATTCTATATACAGGTATATATACAATTCTAATTCTTGTAGAGCTATATGTATTTCTGTAATATGAGGAATATATTATATACAAACATTTCGAAGTTAACATTATTTTATATCAGAGGTACTTAAAATATAAAAATTATGACCATTTGGCATTCTCATAATTTGCTCATTGCGCACACATAACGCTATGTTTTAAATTAATGTGCTGTATGTAAGTTCACATGATATAATTTCAGATCTGAAGAAGCATACCTTATCAATAAACCAATTCTTCAAGCTCAGATATATATTTTAAAATGCAAACCTTAATACTTATTTTACATTGGTTTATTTTTTGTACAAAATCGCTGCTAATATAATTAAAGTTTCTGAGTTTAATTTAATTATGAAAATTAACATCTACTTCTTTGAGTGGCTTCCTGAGTAATTCGGGGAAACGTTAGAGCCTGTACAACGAAACACAGACAATGAACCATGATATAATGTACAAATATCATTTGATTTCTAAAGATTCAGACTCAATGAGAATTTTGACTAACGCAAAGCAATCACTATACATAATCTAGTTTCAAAGTTACCTGCCAGAACTGTATCCAACAAAGGAAGAGGACGACTGACCTGGACTTACCATAACTAGTAAAATTTATCACCGGTCCAAAGTATGAGAAAAATTTCACAACATTTCGAGAACTACTTTTCTCTTTATCAGGCGAAGTTAACAAGCGAAGGAAGCCGTAGTTTTCAAAACGTTTCAAAATCTTTTTTTATGTGCTGGACCGCTAGCAAATTTTGCTAGTTAAAATTATATCTCTCATTTAAACAGTACGTAGTTACTGAAATTTACTAGTTGAGGTCTAGTTTCTGAAACTCGGTCCTATTCTCATTATTTTTGATCTAGCCATAGAAACTCTCAAAAAGTTCTCTATTCCGACATCGTGGTTTTCCTTCTTGTAATAATATGTTCAGTATCTTTTTAATGAGATTTATAGTAGCCTATTGAGAAGAGCTTTAGAAATAAAAAAAAAATTGTGCCAATAAAAGTAATTATTTTGAAAATAATATTTAGCTTTGGGTGAGCCAAATTTTGGGCTTCACCGAGCGCCACATAAGCTAAATGCGTCACTGCTCATTGATCACTAATAAATTTAGAGATCGACAAATTCTGTCGCCTTTGACTAACTTTTTGTAGTTGGCGAATAATAAATATTTTTTTTCCTACTAGGTTCTTAGGTTTTCTTACTAAGATGGGCGAATATCGCTCTTGCCTAGCGAATACGGTTTGCCTGTGGTTTGTATAGAACTAGAGTAAAAAAGTCAACTCCAGTTTAACCAAGATGTTGATTCGCTAAAGGTTGTTCTAATGTATGAGCATCGACTAAATTAGGGAAACTATTTTATGATCAGCATAGCAACAGTGTTCGGGAATCAGGTTCCGCATCTCGTGGTTCAGTGGCAGTGAGCTCTCTCATTAATGTCTTCCGGGAAATGAATGGAGGAGAAAGCTATTAAGCAGAAAAGTGCATTAACCAGAATGTGTACAAGAATGTGTATCCGTTGGAGCATGTAACGGGACAGAAAAACATCGTCATTATACAAAAAGAATGGTTCATTGGCGTAGACGCTATTTATTTGCTATTTTTATAATAATTAAAAACCTTGGGGTTTCAGAAAGCTTTTTCGTTGGCATGTAGAACATAAAGCTGGAATGGAAGAAATGTAGAATCATGTTGAAGAATTGATATAAAATGAGGTATATGGTTTGAAAGGGTGAGTTCGAGTATTACGTAAGCAATATTTTGGCCATTTCACCCCCACCTCAGAAAGCAAAAATTAACATTGGCTAACATAGGAAAATAAGACCAACGGCAACCCCTCCCCACAAGGTGCTTACGTAATACTTGAACCCTCCCAAACTAAGGATTGACATAAATTTACTGAAAAATAAACTGGAAAATATCGTTGTATAAATACGTTTTAATGCGATGTATTTTTCACCAAATATGTTGAACGCGTTGTAACAGGTGTTACGTAATCACGGTTATAATTGTAGACAATCGGGCCGGAGGTTGAGCTTGTTTGGCTAAAGAAGCAACCAAGAACTGAGCTGACGTCACCAATGGTTCACTATGCTGATTGTGTAACGCTGCTCGCGTAAAGTATGGCTCGCTCACGCACGCTCTCTGATACGCAAGCATGGACGCTGACATCTAATAGCCGGAGGTGTTAGCCGCTGAAGCGCTGGCGAGAACAGTGCGCCGTTGATTATGAGGTTAAGTAGAGCCCATTGTAATAGTTTAAATTAGGAATAATATTTTTACACACCGTCAAATGATTGTCTGAAAACCTTGGCAGACAGCAGGGATTGGAGTTCCGAGAATCCTATTGATGGATGCATTCCGCTGAACTGCGTAGCCATACTAGTTGCGAGTGGAAGCCTAAGGGATTAGCGATGCGAATTGGTACTAAGTGGCAGGATGTGTTCCCCGATGGACTGAGTCAGTTGTCCTAGACGTGGATTACAGCGAGCGTCGGGTGTTCTCCATCCCATTTGATTTACGATTGGAACTTATTACCAACCAAGAACTGTGCGAGATTTAGCAAACGACAACAAACTGGTGATGTTTGACCTTATATGTTACTTACAAATATAGAAGTTATATTGTTAATCGGTAATAGTTATTTAGGGGCGGATCTAGGCTGTTAGGGCGCAAGGACAGGGGCAAGATCAACTGTTAAGTAGTCTTGATGTTAAGAGTGAATTACGTTAAACAGTTATGTATTCCTGTTATTGTGTTATCGTATTATATATGTTCTTGGGGGTTTTTAGTTGCCATGAGCAGAACCTTGTTGTTATCCTTGAATAAGGAGTAAGAACCGGCAAACCCCAGACTGTATTTAGCGTAGAAAAGCAAGGGGTTTAGGTTTAGATAATATTTGTTTAGTTTAAATATTTTGTCAACTAGTTTATTATTTGCAGTCAGTATTCTTAACTAATCCGTGTAAATATTTTTCTAGAGACTCGGTGAGCTGTCCAGTATGGCAAGATAAACTTATATTGAATACTGTTAGTCTGGACTTGATTTGTACTGCTGAACTTGAGTTTGATTTGTTTTGTTACATGTATAATAAACGTCTGTGCTGTAACCTGGTCTTCATTCGTAGCCACTCGGACTTCTCACCCACGTATATTTAATTGTGACACTAATTTACGTTTTAGAGTAAATTTAGTTAAGACACACTCCGAAATCCTGTTGTAACGTTAGAATTTAAATATTAAGGATAAAAAGAGGGTAGTGTTCGTTACAGTGTTTACTTTTTTGTTGTTGCCTTCTTATCTTACAAGTTTATCTTATCTCTCTTGCTTTTCCTTATTTTCATAAAACAACGTGTAAAAACTTTTTCTATAGAATAATATGGCTAATATTATTGCTAAATGCGGTGCATGTATTTAACAAAATGAGAGAATAGATTTACATATCTAGCAAAAAGAGACGGGGATGCACAACAATTTATTTGACACAAGTCATCCCATTCATCGGTCATTCTAAATTTAGAATACTCGCCATTTAAATCGCAAACCCCAAAGGAATAACAAATTTTCAAATGATACATAAAGGCACCCATTTCTACAAAACGATTTTCAGTGACGAATGCTGCTAACGAGAGTGCAAATTGGTTTCCGGGATATTATCAGTAAAATGTTCCTGATTTTATTCTTCTCCGGTATTGGAATCCGGTATTCAAAGAAAAAACGGGAAAGATAAGATTAATTCACTGATAACTGGATGCATAGCTAGTCCGCTTCTATTAATATTCATCACATCTTTTAATATTCTAGTTAGTAAACTGCATGACAGTTTAAAAAATGCAAAATATCGGTTATCGTAAAATTCTGAAATTTTCAGAGAAGTTACTCTCCCAAATTTGCTAATTAAACTTCCGTCGATAACTGACAGCGTTCGTCAAATGCGTTGGAAGGATAGAGCTAATTAAATTCTGACTACATGAACAATAATGTTGAGCTTTAGACTCCATAAAAACAAGTGATGAATTTTTCGTACTCAAAATCAGCTTACGAATAGAAAGCTCGAAATATATTTCAAAATGGCTGTTACCAACCTTTTACTGAAGTCTTTCGTAAATTTATTCCGGTCTATACATACATACACACATGATTATGTTAAGTTTTAGCCTTATATTAGAAATAAGATGCAAGGTTCCAGAGAAGAAATATACATACTAAAGGTTAAACACTAGTAAAATAGCAAATAAAAAATATCACCCGAGCTTTCGAACACGTAAGCAGCAGTCTTTTATCAGGAGTTTCATCTAATCCTTATGTTAATTCACATTAATTCAACCATTAGCTTAAAACGCCGAAACTTGAAATATATATTTATTTGTACGACTTATTTAATTTTCTTTGAAATATTTCCGGTAAATAAACGTTTTCTGATATAATCATATGATTTTTCTGTTTTTGACACGAAATCGGTAAAATATTTGAAACAGCAATTGTTTTCGTTTACTCTTATAAAAAGTACTCTTGCACCGTAGACGCTCGAAAATTCGTGCAAAAATAATTTGTGTTACATCTCAATAATTATTTATAATGATATTTGATGTTCGTAGTTCCCTTTAACACCTGGCAAATGTTAAAAATAACATTAGAAATTTAAAGTCTGGGCTTAATTGATAGTAGCAGTTACTAAATAGCAGTTATTTAGTTTAATTAATAGTAGAGCATTGAAATTAGGTAGACCATGCTGCCAGAAGCCATCTAGTGATCTTTGGTGAAGGATCGTGTTTATCTTTACACTTTCTTATGTTACAGTAACAATAGGGATCGTGCTTATGTTTAAATTATTATGTTACAGTAACGACAATGGGCTGATGAGCTAGGAAGTAAAAATAGACGTTCCTTACATCATGATATGATACAAAAATGGCTTTCATTAAGCTACATTTCACCAAATGATGCGATAACCTTAACATACCATTTTTTAATATAACATGCTGATTAATAACGTGTCTCCATGTTTTACTTTATTAGAAAAAACATGAATATGATTGTTTTTTAAGAATTCTAAAACTCCACGTTTAAGAAGAAATTTGTCAAGATGAAAAGAACCGATCTTCTCGCCTAGAAACGGCTTCATGCACATGTTTAACCCTAGACAACATAGGTGGGGGTATACAGTGCCACACTGCTTAAATAAACCGTTGGCGCATGCATATTTTTAGTGACAGGCACTAGCGCCTATATCTAAATTCGTTTTTTACCGAGATTTTGCCGAGGTAGGTTGTGCAAATAGCTAGCTTCCATAGATTACGTAATTTGGTGTGTTTGAGGTTTCGTGTACCCCACCTATACTGGCATTGAACCGAATTAATCTAGTACACATTTCTCCCAATAGCTGATCTAAGCAACAGCCACCTCAACCTGGAGGAAACAAAAGAGGATACTCGTTCTGTTCAAGAGCAAAGAAAAGAAAACTGCCTTACAGTGTGCCAGCTGCCTCAAACCAATGTCTAAACCATCGAACAATGCTATGGTTCCAGTGCCATCACGATGATTAAATAATAGACAGTGAGACATTATATGTGGTCAATGACAAGAGAAAAAAGTATAACACTGAAATGGAAGACACATTATCACATGTTTAATGAATATTTGCATAAATAATGTTAAATTTGTGTGTTGTTCTCAACTCGTTAAAAATTAAAGCCTCTATGTACCCCACCAACCCTGGTAAGTTTTATTTCCCATCTACTCTGTCTAGGGTTAATAATCAGTAAATAATTGTTTAGGCGCTGTACAAGGGGCACAATTTAAATCTTTCTATACAAATAATGGGAAAATTAAATTACGTATTTCATACATTGCTGTCTGTCACCAAATAACACCATATGGTTACCACGATAAGAAACTTTAGCTAGCTTCATCGCCAATAGTTTTTTCTGAGCTTTTAAACTACTGTATATGTATATATATAAGGAATATATATATATAAGGTCATGTTCAATAATTTTGTAGAGGAAACAAAAATACAAGTTGACAACACTGAGCTAGAAATTGCTGATTCATATATTTACCTTGGCCAGCTGATTTCAATGGATGGCAACATTATGAAAGAACTCAACAGACGTATTAAACTTGGCTGGAGTGCATTTGGAAGAAACAGTTTTATCCTGAAGGGGAAATTGCCTTTGTGTCTAAAAAGAAAGGTCTTCAACCAGTGTGTATTGCCAGTCCTCTCTTATGGATCAGAGACATGGAGTCTAACAGTTGGAGCAATACGAAAGTTACAGACAACGCAAAGGAGCATGGAGAGGTGCATGCTTGGAATAACTAGGAGAGATCGAAAAAGAAACACTTGGGTGAGAGAGCAAACTAGAGTAGAGGACATCATTGTTAAAGTAAAAGGGCTGAAATGGCGATGGGCTGGGCATATTGCAAGAAGAACTGATCAACGATGGACAACAGAAATTCTGAACTGGATTCCAAGAGACCACCGAAGACCTAGAAAACGTCCTCAAACTAGATGGGTGGATGAAATAAGAAAAGAGGTTGGGGTGACGTGGAAACGAATGGCCCAGGATAGACTTGTGTGGAAAGCATTTGGAGAGACCTTCATCCAGCAGTGGATAGATAATGGTTGAATATGATGATGATGATATATATATATATATATTAAATCTTGAAAAATTTGGAATGAACGAGTACAAAATATGTGTTTAACAGAAACTATTAAATGGTAAAACATAAAGCGTATTAAAATGAAGTTCTCTACAATTCACGCAACACATATTCTTCCAAGAATAAATTTTGCAAATTAAGAAATATAGGAAATTCCAAAGGTATAAGTATCTTCTATAAGCTTTCAATATCACACACATCTGCATCACGTCGAGCGCTTTTGGTTTGTCTGTTAATAACGTCTACCAATACAATGAACACCACCTATAAGGATAAGGGACCAAGATAAAATATAGACAGTTCATCGTTATAAATAAGATTGAATTTAATGCATCCTATATCTATCGAGACCGAAGAAAATTATCGTTACGGATAGATTTCACTGCATTTTATATTCAGTCAATAGAGTTCACATAGTGTAATTACTATCTACATTTGCTTTTATAAGCTTAAAACGTTTTAAATGCTACGCTAATCGGACATTATGTTAAGTTCGGTTTACATCTCAGACGAACCCTATTGTGGAGTCATGAACCGTGTCATAATTCAAAGAAAAACAACAGACTAATGTAAATTGCTTGGGAGTAATATACAACGCACATAGCAAAGTCCTCAGTGAAAAAATAATGCAACTTAAATGAAATAAATGGCCTATAAATTAAATTTAAGCACCCTGACAAATTACTTAAGTGGTTCAAAAATAAACGGTTTCTTAACAACGGCTACTAAGCCCAGATGAGAGGAAAGTACTCACATCTGACATGTGATAATTTCTTAAGAGAAAACTTGGAAGTTTTTGCCGGTATTCAACTGAACGTTTGCTCAATAAAATACACAGTTCATTAAGTCTCTTCCTTCTAATTTATGAATTTTAGGGACTTCTTTTTTTTATATATTCATTCCATGTCGATGACAGGCTGTAAATTAGCATTTTCAGCCCTGTGAATATAATTGCTCCCTTACTGAGATTAATGGTTAACTCAACTGAGAAATATTGATTTTCGAGTTATAGCGTTTAAGTTAACTGGAGTTTAAGAAAATTCTTTTGGACGAGTACAAAAAACTTTTAGCCGAAAAAATCCCTAGATGAAAATCATTCCCCCACCAAAATAAAAAGGTGTAAGCTAAATAACTTATATATATATATCCATGTTTCTAAAAATTGCAACACCATGAAGGACTCGTCCGAATTGAATGAAATTTAATGTACAAACGACCTGTGTTGATACAAATAAACGATTAAAATTACAAAGCAAAATAACAATATTACATGTCGAAAATCAGTATTTGGTGAAGCCACCACGCGCTGCAATAAGTGATGCTATACGACGTGGCATGGAATCAAACAGATGTTGAATGTGTGCCTGAGGAAGAGCATTCCAGATTGCTTGTGTGCGACCCCAAAGTTCATCTGTAGTAGCTATGGGACGAGGATCACGAGCGAGACGCCGACCAACGAAATCCCACACATGTTCAATCGGCGACATATCCGGCGAATAGGCAGGCCAAGGAAGAAGCTGTATCTGTTGTGATGAAAAGAAGTCTTGAACATTCCTGGCAATATGTGGGCGGGCATTGTCCTGTTGAAATACAGCTCCGGGAATGCCTTGAAGGAAGGGAAAAACTTCAGGCTCCAGAACTTCATTGATGTACCGGTTGCTGTTAAGATTACCCACAATTCGTAGCAGCTGAGATCGTCCATGATACGCAATAGTACCCCACACCATCACGCTGGTGGGTTGGTCCACTATGACGTTGGATAATGCACTCCGGAAGGTGGCGTTCACCGGTATAGCGTCTAACACAGATGCGGCCATCACTGTACCCCAAATTAAAGCAGGATTCATCAGAAAACACCACTTGTTGCCAATCAGCACGCCAGTCTCTATATCCATGAGCCCATTGTAGCCGCAGGTGCGGATGGTTTTGCGTCAGGAGGATCCTGTATAAAGGAACTCTTGCACGCAGTCCACGGTGCAGTAGACGCCGACGAATTGATGAAGCACACAATGATACACCTGTAGCAGTGCACCAACGTTCTGCCAACTGTCCAGATGAAGCAAAACGGTCCGTCACCGCCATGCGGACCAGGTGTCTATCATCCCGTGCTGACGTCACCTTTCGGCGTCCACTCCCGGATTTCTGAGTTGTCTGGTTCTCTTGAACCCACTGCTTCCACACTCGCATCACTGTGCTGCTGTTACGCCCCATACGAGCTGCTATTGCACGATAAGAAAACCCTCCTTCACGATCATTCACTGAATCATTCACTCATCATTCAATCATCACTGATCATTCTACAAATCCACCAAATTTCATTAAAATCGGAGGGGAACACATGGATTGCTTTTCTTGCAAGAGCTACTTCCCCTGCGGAAAGAAACAAAAAAAAAAGAAAATTTAATTTTATAACTCATTATATTTTTTATACAATTTTTTTACACAGGTGGATAGGCTGCAAAATTTTGTACATTTACGAAATTACACTATCATGATTTGTTCAGAAGTTATAGCCGAAAAACAAAAATATGGCCGATTTTCGAGGGGCGGGTTCACCCCCTAAAAATATTTTTTAGCCGTAAAAAAAAAAAAATCGCATTCAATAATTTGGCCTCCTCTACGAATACACAAAATTTCATTAAAATCGAAGGGATACACTTGGGATTGTTTCCTTGTAAGTTGTCGGGTAATATTCCTATATTCTTACCTTCAATGCCTATATTTTGATGACATATTTTTAACGATGACAAAATAACTTTTATAAAGATCGCCATTTTAATATATGTTTGCTCTTTCTCTTTTTGGTCTTTTCGTTTTGAAATTCTCTGAAGGAAACTTGTTACACATATGTTTAGCACCCAAATTAAACGTCAAGTGGATCAAATATGTTGCGGATCCGAAACGCACGGCCATATTAAAACATTTTCACAGCCTTCATAGAACTATTTGTGTAAGCTATATTATAGTAGAAATACGAGCCACACTGCAATAAATGAATGAACATATATAGTAATTATTCTATAGAACTTTGTCGTGCAGTTTGGTTTCTCAAAGAATTATTCCGGCATATTAGCTCAATTCTCTTGGCTCCTGTTGTGCGAGGCAATGATGAGCAACCCATTTTATTTACCCTTAATTGCATGCTAACGATTTTCCTCCCGCGATTTATAAAGTGAAATCTGTCTATATCGATATTCAACATACCTGAAAAGGTCATGGTAGGCGGTTTATCATTATAAATAAGGCTGAACAGGATGCATTTCTGTATCTGTCGAGACCGGCGAGTAATATCTTTATCGATATATATATATATATCTATATCGTTACTTAATCTTGCTAGAGACAGATTTCACTGCACCATCGTCAGAATCATTATTCAGACATTATCTATCCACCGTTGGATGAAAGTCTCTCTAAATGCTTTCCACACGTCTATTCTGAGCAATTTGCGTCTATATCCCCCCAACCTGTTTTCTTATTTCATTCACCCATCTAGGTTGATGGCGTTTCTTAGGTCTTTGGTCATCTTTTGGGATCCAGTTGAAAATTTCGGTTGTCCATTGTTAATCAGTTCTTCTTGCGACATCTTCAACCCATTGCCATTTCATCTTTTTTTACTTGAACAATGGTGTCTTCTAATGCAGTTTGCTTTCTCACACTAATGCTTCTTTTCAATCCCTCCTGGTTATTCCAATCATGCGCCTCTCCTCGCTTCTTTGGATTTTCCGTGATTTTTATATTGCTGCATTCGTTAGATGCCACGTCTCTAATCCATAAGAGAAATATAGCAAGTATAATTATATTCTCAGATCCAGGCATGCGCACAAAGAAATAAACATTTTATGTACTTCTTACGAGGTATGGAATCTTGACCGTTCTTATTGTGAACGTAAAATATCACAATAAACTTCCATGGTGATTTTAAATGCTCATGTGCAAATGAATATTTCATGAGGGTAAAAATACCATCTTCATTGATATTAAATAACGGATTCCGATAAATTGATGTGTTAAAATAATTGGGAACACATCGTAACAAACTACAAGAAACAGGTATTAGCACCAATCGATTCTTCTTAACTTTATTTTGCTTACATTCTTTTGTATAACCCAAAAACATCTGTACACTCTCCCCACAAATTAAATTGACACGTTTGTTTGTAGTCATCTCTGCGAACGGAGTAAAATATTTAACAGTAATTTGTGCCATTTAGTACGCCATTTTATGATCTATTAAATGTAAATTGATTTCTGATAACTCGAACGCCTCGAGGTCGACATTTCCAAGTATAGTTTCCACCAAAATACGATAGGCAACTCGAGGCTATTCCCTATTTAATAAATTCAGTAATGCTCTACCTCATTTCTGATAAAGCGGCCAAATAAACAACCCTCGGCCGACCTTCTCTTAGCAACGTTTTCTGTAATCATTGGGATTTTCGGATATTGACTTAGGTTAAATTGAATACACAAATATCATCTTCTGTGTACGAGTGGGTCTAATAACGCTTATATACCTAAGGAAATCTATTTATTCAAAATTACTTTGCAATTAATGGAGAAATGTAATTATATGTGCTTATTTGTTATTATATTTTTCGTATATAAATGTTTTAAAATCCACATTAAATACATCCCCCCCCGCCCCCAGCCTCTTCTCGTCCTTCCTGATCGATACTCTCGATCCCTCGAGAGAGGGGCGCCCTCTAGGCTGAGAACTACTAACCTATCAACTAATAGATTCTCTACAAAAATCCGTTTTAAAATCAATATTACACATTATGAGGTAATGCTATGTTTTCTTGAACCCTGCAAAAAGAAATTTTCCCATATAAGCAATTTTCAGGAATCTGTTTTCAGGATTTTCTATATTTTCCTTTTTTTCGATTTGTTTTGGCGTTAAAAATGCAAATCGGCTGTTCGATTTTGCCAATATAAATTTCCCTTAATTTTACTTTCTTACTCTCCTCCTTCATCAACATATCAAATGTATCCTCAGGTGCTTTTGTTTTCATAAATAGCATTTCTAGAAAAATCTTGCTACTACCAATTTATTTTAAACAAAACAAATAACTTCTTCATTTCCTATCTATTGTTTCTAATCTATTGTTCCCTTCAGAATATTTCAAACTGCAGTTTTTGAAAAAACATACTTCCATTTAGAAATATTAAAGGTTCACAAATAAAATATTAAAATTCATATCTACGAAAAATTTAATATTTATGATACTGAATATTCATGTAAATGAATATTCAGTCCTGTGTAAGACATTGAAAAATCAGTATTATAAACCTTTGATAAATAAGTAATAGAAGTATCTGATAGATGTGTTTGAGTGTAAGTTAGGAAATACTTTTTAGGCAGTAAAAAGGTTTTAACCAAGTCTAAATTTTATCAAAAGGATACTTTTATATTAGTAGAATCTGTTGTTGCTTTATTTTCAGCTTTCAGTTTCCTATTTCAGTAGGAAAAGTATGCTATTTTTAGTTCTACACCTGTCATCTTCCAGTTAATCTTGTCTTAAAAATGGTGATATTAAAATTCCTCTCCCAGGTTTTCCCACAAACCAGGCTGTCTTTAAAATTTCCAATGCCTCACAGAAAATCGGTGTAATTTGACAATCGGTAATGGAGGGACGAGCAGGACACTTGATGACCTCGATACCTCATGGAACAATGAACTACTTAACACTGCTTTTCCCATTCTCTGTTTTTCAAAAATACACTTGTCCAAATTCTCAAAAAAAACTCTTTTCCAAATTCCTCGGTACGCTCATCGGTTACTTGATCTTTCTCTTCGTGCCTAGTTCCTTCGGAGTTGCATCGAAGTAAACATGTTCATCAACAGGATATGCATAATTAAAGAGTTTAAATTTACAAATCAGCAGAAAATCGCTGCAATCCTTGCAAAATATATTATAAGACGTAGCATTATAAAACTTGAAATCCAGACAGCAAGTGTGTGCGAAAGGAAAAGGGGGATAAGAATTTAGAAGATGCAATTTTCAAGACAAAATGAGGAGGTTAAGGAAAATAGTAGCAATGAAAATGGCCGGCATTGTTTTTACCAAACTATGAAATAAAATCTAGAAAAAGGAGGAAAATATCGTCAATGCAATACAAGGGCGTACCAGTTCAAAAACTATTGAAGGAGTTCGTGTATTTTTAGGGACGATTATATATGTGCTGCAATCAGTATTAAATACGAAGAGTATGTCTTGATATAGAATAGAAAAGGCTAGAGACTCTGAGCCTCACTTATCAACACTAATTGATTCAGTTCCATTTGAAAAAGGCAGATTTCTCTGATAGACCTTCTATATATTCATATTAACAATAAATTTATAATGGATCTGTATTTAGTAATATTTTGTGCATTACTAACATTAACTAGTGTGAGTTAATATTTAACCATCGATAAATAAACTTCAACGTTTACGCCCTAATGGGTGAATTTCAATAAACGAAATCATCCTGTTTCTGTATTCGAGAAGAAAACGCATATTCTTAAAAAAAAATGCCTAATATGAAATAACTAAGAGGGTGTATTTCAGGTACCAGTAAAAACATTCAAACCCAGATGGCATAGATAACCCTAGGAACGTCCGGAAAATGTCCAAAACGTCCTCACAGGACGTCCTAAAGATGATCTTTGCTATCTGGGAAGGGGGCCGAGACTCTCTCTCTCTCTCCCTGTCTCTCTCTTGTCAAGCCAATTTTTTATTGGGTTTTCTCCCTCTTCTGTCAAGCAGGGCCGGATTTATAAATGGGCAAGTTGGGCACTTGCCCAGGGCGCAAGAGGCTGCGGATTTTTTTTTTTTAATTGCAAATTATTTACCGTAGAATTCTGTCGATCAGCTCTCCCCGAGAAGGCGCCCTCCACCATTATTTTCTAAATCTGAAATTCTGAAAAACTGCGTGAAACACCCCTTCACACACCCCCCCCAAAGGCCGGATCTAAAAGGGGGCGTGACCTCCTTGAGAATAATAAGCTTACACTAAAAATGATTGTTTTCAAGTACAAAATACTTCAAACAAAACTTACAAGTGAAATTTTCAAGCTTCGCGCCCTCCCTGAAATTTTGTTCTGCAACCGCTCTTGCTCCTGAAAAAAAACCCTGAAAAAATCGTCGTCAAATAAACTAAATTTATTTATAAAAATATCATTATTATATCTTATAATAATGCACATAAGGTAGGCTAATAATATGTGCCTTCCTTCCCTATCTTCCGCGATTTCCCAAGGGGAGGAACGACGGAATTTTATTTATTTCTGTTAGTACGGGCAGGGGGAGGCATGGGCGTAACTAACTTCGAAATCTGGGTGGCTAACTTTTTTCCAGGAGGGAAAAACCGTATACCTCAATGATTAGAATAAATTTTGTAAGGGGTTAGTCCCCCCATAGTTATGGCAATGGAGAGGGCACCGAAAATCGTTGTGTCCAGAGCACCTCGTGTCTTAAATCCGGTCCTGCTCTCAAGCCAATACCATAATATTAATCCACTATATTCAATTATATATATTCGTTCATCTTACTGAAATAAATATTAATTGATTAACATTGTATTTCGCATATAAAAAAATTCGTCGTATTTCGCACACATTTAAAGACATGTTTTACCTGTATAACATTAAATGCATCCTTTTGTACACACATGCATGCATATTGATTGCCAGAAAGGAATCTTTTACATAAACAAGGCCACAGTAAACAAACTCAAATGGTTTAATCGTAAATAAGATTATAGCTACTCCAAATATTCTTGTCACTCTTGAATTACACAAAAGTTTATTAACTGGTGCTATGTAAGAAAAGTTCGTTTAAAAAGAATAAATTGGCCCGTTATCTTTATAAATTCATTAATGATTATTTATGTCGCTTCTCTGCTTCAAACGAGGTATCTTTATGTAACGATCTAATTAAAAAACAGCCAATGCAATAAATAATTTATACCCTATCCACCCACCCCCCGCTTTCATCCCTCTCCGATTTTTTTCCGTTTAGGTATTTTGCACGGATAAAAAAGGGGATGATGCAATCCCCTTCGCAGAGCACGACATCCAAAACGAATATATCATTTCTCATACATTTACAGCTAAATTTCACTTTTAGACCTAAAATAGAGAATACTTCTCTTCTGTGTATTGATTGATGTAGGGTTATTTTTTTCCTTTCTATGGTGCGCTGGAGATGCCAAGTATAAATCACCGTTTGCCTACGGTGCTATTTAGAAAGAAGGGGAGTACAGAAAAAATACACAAGTCTTTTTTTTTCTTTACCATTTGCGGTGGGAGGTAATCTATGACATCTATCACAGCCAACCCCACGCTTACATCCCCAGGCGTTGTACCCCATCCACATACTCGGTACTGCATACATTATTTACTACCACCGTTACCGTATGCGTTGGAGTCTTTTGTCAGATATTGAGATATTGGTTTGTGTAGAAGACCAATCTGGTTTTCCATGTTATTAACCATTTTGATGCTGTCTACTTGATGAAAGATCAATGGTAATCAATATCACGCAAGAATGTGTCGGAGGATGTGTAGAGAGATTATATTGATATTGATGTCCTTATACTTAGACTCGTTACTGAGAAGAGGTGTCATGCAAACCCATTAATTCCTGTCAAGTCTGAAATAATATTGTACTTTCTGCATATTTTAATGTATTTTTTGTGTAGTTGACATCTCGCAAATGTGTGAAAGCAAAATAAACTGAACTCACTTTTAAGATATGAAAATCACTAATTCGTAAGAATGGAATATATGGAATATATGAAATTACAATATATTATTATCCAAATGTGGATATTATTATGTCATATGATTTTTTTGCATGTGTGAAACTTAATATGGTAAATGACTTAATATTATCATTGGACTAAAGTTATGAACTAAATGAAAGCTAAAATGAAAACTAAAATGAAAACTAAAATGAAAAATAGTATTAAAAATCAAAATATATTTAACCGTGTAATGTTTTTTAAACTACCGGTATATCTTTGATTTACTTACTTATTTATCAATTTATAATTATTCAATATTTTTGAACATTTTTGTCTTGCAGAAACACATTGATTCAATGATGCTAAATTAATAAACTGCGTATCTCTCTCTCTCTCTCTCTCTCTCTCTCTACCGATACCTTGATATTACATAACATTAAACAACAATATATTTATATTGTTGTAACGTAATATAAAGACGAAAATATAAATAACGTTAAATATGAATTACGAAAAGACCGGTATTAAATTGATCGAAATGCCCGTTGCAGTATATGTATCATCGGTCAATTTAATACCGCTTTCGTAATTTGGTTTAAGTAGTCCATGTACTACACCATTCTGCGAAATAACTGGCTTCAGTAAAGTCTTTATATACGTTCGTAAGGGATTGGATATTGTCGTTCGTAGCTCAGATGGTAGAGTCTCTGCCCGGCAAGTGGAAGGTCGTGGGTTCAGGTCCCACCGAACGCAGAAATATTTATTTTCTTTCGAACGTTTCACCATCTAATCACGCCATAACATCGGCGCTGGTATCACTACGCCAATAAACGTTGATTTATATTATTGTTTAATTTAATCTGCGTAGTGTTCGATTTATATAAATAAATACGTACATAACGTGTTGTATAACTTGATAACTAGTACAACAAAACGCATTAATTTTGCTCCAATGGTGCACTGGTTTCGACTACCGCCTTCGAACTCATTGAGCAAGATTCTGCCCTTGTTAATTTTAATTGCATGTAAATATACAGCAACGTGAAGCCTTTTATCGTGTCTAAGATGACGTATAGCACACCCCTGAAACTCCAAAAATGTAGCTGAAATAGTGTTCTTGTACCGGCGGAAGCATATAAGTGTTGCCATTAACGCAAGATAAACTGTCAAACAAAGTGGTAAATTTCAACTGTACCTCATATTAACTGGTGTCCAAAATTAAGGTTATATTCAATGTTATTTCAATGAGAAAGATACGTATTTTGCTCGTGGTGGATGGATGGATGGATGGGTGTGCTCGGATCTGCTCTTTTACAAAAGTGCTGGCTCATACTATTGCAGAATGTTATAGACAAGCGTGTTATGTATTATTGAATCGCAATATAATTGCCGATTTTGAAACCATTTTAGCCAGGAAATATCGCATACCCTATAGAAAAAGTCTGCATTCAACTGGTATGTGCCATTTTGACTATTGATAGTCTGTGTTGCACACTCCATGATATTTTCAACTGAGCGCTTTCTTTTACTATTTATTATCACATTTTTTGGCTGAGATGATCTTACTAATTACATTTCATTTGCATTCGTTCATTTTCATCTTTTGATTTTTGCTTTACTGCTTGTTACTTAACATTTGAATATTAGCAGTATTTAGATTTAATATCTCAACCATCTTTCTCTCTCTCTCTCTCTATCTATCTATCTCTCTTTATTATAATAAAATTTTTCTACAGAGAGAAAGAGAGATGGATGAAAATTTGCGGAAAAAATTTCTTTCAATACTCGTCATGCAAAATTATGCAAAATCTTTAGCGCTACGTTTACTGGAATTTTGGGAAATAAATTTAGTTTACTACAAATATATATTCTATATAAAATAATGCCCGTTTTAATATACATACACGTACGTACGTTCTAGACCACAAATTCATCAGTATCGGCTCTTGGCGCTATTTTAGTGAGGCAGAACTAGGCTAATTCACCAAAATAAGTTACATTACGATCTATACTGACCAAGAAAATGGTTTAACTGACTGAGTAAATACGCAGGTTAATGTATTTTGGTGAATTGGCTTAACTCCTGCGTCACTAAAACTCTCAACTTTTTAGTGTGACTGAGCACTTTACAAGAGAAAACTTATTTGCGGAGCACTATCACTTCTCCTGTGCCAAAGGCACGTATGTGCATTTTTGGCTGCTTTTATCTTATTAGCCGACATTTTATTATGCAATAGTAAACGAATTTGATTTCGAATTTTGATTTACTCAAATTTGAATCTAAACTTAATTTTCCCAATCAAAATCATTAAAAGCTGGAAATTTAATCTTGTTTTCTAGAAACATCAATTAAAGATATATTTTCTTACATGTTTTTATTTATATGTTATACCTTTCTTTGCTCATAAAGACAAAGATATTTTCACCAACATAGGTACTAAACCCAATGACAGCAGTATTAACGATGGAAGGTATTTTTGAAGCATTTGGGCGCGTAAAACGTCAAGTTTTATTTTATTCGAAATGTTACATTTTTCACAAATTTCAAAAAATAGTAATGGGGAACTTAAGCACATAAACGAACAACAGTGCCACCGAATCTCTTTCTGCTCGTGGTTTCGCCTGGTGCAATCTTTGGGCTTCATGGACATTCTCGATGTTTCGCGTGGCTACGTGAAGGTGCACAATATTGCCAATCTAGCGAATTTGACCTTCCTTTGGCTGAAAAAGTTTCGATTCAGCGACAAGCGGAAGTGTTTTATAAATGTGTTTGTTTTCAACATTTTTGACCGGAAATCCAGCGTTTTTTTTGTCATTTTTGAGCACTAGAACAGGCAGAGCACTTGAAAAACTTTCGAGGAGTACAGGTTCAAAGCGGCTGGTCCATTCTGAAGCTTTATAGAATGAAATCACACACCAAATACAGGGTGTTCCACTCACTCTCGGCCATTGATTTTCGCTTATATTAATCAAAGTAATGGTTGTAATTTAATAAAAATTGCTACGGACATATCTTGGTGTGTGAGAAGCGTGGTGACATCAAAGAAAATGTTGGAAGTGATGACCATGGGCACAAAGGCAAACCTGCATACGCCTCTCCATATTATAGAAGACTACCACCGACATATCAGTAGTCACAGCATCAATTTCCTGCTGAATGTTGTCTTTCAGTTGCATAAGAGTCTGTGGCTGTACTGCATTCAAACACAAACCACACTATAATCTTGATCACAACATGAACACAAGACCACACTCGCACGACTGCAACACGTAAGTAAGCACGCGTCCGTAAGACAACATGAAATGGCCGACTCATTCAGGCGCACGCCTAGAACGATTATGGCGCCAATTTTCATGATCGCACCACGCTCCTCACACGCCAAGACATGTTACGACAATTACTCTGATTAATATAAGCAAAAATCTGGGGACGGGAGCGAGTGAAGCACCCTATATATATACAAATTATATACAAACTATAATTAGAACCACCTATATATACAAACTATAATTGAAACCACCTATATATATACAAACTATAATTGGAACTAAAATGTTGGGCGCAAGTATTTAGTAAAACTATGTTAAATCTAAATTTCTGACAAGTTGAAATTAAATAAAAGTAATTAAGAAATTTGAGCAAAGCGCAAAACTTTAATAAGTGAAAATTTGCAAAAAAAAATTCAGTTGTTAACATTAAAGAGAAAATTAAAATTAAACAGACATGGTAATTAAGGAGAAAAGTTGAAATTAAGGAAAAGTAATTAGAAAGAAGAATTTAAAATTTGTAAAAGTTAAATAAGATTTTTGACTCCCGCGTGACTGAAGAATATATCATATTTAAAAAACATTTTAGCAAAGGTCGACAGCAAAGAAATGATTTGTTTTCCTTCTCCAGGTATCATAACCAATAGTTTTTTTACCTGAAAGTAAATGGCCCACTTGTGTGACGTCACCGATATCACTCCTCCATTTGAAACGTTCTATATATTGCTCGCAGTGAAATGGAGCTCATGAATCAAAAATCTCAAAACCTAAATCGCTATTTTTGCCAATATAAATATACTACATTCAAATACTTTCTGGTCATATAAATATATATTTCATGTAAATATATTCTTGGAACAAAAATATATAGTATGCTATTTTTAAATCAAATGTAAATAGTGTTTCTTACAAATCTATAAATATTTCAATATTATAAAATACATAAATACCTACTATTCTTTACGAATTTTTGTTTTCTATATGATTGAAATGCTACTTAAATTCTAAACAGTAGTAATAATGCATAAAAAAGATATTCTTCAAAAAAATACGTGTATTTGAAGTTTATAAAATTTGTTTTATGGTATAATTCTCACTCTCTTATTAGTCATAACATGTAGCATAAACTTTTATATAATATTCGCTGGCATGAGCGTTAAAAGATATTCGAGATGTTACTCATAGTATCATATAATCAACACTTATATTGTTAAATTTTCCAGTAGTTTTTTAACACATTTATATTATTAAATTGTCCAGTAGTTTTATAAAATAAACTCGTTATTAAAATACATTTAATCTACCATCATTAGTTTTTAGGTTTTTCGCGTTTTTAATTGATTCCGTGAAACAAAATTTATAGATTACTGCAATTTCCATAAAGTAATTCAGAACTTAACTAAACTTTTGTTAGAAGGGGTCTGTCTTTTGAAGAAATAGTGTAAAAATAAGAAACTGGGGATTTATTACGTAAGTAAATAAAATTCCTTCACTAAAGTTATTTATATAATAAACGCTAATTTTAGTGGGAATTGACGTATATATATATATATATATATATATACATGCTTGCTTGCTTGCGGCTCAAAGACTACAGTGGTCATGCTGCGCCGGGACCTACTGTTTTCCGAGGAATCCGAACCTCTTAAGGCCTAGGGAACCAAACCCCGGACTACAGTGAGCAGTGCGATCTTTATGAGATCTCTGAGTAAGCGTTCTTTTTGCACTGCTGGGAGTCGAACCCGGATTAGCGGCGCACTAGGAGAACGCGTTACCACACTGCGCCACCGCAGGGCGTATATATATATATATTTACGGAGTGGCATTTTAACAAAGTAAAGGGGTGGTTCCCGAATTCTTGGCGCCCTTGCTGAATCCAAGTTTCCCCAAGGCACCCTATGTCAAATTCTAACAAATATATTTTTTCTATGTGAAATTCTGACAAGTGCACTTAAGTAAAAATAAATAAAACGCGCATTGAAATCACAAAAAGAGTAATTGGAAAAATTCAACTAATTATAAATAGTGGAATAAATGAGTTTGTTTATCACCGCAAATTTCTGAAATCGTAAAATCGAACTGGACAGTGCTGCTACCCTCATTCCCTTTTTCCACATTCATTGTCGCGAGATACTTAATTTTATCGCATCGACCACAGAAAAATTCGGATTCTTCATAAAACAAAATTATGAAAATTTTGTAATATTATTTTACGTTGCCCCCTATGAGGAGCCGCGGTGCACGTAGTATTTGGAAAACTGACGTAAAGGGTTCCAGTAATGATAGTGATAGATTTGACGGAAATTTAGGATCATGTTAGGTATAGTCAAACTGACGAATCTGGTCGCTCCAGTTGCCATTAGCGACCAAATTTTTACTAAAAGTATCTTCACGAAATTTCCTCGTCTTTCACCTTCTGGATAAAAGTTAAAAATTCATACAGAAACTTCCATTGTTTGCACAGTAATTTTGCGATTGATATATAATCATTTTCAACTCAGTCTGAACAGTAATACACTTAAATGATAAAAAAAAAACATGCATTTTATATAATGTTAAGACAGATTAATAGATACATTTGGTGTCCAATACACCAACATCACTGCCTATATACAAGTTTAAGCCACTTTTCGACCTTAAAGCAGTATCCATATGCCGTTTATTCGAGTCTCATGGCGTAAGGGTTATGATCTTATTCATAAAGTAAATAAGTATCCAAATATCCTTTAAATATGAAGCTCAGATTGATTTGTCACAACTGCGAAAGGGTCCACTTCATCCGTGACATTCTATGTAAATTATACATTGCATCAAATTAACCGACATTACGTTCGTTATGACAGAGTTTCACTGTATTTTAAATCGAAATATCAGTTGCGAGTCACAAAAAAAAATTAATATGGCGAGTATGTAACAATTTTGAGAAATCAGACAAATGAATCACCATAATCAAATAAATCCTACGTTACACAGAAGAAACGAACTATCCAAATTTAAAATGATGAATGTGCCTTTCACTTAAGCCAAAGAGATGCCAAATAAAGGGGATCAAAAGAACAACTTGCATGAGCTAAAGAGCTATTTCATTAAAGGGAAAAAAAAAATAGAAAACTAACTGATTTAATTCAGTTCAATAATTTCCCTTGTCGTTTCCTTGCTCAATTTCCAGTCAGTTCCCTGAAGTGGGATATAGCCAAAAGCATCAGATAAATGTCAAGGGATTTGTTTACGTCGGTTTCACTTCAATCACTTTATAAATTTTTTTATTCATTAACTTCATTTATGGATTTACTTATTTTACTCCATTTTCAATTCGGTTATCTATTTCATTCATTCAATTTATCAAGACATTTCACGCATTCAGTTTCTTTCTTTTGATTTACTTCCTTCATTCAGTTTCTTACTTTTATTTCACTTACTCAGTTTCATTCGATTTATTTTATTCATTCACATACAGTTTTTTTTTCTCCTAATACAGGATTTATTCCTCTGTTTCAAATTTATTGATTTATTTGATCTCATTCGTGCATCCATGAATTTAATTATAATATTTGTAAATTTCATCTCTAACTTTTATATTTATGTAAGATATTATTACCCTTCACAGGGATAACACAATTGCCAAATAATGGTCAACACACAAAGCCACCGGGGCGAGTTTTCGTGGGGGAGTTTATTTTTTACTTAATAATTTTCGACACCCACATAGAAATACGCTCAAACTGAAGATGTATTTGTTGTTAGGAGAAAAATAGACGCCACCCAAGCGTCTCTTTCTCTCCTAATTAAATCCAGCTCTAGTTTAAGTTTATTTCTACATGGGTGTCGAAAACTATTAAGTAAAAAAAAAAAACACTTTTATTTGACTATTTCATACATAAACATCCGACAACAGTTCTTTTAAAAGAAAATGAAACGCGTATCTACCTCGTGGTGTTTTCTAGCTAGCTATTTATTCTTCGAATAATTCGAAACCTACATAAAAATATCAGCTAGCTCTCTGATACAGTTGAGGCTGTTTATAAGACTATTCTAGGGACCGGAAACACACATCTTTATAGACCAGGTTAAACTTGATACGGTATTGGGACTGCAGGGATCATTGTTATTGACTGCTTCATTGTTATTGGCAATACCACTGTGAATAGATTTCACTGTGTTATCAATCAATCCGCATGAACTACGTAACTGATAACAAAAAAATTCAATGTTTAATTCATTTCAGTTGAGGAATTGAAACCTGAGAAGGAAAGAATAAAATTATAATAACGAAATAAAATTTGTTTTCTTACCAATGGCACGCACTTTGGTAACGGAGAAAAAGGAAACTGAAAACATTACGAAAAAGTTGAAATAGAATGAAATTCAAAGAACATGAAATGGATTATTGACGAACAACACAAAATTTTTGTAAAGCCCTTAAAAATAAATAACGAATGGAGCTTTAGAGGAAACTGAAGGTGAATAAAATGCATGAAAAGAATGAAAATGACACAGACTGAAAAAGAATGAAAATGACACAGACTGAAACAGATTATAAATTGGATTTGCATGAAAGATTGAGAAATTTGGAGCGATTTTTCTATCAGCGGGCTGACAATAACTGGAAAGATTCAAATTCATTGTACTTTTTTGGAATAATGAATATTATCAAAATATTTTAATTGAGTGATCAGGTAAAATAAGTAGACTAAGGAGCTGAGCATATAGAAAAAAATTCCCGAGAATTAAAAATGTAATGTCTGTATTTACATTTTGCTGCAAATAATTTATGTAATTTACATTGAGGCACTCTCTATTACATCATTGCGGATTCAATTCTGTGCCCGAAAAACGATATAATTCTTCACAGATGGAAAAAAAGCAAAGGAAGTTACAATTTTTTCCCAATTCCCTATATAAATGGATTTTTATGAAAAGGAGACATTTTTTATTCTCTTTGTGATCTAATATTTTGCTCGACAGGTTCTATTTATTGGAATTAAATTACACGAGGGATGGTACGTTCTTCGTCAGGGGAAAAAAAACTGCTGCAGCTACGAAGAGTAATCCGTTAGGATGCAATAATTATTTTGAAGGTTCCTACCTACGAGAATGCGATAGTTATTTTGAAGGTTTCTATCAACAAGGATGCAATAGTTATTTTGAAAAGGGGTACGGTACAAGCTGCGCCATTGACTGCCCAAATTTTTCAGGAGTACTGAAAACAGTAAAGTAACTGTCCAGAACAACCGAAACAGGACAGGAAAACTGAAAGCGAGATAAAGGCAGAATAGTGAAGTACGGAGATCATATATAATAGAAATAGAATATAAAAAAAAGTAGTTTCTTAGACAAATGAAGGGGGCGGGTGCATATAGTTCTCGTAGTTCACAGTCGAGTACACTAAACGTCTGCGACAGCCATTTTCAATTGCCTCAGCAAAGGAAAGGAGATTCGTAAAAATGGAGATGTCGACAATAGCTCAACCTCAAACGTAGTCATAGGGAAAATTACATCTGTAACAAAAACAATCTTTTTTCCCAAACAAAAAAGGTCCAGTTTGAGCTTATTTATGCGTGGGTGTTGAAAATTATTGTAAAATAAATTCCCCCCACGAAAACTCATAAGAAACTTGTCCGGGTGGCTTTGTATGTTCACCATTACTTGGCAATTGTGCTATCCCTGAGAAAGGTAATCATAAATTACATCCCTGTACAGTGGAACCTCGATTATCCGTCTCCCGATTTACCGTCTTTCTCGCCTAACCATCGGCGTCAAATTCAAGTTAGGGCCACTCCGTTAACATCGACAATGAGACAATTTTACACACTTGTGAGGCTCTACCCGCAGGAGAAAACATTGAAATTAATGACGTTGGTGAAGGGATGGACATTGATAAACTTGAAGCAGGTTTCGAGTTCCTAAGTGACGACGAGCTCAATCAGCAAGTGTTAAACCCCAATGACCCTAAAGAAAACGATGGAGTGCACAGGAGGCTAGAGGACATACAAAAACCAGCACCCATGCTGAAGCAGACTATATGCTTTACAAGTACACTGACTGGTTTGAACAGCAAACTGAAGCAGATGCTACTCAGCTATTACTGCTTCGAAGAGTACGGGAAATGGTAGGAAAAAAAACCAACAAAACAACCCTGCGTTTTTTAACCAAGGGGCTGTTTAAGTATTACGTAAGCACATTTCTGGCCATTTTATACTCCCCCCTCCCCCTTGTAAGAAAAAATAAGCAAATGCCTGACCCCGATCTTCATGCTTACGTAACATTTTGGTTATCTATATTTATAAAAATACATACACATATATTACTAACACATATATATAGTATACATTACGAAGCTACGTACATTATACATATTAAAATATAAAGGACAATAATATAATATTTATATATAATAATATA
>QLNU02015270.1:58660215-58688017 GCA_006491805.2 Dysdera silvatica
TCAGATACATGGAGAACAAACTCAGTAGTTTTGCTTTCCAAATATTCTGGTTTTTTTTTTTTGTAACGAATTTTCGAATTTTGTTATTTTTCTACCAGAAATTCCACATCGATTCTTGAAACGTGATATAAAACTGAGAGATGTGCCGCGAGATATGATCGGTCGCCAACTGCTGCACCGTGGTGTGTGGACAGCCACCAGGTGCCGGGTGGCATACGTCATGCGGCATAGTTTGACTGTACTTCTCAGAAGGTATTTTTACGTGGCGGTGAATGCAGGTAGACGAGAGAGAGAGAAAGAGAGAGGATGCACATTAAACATAATATTTATTTGGAGGATGAGGGGCACTGGCCACGGCAAGGTGCCGGGTGTTCGTTAGGTTGCGTAAGTGACATATTGAGGGTCGTTACCACGGCTGTCAGCGGCCGTCTTTTCAGGTCGAAATCTAAGTAGCAAGAGAGTGTTGATCGGTCCGAAACTTTACTTCGAATGATTTTTGTGGACCGTGATTGGACAATTGAATACTGACGCAATAGTTTATATATAAATTTCTATTGGTCAGTTTGACCCCACAGAGGGGAGAACTTGCTGTGAGTTATGTTAACGTTGAGCTGTCTTTCTTGACAGTTTTTGCCCATTAAATGAAAATATATGGGAGAGGGTTCGAAGTTGGATAATGCTTGTATCCTTCGTTTTTGGTGGAAATTCCAAGGAGTTGGTTGTACGTGTGACTCATTGCCAAATGTCCATGAGAATGGAATTTTGGCGCGAAACAGAGTTAGAATGAGCCTGTGGAGGAACCGCCACACTACTATGGAGCAAACTTACGCAACGCGCAAGGGCCCACTTCAAAAGTGGGTCCCAAATTTTGCCAAAAAGAACTGTAAATAAAATAAACATAAATTTTCTATTTGCTTTTTCTTTCTTTTTGTTTTCTCTGAGGAACGTAGTTTTTAATTATTATTATTAATTTTTCTATTTAATGGGCAATATAGTAGACCATCCATAAGTTCTAAGCTATCCTTCGTAGATATAGTGAGTTTTATGGCCCATCAAGATCTATTGCCCAAGGGCCTAGATGGTGGTAAGGTCTTTATCCCGGCTAAACATTGAAATATTTTCAAGGATGTACAGTGGCCCCACTTCTCCTGTCGTTAGCAGAAAGGAAACAGAAGCACACCCAAAATCGAAGACAGCTGAACGCTGATAACTTTCTCCGAGCCCACCCCCCAAAGTTGAAACTTCTTCTTGGGGGGGGGGACCCTTTTTATGATTTTTCGCAAGAGCCCAAAAGTTTTCAGTTTCGCCACTGAGTGTTTCTGTTGATTATCTAGCAAGAATGCAATTGTTTTCTCTCGAAGTTTCGCTCCAAAAGACGTTACTTCATTACCACAAACTAACAAAACATTGGCTGGAATCATCAAGGTTAAAAGTAATTAGATCAATTAACGAGTAATTAACTTTCCGCCATTCAGTAGACTGGCTTCGAGGGAATAATTGAATATTTTTTTCATTACCCGTGGATTCCTTAAAAATGTTCTCGTGCATTGTCTATTTTTTCCTTGCTTAATTGATGGCAAGTTACAAGGACCAAATTAATTATGGCCACGCTTCAGTCGATTTTCCTTTTTATTAATTTCTAATTAAAAATAATCAGAGTTCTGCTATCATTGATCAACTTCATCCATGGGCTTAGCATATTACTTTCTAGCTGAGCTTCATAGATCTTTATGTTAAGCTTCAGAGGATACAGTATTTTTCTTTCTGCATCTTCTCTTTCTTTCTTTCCACTGCCCCTAATCAAAGCGTTCATTGTGATAAGTTTCCTTTACTGAAACTCTAATGTTTCGTCTATTGCATTAAGATCAATATCTTGTGAAATTTAATAATTAGTAAATAAATACCCTCACGTTATTTGACACAAAAACAAATTTCACTATGTGCACTTAACACATAAACTAATCCGTTACACGCTGCGTAATGGATGTAATTAAAACTAATTTTCTAAACGATGTTCCTTTCTTTTTCTAAATAAAATAACGCTAATATAATGAAATAAAATGGATGCATTAAAAAAACATTTATCGCCAAATACAATACAATATGGTTTTTTTTTCAGATGTACTAATATATTACAGTTCTTCACAAATGTCACACTAGATTTAAACTAATAAAATACCGATGACTGGAAAAAAAGCTAGCAAGTTCCAGCTTGAAGAACCCCAGTCAGCCCTAAAAATTAATGACATAAAATTTATGATCAATAACTGGTAGTATTTGCTGAACATCATTCCTATGAGCTATTACTGATACAATTTCTCAACAAAATTTTGCTCATCAAGCAACCTCATCATGTTCTTCCTCCGTTTCTATATCAATCAAAAAGGTTCGTTTCCCCTAGACTAAATAATATATTCTCGTGCAATCATATGCTCATTTCTCCAGAGAACATGTAATCTTCGGGTCAGTGAGTTTGTTTTAGATTGGGAAGAACGGTCAGGGGCGGACATAGACATTTTGGAGAGGGGTCAAGGACAGAATTTGCCATGGTCTTGGAATAACACCCTTCATTTATCATGAAAGTTGGAATTTTTTGCAGTGAAAAAATATATTTTGGGGGATCATAATCCCTGTAATCACCCTGTGTCCGCCCTTGCGAATGGTACTATCGATAGAGCATAAAAAATAATGTTAAAGGCTTTAATGTGTGAAGTGACTACGGAAACAGCAGAAATATATTTGTTACTTTACTCATATCCACATAAAAATATTATGAAGAGTGTACAAAATAAATGGAGGGACCATGATCAAACGAAGTTCTCTGAACAAATAGCTTTTAGAATTAAAACAATCTTACTCGTATGCAGTTTCCGCTGTCAGAGAGAAATGTCTTCAAAATTATATACGGCGATCGATTTATGCAACAACCTACAATTTTTTTCTTTGTGACTAGGACCTATTGGTTTATTTGTAACAGGATTGTCCAGCCTTTTTGGATAACGGGCAGTTTAAAAAAAATTGCTGATCTCGCGGGCCAGTTTCGAAAAAAACTTCAATTTCTTCCGACTATTTCTTTGTTCACCTACGATATAGGAAGAAGTTCCCCTTGCTGTCCCCAGGGGTTTTCTTTGTTTCTGAAAAAATATCCAAAATTTTTGTTTTGGGAATTTTTTTTTATTCAAAACAGCTGTCGACGGACCGGGTTGTAGCCCTCGGACCGTAAGTCGGGCAACCCTGATTTATAATGAACGAAGAAGTTTTGCATGACGTCAGTTCGGTTTCGAACCAGAAACCTTTGCGCTTCCATCTCGATGCACTGACCACCAAGCTACAAAGAACAGCTACCCACGACCTTTTTCTCCTACTTATATTTATCAGAAAGAAAGAGAAAAACTGTTCTTTTCTCTGTTCTAAGATTTTATGGAACTAGTTTCATTTTCAATTTCTATCCTTATTCGTATTATTATGCGACACATTTGCAAACAGTTTCTTTATATTCGAAAATAAATAATATCGAATCATGGAGTCACACATTCAGTAGAATCATTATCTCAAACTAAATTAATGGGATTTATTTTTACGGTTCTACTTTCAGACTCGGAAACTCTTTTGAATCATAAGTGTCTGAAAAAAAATCAATTTTTTACGAGTTCTTTGTTTTAAACTTATATAAGATAAATGAAGTTGAGACAAAAAACGGGATCTGCTGAAGTATATATCCTATCAAAATTGTTAAAAGGAACCATTTTTTTTATCTTTATAATGAATTTACAAACGGGAAAATTTCCTGAGCCGGATGACATATTTTCCCAGGTAAGGTTTTTTCTTTAAAAAAAATATGCCTTAAAACCCTATCTAATATATTACTCGAGTTCATTCACGTAAATTTAGGAAATGCTAGCTGGGCTTTAGAAATAGTTTAATTTCTTTGATGCCTGACCGGAGAATAATCTCATAAGTATTTCCAGCCTGTTTTTAAGGAACTAGAGATAAAAATCTTCCAAGTGGTTAGCTACTAGTATTTTATTTTGTTTGCTTTCGGGGAAGGAAAATTATTTTAGAATGAAGAGAACAAAAAAAAAGTAAGTAATAATTAAATAAAGAATCTTAAAACTTTGCAAAAAAGGAAGAAATCATATAACTTTATTTTGGAAAAATCTAACTATATCAAAAATATTATAAAAAAAAAGATAATGCAAACGATACTATAAGAAATATGATATAGAAATAGTACATATGGATGATGCACGATCATATAGAAAATACTGAATAAGTACATACAGGCGTAGTACTGCAGATATAGAATCAGAAGATGCAGATGATAGAGAAGATACAAAAGCATATATATATATATAAGCATACACAGTACGTACAGATATAGTAGATATAGAAACAGTACAAAATGATACAAAACATATAGAAGCAGTACATTTAGGAGATACAGAAGAAATGTATACAGAAGACACAAAAGCAGTATATGCAGAAGGTACAAAAGCAGTATATACAGATGATATAAAAGGTACCGATGATGCAAAAGCAGCTACCGGAAATAAACGTTAAGCGCACAGTGGATGCTGTCTAAATTAAAGGTAATTGTTTTGTACTTCGTTTAATATATTTGGATATTTTCGGAAGCACTTTTAATTTTAATCGTTAATTTTTAACTAAGGCTGTTTCGTTAAATCACGTTCTGTGAAATATCGATTAGACTGAAACGACTTATTTTTCTATGAAAGAGTTACATAGCTCTTAACTTTTTTGTGGAACGTTTAACAAATAAGACAATAATTTGCAAGTTAATGAACAAACCACAACGTTTACAACATTAATCATAAAAAAAATTAACGCTCCTGATGTTGTGCTAACTGCCCGTTTCTAATTTAGGATTACTTTTTGTAAGTGTTAACACGTAGTATTGCCGTTCTTCGTTATGACTTAACACGTCCTTTATGTAACGGGGAAATGTTTACTTCATGTATGTTGATATTTTGAAAATTTATAAAATCTTGCAGTTCTCAAAATCTGAGACGCATACTCATACTTTTCTTATTGCCTATGAATGTTTTCCTTTTTCTTTCCACATAAGATGAAATGAATATGAGCATACGTACCTACCGCAAGGTTATATTATTAACATTACGCCCATATGGGCGCAGGGGAGGCTCGAGCCCCTCCTAGCCGTTTAAAAATTTTATTTGCCCGAACCTGCTACGCATTTACTTTCAAAAGTTTTATAGTCACATTTTAAAATAAGGTACTTTTTAGCTCATTACTAATTGTCAAGCAGTATCAATTATTTTTGTAGCGTTTTGGTATCTTGTACATTCACTAAAATTCTCGACAGCTTTGAGAAGGAGGTAATAATGTTTTCAGCCCTTAAGAAACATTCCCTTAATTTTTTTTTCAGCACCTCTACCCCATTAGAAGTACACGTATATGCCGATGATATTATGTACCGTATATAAATTATATTATGTACTATATTACCAAGATATATGAAAACATGGTCGCTCCATTAATGGGGCAGGAGGCTTGGCTTCCACTAGGCCCAGCAGTTTCACGAAGTGTGGTCGGTGGCTTATCAATTGTCCATGGAATCATCACTAAATTATAGAAAAAAATAGGAACTGCCGGCGTAGCTAGAATTTAGGTTCTGGTGAAATTTAAAGCACTTCTCATAAATATTGCTTGTTATAAACCCACCTTAGAAGGTTTTGCGGAAAATTTGAATCTTCTGAATAGAGCCATGCTATCTACATTACTTATTTAATTTAATCCACGATGTCATTTTCATTGTAAAATTTTACAAAATGAGTTCGTAACTAATGCTTCCTGTATCATATAGTACACTCTAAATTTATTTCGTTTCAGGTACGTTTAACAATAATCAAACAATATGTTATGAACATGGTAGGAGATTTCATCTCTTTTTTTCCGGGAAAGCTGGTGTTTTTTAAAGTAAAAAAAAATGCAAGCCAGCTCAAAATTTTCCACAAAAGGAGTTAAAATTAACTGCAAATTACATTTTAAGCAGTGGTTCTCGAACATTTTGGGTCGCGGAACCCTTTCTATGAAATAATTTGACCGCGAAACCCAAGTCTTTTTCACTTTTTATATGCTTTCCCTAGGTAGAGCCTACATGTAAGTTAGTTTCTACACCACTCGCGTGATATTAAAATAATTATATAGTAATCGTAATGTTGCGAAAAATAGTTTTCCAAAAGTTAGGATCAGCCATTCATTTTTTACTGAACAATTGAATTAATTTTTCTGAAATTGTTCTTTCATTTTCAATTCCCATTTCATTTCATTTTCTGCCACGTAACCCCTAGAGAAGCAGGGTGAAGCCCTCGGGGTTCCGCACAGTTTATGAACCTCTGTTTTAAGGATGAATAAATCACTCCTGTCGGAGCTCTTAAAGACGTATATAAGCATGCCAACAAATCCCATAAATCGAGGGTTACTTTGATTACGTCATTCCTTGCGGTAGGCTGGGGGATGTAAGGATGGCGGTGGCTAAATAGGGCTTAATAATATTAACCATAGTTGCCAACCTCAATTCCAGTAAATATATTTTTTAATTAGGGACCCCTCCCCGTGGTCCGCGATAAATAAAGAGATTTTTAAAATGGTCCGTGAGCGACTAAAGTTTGAGAAACACTGCCCTAGCTGTTGTTTAAATATTTGATTTGCCCGATTCTGCTGGGCGTTTACTTTCAAAAGTACAACAATGAATTTTAAGTGATAGCTACAACGCATCTTATTATGAACCGATGAATCAGAAATGTTTTCAGGAGAGGGTGTGTTATGTATCGTGTGCGCATGCGTAGATTTGAACGCCCAGGCTGTACATGGGATGCGGTGATAGAGCTGACTGCCCATTAGCAAAATTTTATGAGTTTTTGATACTCTTTGCATTTTAAAATAAGGTACTTTTTAGCTCATTACTGATCGTTAACAGTATTAAATATTTTTGTAGTATTTTAGTATCTTGTATATTTATTAAAATATTTGACATCCTTAAAAGAGGTAATCGATTTTCTTGGCCCGCTCCCCCCCCCCATAAAAATACTGATATGGGCGCCCATGTTATGTACTCGCTGTTGTTTTGGTATACATTTAAGATAGTCTTCCATGGTTCGTAGATATGAATGAATATAATAGGAAAGAGGAGATTATTCCTACAGCATTAAAAATGCAAATTTCGATGGACATCCAAATTGCGCTGAATCCTAAGACTATTCCAAATGATATTATAGTAACTTTGTACATGGTTAACAGCACTATTAAAGGAAATTTAACCTTTTTATTTTATCTTTGATGGTATTATTACAACTTGTTACACAGACATAGCTTGATTTTCGTTAATTTTTTTAAACTTCTCCGATTTTGTAATTTAAAAAAGTATCAGTAAGAAAAAATTTTATCAAAAAGTTTTACAATGGACTTCTTATAAATTTGTATTGCACCAAAGCATTAAATCGGTCTAGTTTCGTTTCTTCTTTCCGCAAAGTAGATGAGATTTCAACGTTCTTGCGAAGATTTTAGAGAAACCTGTCCAGAATTAGTTCGCTGCGCCATCTAGTAAGCCAATATGTAACTATAAATCGACTCCTAAAAGTGTTAAGCTAATCTTCCGCATATTTCTTTCTCGAAATTAAAACTAATGAGCTTATGGCAAGCTATACATCAATATTTAATACGTTCAGTAATACATTTCGAATTAAGAATATTACAAGAATCATTGTAGAACTATCCCATTAATTTTAATGGCTCTATTTTATGGATTTTAAATATACGCCACATAGATATTGCGCCACTAGGCATTAAATTTACACCTATAATTTTGAGCTCTCTCTTTTCACGTATAAGTGGTATTTTTACCACTAAATATGACTCTTCTACTACAAATTATTTATCAGGCGATATAGCGTATTTTAAAGTCTATTATTTTCGGTATACATTCACAAACTTCTCGGTAAACATGTGTAACAAAGTGAGAACGCGTTGTAAACAACAAACTTAATTTTATAAGTCAAGTAATGTCAAAATTTTAATGAGTTTTAACATAAAAAAAACAGCATTAGAATCAGGTCCGGATTATCGCATAAAAAACAAGAAAAAGATCTCACAAATCTTGGTAAAAAAATGGGCACAGGTTTTAGAAATATATGTTTTAATCAGATATAAAACATATTTCGAAGGCTTTTAGCCCTCTTTAAAGAAGTTTATATAATAATGCAATTATGTAAGCTTCTTTGAAGAGGTCTAAAAGCCTTCGAAATATGTTCTAAAAAATGTGCATATTGTGGGTGTGTTTTCTCCAAGATTTATGATATATTCAGCACAGTGAGTCGCTTGACTTCCAAAGAAGAAAATGTCTATAGGATTCGCTTTTTCATTTTATTTATTTATTTATTTATTTATTTATTTTTTGGTGCTCTAGCGGGATGAAGACTCGACACTGCCTTAAAATCGTTGCCAATTAGACCTTACCACTAGGGTAGTAATTCTATGGCGATGCGAGTTTCCAAAAATTTCATAGTTTTTTGTATGTACTTATCATGTTACCTGTACTGCCTTTGTTTTCAAAGTTTAAAATTTAAATTAAAAAGATCGATTTAGCTAGGGATTAAATATAGAGAGCATTTTCGTTAGGTCAAAGATCCTCGTTCCATGCGGGTGCTACTGTAATTACGCAGACTTAATTTATATTTCAAGGGGTGCGAAAAAAAATTCCCTAGAGCTGCACGAAACCTCAATCTGTCCCTGATTAGAATCATTGCAAAAAGCTTGGGAAGATATTGACAAAAATGGCGACATTTAAAAATTAACTTTATAAACATTTTTTTTCTCTGTATTGCCTTACACTTCTTTAAAAAAAATTATATTAATTTAACAATTTTATTAAGTTGAATAAATAGCTTGGCTACTAAAGATAAGACGGACTCAGCTCGTGCACGAAACGGGCGCGGGACTTATATTTCATGTAGTTTTCGGGCTCGGGTGAGCCCTGACGCAATAGACGAATGCAACAGAAACTGACAAATGACTTTTCTATATCATAATGCTCCAAGGAATTCAGCTATGTCATTTTGTTTCGAGAATTGTAGAAATACGTATATATAAATGAAAATTCAACGGATTTTAAATAGTGTAGGTTATCAAATATTTTTAAATTTAAATCGGACGTCAAGGGGATACTTGAAGCTTCGGACTTTCGCCCCGAAAAAGAGATGGAACTCTATTTCTATTGGCTACTACCAATACTTTTTTAGATATACCCTCAGCCACGCCCCTCCCAATTCCCCCCTGTCCAATTCAAATCAAGTCAACCCGCAGCCTTACATTTCCCACACATTATATTGCATTTAAAGCTTGAATTTCTCTAATGAAGACTCTCATAAAAGCGGTTATGGCACTATAACAAAATTTATCCCATTTTTAGCTGAACTTTTATTCATTATATGGTTTACATTATTTTTGATCTTTTCATTTTTGGCAATGCTGTAAAATCCATTTACCGTATAAGTATGCACAACGACAAAACAATAATGAGCACATGGAACCATATTTTCGTGAAATTATTTTGTAAATCTTGTCATCATTAATGAATGATAAGATACTGTAATTCTCTCTATAACGTCATTGTAATTGACGATTATTTATGACTAACGACTGCAATTTTCAATCACAAAAAATGCTTTATAAAATTATACACATTTCGATTCGCATGGTTTTTCGGTTCAGAAATTATTCTTCCTCTTGTAAATCGCTCAGGGGAGAAATTATCAAGTTTTAAATTACATGATTAATAAGATATGCTTAATTTATATCTTTAGGTCATTTTGTTCTCATCCCTATTTTTTCAGTTCCAGTCCAACTGATGCCTAAAGAAGTATGTATGTAAAAGAAGTAATAAAAAGGAGCGTTTTTCACTAAGTTAAAATTTTTGTAAAAGAAATATTTACTCTTACGCTAAATTTTTTTCTGAAGAAAAAACAAATATTGAGAAAAGTATGTTTAAACTACCTGCGCCATTTTATTTACCTTTCTAAATGTGATAGAGTTTTTAAATAACTTCCTTTTCTTCCAAAAAATAACGGGAAATTGAGATAGCGGAAAAACCCACGTAAAAAAAAAGATATTAACGATGACTACTATAATCATGTAAAACTAGTTCTCGAAATCGAAAAGAAAAAAATACTCCAGCGTTCTGTTTTTTAAATAAATTATATTTTTTGAAGGAAGTGCTTTTTCTTTCAAAAGCGGGACGCAGCTCGGAAATTGGCAAGTAGTAATGACATAGTTTAAACGCTTGTTTCGAATGTGATTCAATTCATATAATCTTCTTGTCTAACAAGGACTCGTTCCATTTTGAAATTGGACACGTGCCGTTTTCAGCGGGAAAAAATATATTCGTTTCCTGTGGAATAATGCGCTCGTGTGTTCCAAAGAATTTGATTGTTCAGTTGAATTTGCCATGAAAATGACAGTTGCAAAATTAGAGATTCCGGAAACTAGAAAAGTAATTGTTTTGATTAGTAAAACAATTTCCTTTCTGTTTTATTAAGGAAAACGACATCTAAAGAACGGGTGACTTCGCGGATATTGGCAGCATTTGTGCCCTCTTGTCTGCTTGAAGGCACTCGAATGGGAACTTTCTTAGTCCTTTAAAACTGGTGACTAATAATTACCAGTTGTCAATTTCTGCTCTCGCTAATTTAAATTTCGGCTTTTACTGCTGACAGCGTTTCAAATAATGACAAACAATTTAATTGTGCCCTTTTCAATTCCAGTAAATTTTAGGAGTTGCAAATATGCTGTAAAAATCATTCTTAGGATGGAAAAGCTTAGCAATATACTATGCAAACAAAAATATACGCCAATCAATTATAATAAAAACAAAAGTACAAGTAAATCTACTTCTATAACGTGGAACTTGAAATCCAAACAAAACAGGGAATAGAGGGGGAAAATTCATAAGGACCCATATCTGAAGACTACCCAGATAGCAAAGCTCCTCCTCGGGACGTCCTGAGGACCTTCTGGACATCCTCAGGATGTTTCTAGGACGACTTTTACTATCTGGGTAATGTCTCATAATTGAATTAATGGGGACCCAGCATGGAACTTTAGTAACTTAACAAATATAATTTGCTATTTAATATGATTGGCTGAGGACCCGATCTACCGAACTGCCTATGGGCCCGCAAATCCTGCCAATTCTGATCCACAGAAACGTTTTGCAATGTAAGCATAATTGCGCTATCAAAAATCAACATAATACAGTAGAGTCTCCATATAACGAACTTCCATTTAACAAAGTTTTCTATTTAATGAAATTTTCGGCGGAACCTTGACTTTGAATGGCACTAACATGTAAATTTGTCTCCATATTACGAAAAACAATTTCTATATAACGAAGTTCTTTTTATAAAGAATTTGATTTTTTTAATTTACCTTTTACAATTTTTCAGCGGGATGGTTAGGTAGAAGGGGTAGTTGAGGATTTTAAGCAAAAAGACGGAGTTGAGGTAGCCTTCTGTATTGTGGACATAGGGTCAGTTGTGATAAATAATTCTATTGTTCTAAACTGGGAACTTCGAAGCAGCGGGGATGTATCACTCTGCAGGTGTGGCTAAGCCACGAAATTTGCTTCTCGCACATACGTGTTGCATTGTTGAAGAAAATGTTATAGATGACGTGTTCCGATATTTACAAAAGTGTGAGAATTTCTATGAACAAAACGTTTTTTATAAGAAACCTGTACAAAGCAAAATTAGTGATTATTTCTCTGTTTCAAATATGTTGTATGAGGATCATACAGATATAAAGTAATCCTCAGTCTTTACTTTTGTTATTAATTTGTACGTACTTGTATACGAAAAATATATAAATTCGTTGAAAAAGAAGAGTCTACTGAATTTAGTCTTTACTGTCCAAATTTAACCTTTTTCATTTTATCGAAATTAAGTTTCAACATTTATGTTAATTTCTATTTAACGAATTTTCCTTATAACGAAGTTTTTCAGAGGAACGATGGCACTTCGTTAAATAGAGAATCGGCTGTCTTTCCTCACTTACGTTTCACATATTGGTTATTTACATCAATCCAATTTTTAATCACATCACTGCAATGGTGCAATTTTGCAATTATGATTTGCGCTATGATGTCCACAAAACTATGTACAGTGTATAATAGGCAGTTCTGGAATAAAAAAAATACGTTTCATATCACAAAGAAAGGAAGCAATGCTTATAAGCTATATGAGAGAGAGAGAGAGAGATCTCTTTCAATCGAATCACTTTATAATGGGAGATTTGTGCGTACCGAGATCAGTACGTCGTCGACCATAATTGATCTGCTTTTCTAACCTTCCTAATCGATTACCAAGTTACATCTCCGACATTGAAAATAATATTGTATGGACAGTTTACCTAAAACAAATTCTTTCCACACATCTTATAAGTTGTTTGTTGTTAAGAAAAAGACAATGAAGAACGATTTCCACTTCCCATAGAAATCCCTCTTCGCGAATAAGCGAAAATCGTTAGCACTGTTTAAGAATATTTTTGGCGCTGATTGTAAATATGTACAGGTTTTAGAGGTGCGACCTCTGGAAGTGAATTTTTCGGAATTTCAAATTGCAACGGGAATTTGTGGATAAAAAAGTTTTTTTATAATTTTGTAAAGGGGGCAGAGGTAAACTCGGTCTTATTTGTAAACTAAACATTATAAGCCACAGTGCAGGTAAAAAACATAGAATTATATTTGACAAACGTAGGGAATTTATTCAAATTCAAACAATAAAAAAAATTCAGGAGATTTTAGCAGAATTAGGTTTTATACGATTTGTGACAAGAAAACCGGAAATGACCTCAATTTTAATTTGGTATAAGAAACTAGAAGCTATACTGCATCTTATGCATATAGAATGATACTCCGGAAGCATCGGGAACATATGTAAATTCGACTTTGAAAAACTCAGGAGACAAATTTTCTATACGATTTCTGTAAGATAGACCATAGATGGCCTCAGTTTTACCTTTGAACAAAAAACTGGAAGTTATGCTACCTCTAACGCACATAGGATAATACCTCAGAAGTGTCGGGAACATATTCAAATTGAATTTAAAAAAATCAAGAGACTTTAAAAGAGAGAAGTTTTATAGGATTTCTTATAAAGAAAACACAGGTGACCTTAATTCAAAATTGATACGAGAAAACAGAAGCTATGCTACATCTTATGTAGATAAAATGGTAATTGGGAAATATCAGAAACATATTCAAATGTAATTTCGAAAAACTCAGGAGACAATAGAAAAGACATCCTTGTATGATTTCTATAGAGAAGACCACTGGTCACCTTCAATATATTTTGAAACAAGAAGTTATGCTGCGTCTAACGCACATTGAATATTACTCGGAAAGTATTGTGGATATACCATATTTAATTTTAAAATATCGAACTATAGGATAAATATGTTTTATACAATTTCTTCAGAAAGAAGTACAAGTGACCTCAATTCTAAGCTGACGCTAGAAACTACGAACTATTCTTCATCTTCGAAAAAGGTTGTAAAAAAGCTTGGTTTAAAACCTAAAGAAAACGATGTTTACATATAGAGTGACCTACAATAATCTCCCTAAAAATAAAAATTTACATCTGGAGAAGTAATTGAGTTAACAGACCCATAATTTGCGGTTAACAAGTCTCTCTCGGGAATTCTTTTGTGTATAATATAATCGCATTATCCGTTTTTAACCGTTAAAAAGGTTCTGCTACTTTATTTCAATACATACCAAAAGTGTCCCATACGTGCTACTATTTATGTATATGGTTATGTATACAGGGAAAGTATTGTTAAGGGACAACTTCAGAAGAAATCCGGTTTTATAGATTAAATAGAAAGTTGCCCGTACAAGATACTTCATTTGTGTGCATAGCTGCATACAGGAAAAGTAGACCAAGCATTTTTTACATATTGTTACGTGATGTCCGTCGAATAAATTGAAGACTGTATTGTTCCACATACTTTAATTAACAACCATTTACAATCACATACATGTTGGAAATCTAGAACGTAAGAGGCGTGCTCATTTCTTCACCGTCGCTCTTTGACTGAGTTATCGAGAGCTCCAAATACAAAAAAGAAGGGCACGCCACTTACCAGAGGGGAAACATCAAATTCTTACCACATATTTTTTTTTATTTGAACCTAAAAATATTTTGACGCTTCTCTCCCAAGCAACTCACTACCTACGTTAGAGTGCCCTGCGGTGGCGCAGTGTGGTAACGCGTTCGCCTAGTACGCCGTTAATCCGGGTTCGACTCCCAACAGTGTACAAAGAACGCTTACTCAGAGATCTCATAAAAGATCGCACTGCTCACTGTAGTCCGGGGTTTGGTTCCCTAGGCCATAAGAGGTTCGGATTCCTCGGAAAACAGTAGGTCCCGGCGCAGCATGACCACTGTAGTCTTTGAGCCGTAAAACCAAAAAACAAACAAACCTGCGTTAGAGATGTAACGTTGCTACTAGTTTCTCTCAAAATATAATTAAAGACACCTGCGTCCTTTTGCAAGAATTGTATAATATGTATATTTCTCCGATAGGTACCATATTTATTTAAAATTGAGTTCAAATGCGTTTCTCGTGCTTCCCAAGCGTCGTGTTATATGCTTTAAATGCAGAATAGCTCCTAATTTCTTATGTCAAATTAGAATTGAGGTCGTATGTGTTTCCTTCGGAAGAAGTCGTATAAACTCATTTCTCTTAGTCTCCTGATTTTTTAAAATTAAATTTTAATATTTTCCCGACGCTTCTCGGGTATCATTCTATGTGCGCTAAATTTACATAAAGTCCAGTTTTCTGTCCAAATGTAAAATTGAGGCCATACGTGGTCCGTTTTGCAGAAATCATGTAGAATAGATTTCTCCTGAATTTTTCGAATTAGAATTTAAATATGTTACTGATATTTTTGGAGTATCATTCTATCTACGTAATATGCAGCATATCTTTTAGTTTATTATGTCAAATAAGAATTGACGTCATATTTGATTTCCTTGACATAACTCTTATAAATCTGTTCCTGTTAAAGTCCCCTGAATTAAAACTAAAATCTTATTTTAATATGTTCCCTACGTTCCCAGGGTATCGTTTTAGGTTTGTATCCTAGCTTCTAGTTTTTTATTTAAAAATAAAATAGGGTTCACCTCTGGCCCCTTTTACAAAAATCGCAACAAACTTGTTTTTTCCACAAATTTCCGTTACAGTTTGAAGTCCCAGAAAAAAGTCACTTTCCGAGGTGGCACCTCTAAAACTGTACATGTTCGTAATAAACGTCAAAACAAGCTCTCAAATAGTGTTAATGACTTTCACTTATTTGCCGGGGGGATTTCTTTTGGAAAGTGGAAGTTACTCTTCACTTAATCCTTTATCTGCAGGTAACGTATCGTCCAAACGACCTATACCTGTAATGGGTTTACCTATTATATATATATAGTAAATTAATAATAAGGAAAATATGAAATAACATAAAAATAAATTTATATACATACATACTTATATATTAAAGGAATTAAAAAAATAAATTCATTAAATGAAAGAAACGTGAGTAATTCATAAACGATATATATATATAATTTTTTACTTATATTACATGTATTTATGGACGAAAATTTTTCTTTCGTAACATTACTTAAATAATCAATTATTCTCTTAATCCCTCTAAGAAGAAATCTCTGAAAAATGTAATAAAATCTGTCTTTTTAATTTCAACCTACTCAGATTAAGGAAAATGATATATAAGACTTACTCGCAATAACGGTTTTTTCTCGCAATAAAGGGTTTTGCTCTATATGTTTTGAATGTAACCGAACAAGTGTTTTAATATTAATCTCTTTATAATGGAAATTCTACTGTTTTTCCATTTATACGTCAGGAAATATGTGTAACTTTGTAGATTATCCTCTTCAAGATTATCATTTGTAGATTATCTTTTATAGGATTATTCTTAGCAGGTTATACTTTATAAGATTATTTTATCTTTGCAGATCATCCTCTGTAGGATTATTCTTTGCAGATCATTCTTTGTAGGATTATTCTTCACAGATTACCCTTTGTACTTCTTTGTATCTTCTGTATTCTTTTAGATTATTCTTTGTAGATTATTATTTGCAGCCTTTGTAAATTATCCTTTGTATCCTTTGTAAATTAGAAATTTTGAGTAGCAGTACAGATGTAAAAACTTTATTAGAGTTTGACAACAGACTGATTAGTCTTGTCTTTTAAACAGATTAGCTTTGTCTGGACAGAATATCCGTTAAATTAAACTACACCGTTTTAACAGGATTTTCCAAAATTTTAATGAATTTCGCAATCATCGAAGTCGAGATGACAATTTCATCAATCATCGTTACCATGGCAACAGTTTCGTCAGTGCCTAACTCAAAGTGAGGACCAATACTTCTGTATAAAATACTCTTCAATAATGTGTATTTTAAGGAATTCGAACTTAAAGTCAGACTTCGGATATTAAATTCCTGTCAGTTCTAGTAAACATATCATCCATTAACATTTAAATTTCTATTAAGGAATTTAGTGATCAGTTTCAGCTTCAAGGTATTTCCTTGCTTCCATTAAAAGGAAATTCCTAAGTTCAAGTTTCTTTCGCCCCAACAATGCCTTTTAATTGACTTCTGCACCCAGGCAAAAGAAAGAATTTAAAAGACTTTTACAAAGAATTTTCTCCCATTTCCAACACAAAAGAAGTGCGTTCAACATCACGCTTCATTTAACCTAGGGCTCTTACGTTAATGTTATCAAAATAAAGACGTGAGAGTAAGACTTACTTACACTGTTTAACACGAAGAAAATTTAAACATAAAATTATTCTTTTTTAGTTTATATTTACAAAACAAACCACAGATGATTTGTTTTAGTTTGTGGAAGTTTTGATCTATTGAGCAATGTTTCGAATTTCAAATCTATTAAAATTCGAAACATCGCTCTTACAATAGGGTAGCTCTTTAGTATAGAACTATGACTCACTATTCGGTGCGGGTCCTCGGCCACGTCATTCGTGTTGGCCAATTTTAAACCCCTTGCCATGATTTCTTATGATCTTAAATGGGGCTTCTCTCTTTATATTATGAATTTAATTCTTATTTTGTTCATAAAATAAAGAACAATTCTGGCAACATTAAGAAAAACAGCCAAAAAGCACGATATCTCTCCTTCATCCCCTTGTGGACTTAGTTCTTACTCCGCCAACCACTTTTGATATTCTTTATCAAAATAGTAAGTAAATACATTTGATTTCCTTGTGCCTTTTTGCATTCGTATGCGTGTCTTCTTAACAAATGGAAAAGAATTTTTCCATTTTGGAAAAATCCAAAGTTTTAACTTTGGATTTTTCCTACTTCTCCATATAACTCCACCATATCCGAAATCTGAAGCTACAGCTTCCCAACTAATGAAATTTCGACTTTTTCAATTTCTTTGCCGTCGGGTTTAATCTTGCTATGTTTTAAAACCCTCACCGGACAACGTATATTTCTTTCTTAATATCAGTTTTTGGGACAAAATCGCTACTCGAGATTTCCAAACTTTTATTAGTGATATCTATTGAAAAATCCATTAAGCCCAAATCATCAGCTCATCTGATAATGTTGAAGTTCATAACATTCATGACCAAACCTATATTGTCTTTAGTATTTTCTTCTGCAGCTATTTTGCCATAAAAATTGAAGGGAACTAGCAATAAATATTATAATATATATAATAATAAAAATACTTTATTCCTTATTGTTTTATACATAAAAAAAAACTTCAAAAGCTTTCTGTTGGGGAAATGGAAAAGGAGAAGTACCATTGCTAGTAACGAGGCTCTTTTTCCAATAAGAAAAACAAGAAAAAGCTCGTATTCTGCAAGGAGAATACGTAGAATTTTATCCGCGCGTAAAACTCAGCATTCGTTATAAAAAGTTTAACACAATTGCCAAATATGGTCAACACAAGAAAGCCTCCGGGGCGAAATTTTTGTGAGTTTTCGTGGGGGAATTTATTATACAATAATTTTTGCCACCCACGTATAGCTTATAGCTCAAACTATATTTGTTTCCTGTCCTCATTCGTCTAGCGGTCCAAGACACTCCGGGCTAAACGGAGGGACCCTGGTTCGAATCCAGGATGGGGAAAGCGTCTCTTTTTCTCCAAAACGAATAAAGCTCTAGTTTGAGCTGTAATTAATACGTGGGTGGCAAAAATTATTGTATAATAAAAAGTTTCTCACACGCTCGGATATCATGCAAAAAAAATTTATGTGCCCGGCCTAGACCCGATGACGTCACAATGGAAGGTGAAATGTGATCCAATGTTGGAGGCTTTGGGTGATGTAGAAGGAAAATTTTTTCCAATTTGAAGGATCAGGAGAACGATGATCATAAGAAAACATGTTCTTTATTCTCAACCATACGGTCAAATTTTCCTCAATTTTGAATATACTAGGGTATAGTAGACTCTTGTTAATACAAAAAGTGAAGGACAGCTGATTTTTATCAGTAAAAACAGAAGCACTAACAGGCAGTGCCATATTTCCCAATAGGTTATACTAGGCTATAGACTAGGGCGACAAAATTTTGTGTATTAAGTCTGATATAACAAAATCAATACCATATGATATAATCAGATGTTTTGCCGAGAAGAAAGCTAGACGTCATGCTTTCCATTTAAATACCAGTGTTCGATAGGCTTTTATTTTTTGCTAAAATTAAAATTTATTTCAATAAAATTGAATTTGATTTATTATATACCAAGAAAAAATAATACTTCAATATAAGTTAATATTATGTATTATGTTGAATGCAGAAATTTTTATGCTCCTACCACTGACTGTGCATGGTGGGGGCGGACGGGTAGGAAGGGGCGGCAAAATGGTAAATCCGCCCATGCTAACAGGAGACACATTTTAGTAACAAAATCTCCAGAATATTTAGCAATTACTTTTGCAGTATTGTAGTATGCATATACAATGATAAATTAATGAGATAAAATATTATGAGCGGTTTCTCAGGAAGTGTTTAAAACGAAACATGTACGTACATTAGTAACTCGTTTGTTTTCACTTAATGTATAACGTATAAAGAACGATCTTCTCATTTCACATTTGTAATTCTCGGTTAAAAAAATCAGGAAAATTTTTCTTTTCTTCAAGATAGAGAATGACATTTTTTTCAATATCATTCTTCAATCTATTTTTGACTCCAAAGTATCGCCTGTCTTAAATTGTCTAAAATTATTTTTCTTCCCAGAAATTTTTTCACACCTTCAACCTCCCTGGGCAGAAAGTAAAAGAATATTGAAAAGATTTCGCGATATTACTTTTGAAAACTGGCCAATACACCTCTTGAAACAAAATCATGTTTACGATATTCCATATAAATTCCGTAAGAACTATGATTTTTCCTGAAAAGAGCATTTTTTCACGAAATTTTTGACACTTTTATATGTCCATGCACTTCAGATGGGAAAAAATGAACTTATTCCCACTAACGAAAAATCTGTCTTAAGTGAGTAGCACACTAATGAGAGTTCACATGTATATGCTTATAAGTTCTTTATTTTTAAATGGCTTTCTTTAGGTTATAATTTGTTTTTAAGTAGCACCATGATATTATAGTTTAACCTCTGGCTTAAAAGTTGTGGGAAGAATAGGCTTACATTTGCTTATAATAAATCTATGAAGTCTTGTTCATAACTTAAGTAATATTGCGATTGTATAGCCTTTTGATTTTTGCGTATATATCTTCTTGATTTTTACTTATATGTCTTCTTGATTTTTGCTTATATGTCTTCTTGATGTTTGCTTATATATCTTCTTTATTTCTACTTATATATCTTCTTTATTTCTACTTATATATCTTCTTGATTTTTACTTATATATCTTCTTGATTTTTGCCTATAACTCCTGTCAAATAAAGGCCAGAAATTATTCATATAAAATGTCCGTCTAAGAGGTATGGAAAAAAAAATGTTTCTGATGTAAATTGGTGCCTATGTGCCTAGCTTTTACATAGAGTTTTGGCGTGATCTGGACCAGTTTGTTTACAGCTGTTGGTTAAGGGGATCCGGGAGTCAAAATTTTATTTCTTTTAATTTTGAAGTCAAAGATTTAAAACTTTTTTCACAAAACCATTGTGTCCGTACGAGATACGCTGAGGTAAAAAAATTTAAATAAAAATTTCTCATAATAAAAAAATTATTAAAGCTAAAATTATCGTTTCATATTTATCGTTATATTTTTAATTATTTTCAATTTATACTTCCAAAAAAATATTTTTATAAAAAACATAATATAATGCTACATTTTATCAAGGGGATTTTCAATTTTGTAATTAAAAAATTTTGATATTTTCATATATGCCTATTAATAGCACGATGAAATATAAAAATTCATACTTTTAAAAATTGCAAAAATATCAAAAATCCCCTTAACACATGTCAAGTTAATATAGTTCTTATTCTACCTTCAAAATTTTATATCTATAGCTTTAATTGTTATAAAGGTTTAACCACATGAATACATTCAAAAACACATACCTGAGAAAACGGACTTTAAAAATAAGGAATGAAAAAGCTGTAAAAACAAACAAGGCAAGTTAATCGATTTAGTCAGTGAGTTTACTTCTTTTTGGAGAATTTTCAAATTGTTTGAGTGTTTGTGTGTGTACACCCACATGCTAATAAATTAAACAAAAGTAAAATATGACGTGTATTACATAATTATTACAGGATCACAAAAATACTCTGTTTAGGTTATTTACACACTTTGGTCCTTTAAAAATTTAATCGGCCATATTACAATTCACATTTGAAAATGAAAGAAAATTCCTACAGAGATAAATTTGTTATCAAAATGTGCAGAAAGATTTGTAGTTTTTTTTTAGATAAAAAATCTTAAAACCGATTTTTTAGTGATTTTTCTCCAACATTTGACTCCTAGACCCCCTTAAATTAGTCGATCTCAGGTGTGCTGTACGATTTTTAAATTGGATAAAAGCATCGAAAAAAAAGTTTGCCTCAAATTCTGTGTCTCCAACGAAATTTCTTGTGCTAAATGGCTAAAAATATTGGAGGCCTGAAGTGAATCAACTTTATCGAAAACACGAGCATATGTGTGGTGTAAAGCATTCAAAGAAGGTCTAGAAATGGTTGAAAACTTGCCTCGTTTCGGTTGACTATCAACATCCTCGACTGATAAAAACATAGACAAAGTAAAAGAAATGGTGATAAGAAACTTAAGAGAGATAGCTCAGGATCTAGACATATCTCACGAATCGGTTCTTAACATTTTAGTTGATGTTTTGGGCATGAGAAACGTCGCGGCGTGGCTTATTCCAACAGAGATGGATTTTCTTCAACAATAGCACCACAGACAACTTTCTGGAGACATCTTTGAACGAGAAAATTCGGGCCCTGCATTCATGGAACGCAACATAACTGGCGATGAAGCGTGTGTTTATGAGTTTGACATACAAACCAAGCAACAAGCTTCGGAATGACATCTTGATAACAGGCCCAAATTGAAAAAAACACGTCGAAGTCACTCGAAAATCAAAGTCATGTTAACTGTTCTCTTTGATTATTATGGTATATCCATTCGGAATTCCTTTTGGAGGGGTAAATGGTCAACAAACAATATTAGCTGGGTATTATGAGATATTTGGGAGAGAATATGTGCCAGAAAAAAAGGACAGATTTATGGAAAAGCAATTCTTGAATTTTGTTGCACGATAATATACCATTCCACAAATCGACTTTTGTACGTGAATTTTTAATCAAAAACTCAACTAATGTCATCAGCAAATCACCGTGTTCACTAAATATGGCTCCGTGTGACATTTTTATTCCCAAAACTCAAATTACCACTTCGTGGAAGATATTTTGCAGCCATTGCAGCCATAAAACAAAATTTGCAAAAGGAACTGCAGGACGTGCATATAAGAATTATTTTGACATATGACATACCCATTGGCATGTGATCGCATCACATAGGGCCCATTTCGAAGACGACAAATTAAATATTGGCGATTAAACCAATATTGTGTTTTATTGGACTATTCCCGGTATTTATTTGACAACATACATGGCTTGTTAATTTTAATATTCTGAAAATTTTAAGCTTTTATAAATTTTAATTTTTATAGAGATTTAAACTTTCGTTATTTATAAAAGTTATTGCTTATAGGAGATATTGTTACCAAGTCTTGAGTTTCCATGCTTTAAAATTTTAATGAAGTAGTAATCAAGCCACATTAAAACCGGTTTTACCTGGTTGTAACATCTTAACTGAGTAGTGATTGAACTTAAGAAAATTTTAGCACCAAGAACCAATTGTCTCGAGTTTACTTTTGTTAACTTATAGAGGATTTTAACTATTTTTGTCTTATAATTCTTTGCTTTTCTCATTTGTTTTAATTAATGGTAGACATTCAATGAACTTTATATATCTGGAAAATTAAAAAATATAATGCACGAGTAAAACGTAGATCATTACTAATACCTTGAAATTAAATTTCCAGAGATTGCAAGTATGAAAATACAAGATAAATAGACTCTGTATCTGTGCTTCTATTATGTTGTTGATTTAAATGGAGTAAATACAAAATTTTAATACTTAAAAATCCCGTAAACCTAATTTCATTAGAAGCATTAAAATTTATACCTTTAATTGTTATCGAAATTAATTGGATTCGAAAGTGTTACTTGTATATTTTTCGAAAGCATATATTTTTATCTAAGCATTAAAAAAAATATTTATTTATTTCCTTTCAGGTAAGTGGATAGCAGTGAAACCGACATAAATATTTAACTGGAGAATAATTGAATTTTACATTTTTTTAAGAAAAATATTTCTTTTAAATTACTATGGAATCTGATAAAGTGACTACTTTGGTAAATTGACTGCCTGAACAAATTAACTACTTTTTAAAAGAGATAGAACTGGTATTGACTTAGTCATTCCTATCAAAGTCTGTTGAGCATGGTATTACACCTGAATATAGTGGCCATTATAGTTCAGTCCCAAAGGTAGTCATTTTAAGCAGGTTCTACTCTAAATCCTTTATAAGTTTCTTAAAAAAATAGACCAGTAAATAAAATTATAATTAAGTAAAATAAACATATAAATCAGAAATCCATCTTACACATTGAAATAAAATAAAATTAATTAAAATTATATTTTGCAAAAAATGGACCTGAAAATGAAATTACAGTTAAGTAAACTACATATATAAAAATCAGAAATCCATCTTACACATTGAAATAAAATAAAATTAATTAAAATTACATCTATCTACACTCTAATTAGTAATTTCTAGGTATTAATTACGAATTATATTATGTAATTTTAGCCTTAACTTTTAGAGCTATTTCCATACAAATAACTTGAGCCATTCTATTAACGTGTTCTTAATACTTACCCTCTATGTTCTATTCCATTAACGACTGAAATAATTTTTTTTCCAATTGATAATCTTCTTTTCTATTATCTTTTTGTCATTTTAGTTATTTTTTTCCATTTAAAGATATGTTTACATGAATTTTTTGCTTTGATTCACGCTTATTTATACGATGTTTTATTTGCTCACATTGCTATGTGTGCTACTCTGCCTTGAACAGCTGACTCACAGTTTTCGAAAATGTGTCAACTGATAATTATCCATTCTTTCATTTTACGATTCATTATTTATTCATTTTATATATCGATGGCTGAAACAAACTCTCGAAAGAGGTAGGCAGAGTTGAAAGCTAGTTTAGAAAAATCACTGTTAGTAGTCGTCTACCGAGCACCTCTGCTACGCATTTTTACTGAGCGAGTGAACGAGTTTTACTCTTGGACCATATAAAGAATAGACCCAGCGAATAGGCGTGTCTCTGCCGTCTGGATCTTCAAGCTAAGCCCCTCCCTAGTCACGTGAGGAAAGGACAACTAGGGAATAGACTAAGCGAACTCTTATAGGAAGCAAATACACAGATGGTGATCGATAGAATTTTACCAGAAATACTGCCATATATACTGTATATATTTTTTTATCTGAACTTGTTTATAATATTATCTTTTCTTAATTCCAATGTTTTAAGAAATTACGTTCATTAACATGATTATAATACCGGCAAAACTGATAAACCCCTACGTTTCCATACGTTTGTAACGTTTTTTCCCTACGTTTACGAACAGTGCCCTAAGTTTCCATATCATTCTTATTATAAAAACGGCTTTTCTTTTTCATACTTTAATTCAAAATGACACTGAAAGGCGTACATACCCTTGCGTCATAAAAATGAAATCAATCAACCAATCAATTTAAAATTTTTATAGTTGCTAGCATTACATAACTGAAATGCAAAATGAATAAAACGTAACTCATTATTCCTAACTAAAATCAGAGCCGTAGCCAGCCTGGGGTTGAGCCCCTTCTGGAAAAGTGGTCAATCCCTTCCCGGAAAATAGTTCTTCAAAATTAGCTGCCTTGGAATTTTATTTTAGATTTTTTGTTTTCTTCATGTACTCTATAATAATAAGGATAAAAGGAATTAAACATTTTTGGATACCTCTATAAGGTCCCAATGGAAAATTTATGTTAAGAAATTTATTTATTGATGTTAAATATATTAGTTTACATAGATATTTAGTATTATTAAACATATTAACAAAACACGTCAAAACATTAAGGAATTTTAAGCTCTCCCTGTACCATTCTGCGCTCCTCCCGCAACAAGCTTCTAGCTTCGTGTCTAATTAAATGCATTCTTTTCAAAGCAGCCAAATTTTTACAACTAACCTCTTTTTTTTTAATGGGAGGTTTCCTCCAGATTTTAATTATCGACTTAATAATAATGATGAATTTCACATTTTAAGAAGTTTATGGCCATAAAGAATTTTATCCAAAAAAAGAGTTGCCCATTTTGGCAAACATGAATTACTCAAAATTTATGTAGTTAGTAATTTAATTTACTACTAGATTTTCAATTTATTATTATTATTATTATTATTATTATTATTATTATGTCCGTTATACATTTTTATATTACACAGTGTCAAGGAGATAATCACTATCCTCTTGATCTGGAGTTCTTGGTTCAGTTCAAGTCTCACCCAGAAACCTGAGAACTGTCCATATATCTTCTTAATATATAGGCGGTGCCCAGTAAGGCAGTTTTTTGTAGGTCTGTTGTCGTTATGTCAGTAATGTCCAGTTTTTCTAGGAAGTTCTTTAAATTAGGTGTGATGGCCCCCAGTGCACCTATCACAATCGGGATGACTGTTACTTGTTTTTTCCAGAGTCTATTAATTTCTATTGCAAGGTCACGATATTTGGAGATTTTTTCGAATTCCTTCTCTTTAATTCTGCTGTATTATTATTATTATTTATTTATTTATTTTATATATTTTCAATTTTTGAAGCATATTTTTCGGGAGGCTGACCAAACGCACCATTCGCCTATAGGGTAATACAGGGGCGGACACATACTTTCATTATGGGGAGCTAAAGACAGAATTTGCCATGGTCTTGGAATAACACCCTTCATTTATCATGAAAGTTGGAATTTTTTACAGTGAAAAAATATATTTTGGGGGTCCTCTCCCCTGTGTCCGCCATTGGGGTATATATCCCTAAAGACCCTTCCCGGATTTTTCGTGTTTCTTCTTGGCAGTAATATTTTATACTCATAATGTGCAATTTCAAAATGAAAACTTATTAATTGCCACCAATAAATTCAAACTAATGTAAAACAAAACATTAATAGTCTAGTGCACTTGCTTTTATGAAAGAAAATAAATTTGCAGTTTCATATTTTGCTTCAGAATTGTTAGAGTATCATACATAACAAATTTCTATGCAGATTCGAAGTCGAGTGATTAGGTGCTACTGTAATTTTAACCGTTATACAATATGGATAAAAAATATATTATTAATAAATACTGTGTTTTCAATAATATCTTCACTTCATGCTCTTCTTAAAAATCAAACTTAATAGCGAAAAATTCTTCTAAAAGAAGCAGCTATGAATCATGAATAATTATCTGAAGGTTTGTGTGAAATGTTGTAATAAAGGAAAAACTCATTTGCAATGCGAACAGAAGAAAAAAACACATATTAAATATAGTGATAAGCTCGTACGTGTGAAATGAGTGATTTTTGAATTTCTTTCCTCCTTTCCTTTCAATTATCATTTACAGTGAAAATTCATTATAGTGACCTCCAAGGGACCGCGAAAATTTGGTCGTTATAACCGATAGTCGTTATAAACGATATCTTTTTAAAATCATTGTAGCCTATAGCAATGTACTCTAGAGTTTTATAAATTATTTTGATAGTAAAAAGTATTAAACTTTTTGATCTCAAAATTGAATAAAAATATACTTAATTATAATGAATTTAATTTCCGTTTATATTATGTTATAGCAACACTAAATACATAGTATTTTCTTAGTTTTTTAAATTTAAAAAATTATAGAAAATACTACTAAAGTATATAATGTAGAAAACAAATGTAATGAATAGTATTTATTATATTATACTAATGACTTCAGAACAGTGCCGATTTAAAAGTTTTGTGGGCTCTATGCTGAAAAAATAGAATGGGTCCCTTCAGAATATGGCCCTCGTGATATTCAATTAATAAATCACTTTTTAAGTTCACTATCTTTAATATTCAGGTTTAGCAGTAATAAAAATTTCTCGGACATTTGTAAATAAACAAGATTAGAATAACGCTTAAATTTTGATAACTAACTTTAAATTTTAATAATTAACCTATGTGGTTCTGCTTTATGACTGTCAAGTCGCGTCGTTATATCCGATACGAATTTCCCTACTTAGAATCTACGTAGACTACAAAATCGCCGTCGTTATAGCAGGTTTCGTCGTTATATACGATGTCGTTATAACCGATATATTTAGTGTGGAGTAGAATAGCAAACCAAACTTCTTGTAAAAATTCCGTCGTTATATGCGGTTGGTCGTTATAACCGGCGTCGTTATAAACGATTTTCACTGTGTATGCAACGCAATACCGAACCATGTTCGTTTTAAAACACTAGAAAAATAGAGAGAAGCCTGCTAGGAAGAAAGGAGAATCATTTGAGCACGTGACCAATGACGTGTTTAAAACCACGTGATGTAAACCTCCTCCGAGAGCAGCCGTTAACTTGGGGACACTGTATCTATCCTTTATATGGTCGAAGATTTTACTAGGTGTGCGTAATCGGAACTTGATGAGTAATTTACAACTCGCTCAATCGCTAACTGGCTTACTAGCCAGCGAGGAGCGAGTAAACTCGCCCAATATAATTGTGACTTAACTCTCCTTGAGCTATTGAACTCAAGCCAACGATGTCTAATAGTTTGGGCTTTGAGTTCCTTTTCGTAATTATAAAGATTCGTAAAATTTATGGACTCATCAGCATTCATATACTATCTGAAAGCAGTGTTTATTTTAAAACCTAAATGAGAAGGCTATACGAAAGTACATTTTTATAATTAAGTTACAATAAATTCAGTTCTTCATCTATCGTTTTAAAATATATGTATTACCTAGTCGTTGAATTTTTCAGATGGTTTGAAAATTCAATAGAACTTAATAAATACAGGGTGTTTCAGAATAACGTTCAGAAAATTTGAGGGTTTGTAAAGGACGTTAAATAAACAATATTGGTGGAACTCGCACCGTGCGCAAAGCAACCAGTTTGTCTGTACAGCGAATTTACGTTTTATGTCAATCTTCATTGCTG
>QLNU02015270.1:58688117-58700731 GCA_006491805.2 Dysdera silvatica
CTAAGATTTTATCTGTAGGCATATATATATTCACTCACCTTTCTTGGGTTATGACCTGGATGACTGATGATCTTATTATTTAGTTCTCCTGCTTTTGACGTCTCTTCGTCTATATAAGAAATGATACTCATTCTCTTCGATCCTTTAAATTTGATTTAATGAGTTCAAGAAAATATATACAAAAGTTTTGTTCAAGAACACGTCGAACAGAAAAACGTTCTCAGTGAACGAGTCGACCAAAACTAAATTTCCCCGAGCCCAAAAGAAGGAAAAGAGGAAAAACTATATTTTTTTTTACAGCTCGCAGGCACGTATGTTATGATAATTTGAGCTCGAGAATTGTAAAATAAAAACGTTACGTTATTTTCTCGACAACGATTAACGTCGTTGTCTGTTTAACGACGTTCCCTCCATCCCTTGAAAGTCGTTAACGGGGAAATTACTATACGTATTTTCTCTTATTAACGGCCTTCTAATTAACAACTTTTCTGTTTAACATTGGTAAATTGCGGTCTCGACAGATTCTTCATGGAATTACACTTATCCTGATTAACGTCGATTTCCCTCTAACGTCGTTTTAAACGCAGAGCCTTAAAAGTCGTTAACGGAGGAAATCACTGTACAATATTTTCCCTTATTAACGTTGTTCTAATTAACGACTTCTGTTTAACGACGTATTTTGCGGTCCTGACAAATGCTTTATGTAATTATATATATTTGGATTAACGTCGTTTTCTGTATAGAGACGTTTTTTTAAGTCCCTCAAAAATTTCTAATACAGGAATGAAAGCCAATTGCTAATGATAGACCAGCATTTTGGGAGACCTCCATCTGGCGGTGGAAAGATAATGATTGAATATTATGGTGATATATATAGATATGAATCAAAAGCTATCCTATGATAGTGATCGAAATCTGCATTCATGACCTTTCCGCGCAAAATTTAAATATGTTCTGTGACGGAAAAAGGTTTAAACTTGACGACTTAAGAAAATTAATGCTTTATTTTCTTTTTTAGAAATGTCTTCGTTTCATTCGCATTTAAAATGGAATTAAATGTAAGTGGATTATTTGTTAAATAATAGTTCATCCCGTGCGCAAAGCGACCAGTTCGTCTGTACAGCGAATTTACTTTTTACGTCCATCTTCGTTGTTGCGTACACGATTATACTAATTGAATACAATTTTTGGTACAGATTTTAAGTCATTGGCCTAATAATACAGCAGAAACAAAAAAAAATGAGAAATTCCATTTCCTGATTGTGATCTGTATTTCCCTGTAATGAGATAAAGCATGAAAATTGCTCTTTTTTTATTACACTGCACACATTTGGGAATTCGTAAGCATGTGTAATCGGTAAAGAACTTAAAAACCAACATTTTTGTCCTGACAATTTTTTTCCTAAAGTGCGTCATTACGACGCTACAGTCACTTAATTGCTTCCATTCACTGCGCACAAGGTAGCAAGAATTGGCTACGAAGCGCCATTTGGCGACTTTTTAAATACTGTCTAACAGCGCTTCGTAGCCAATTCTTGCAACCTTGTGCGCAGAGGAGGGAAGCAATTAAATGACTGTAGTGTCGTAACGGCGCATTTTAGGAAAACAAATTGTTAGGGCAAAAAATGTGCATTTTCAAGTCCTTTACCGATTGCACGTGCTTACGAAGTCCCCAAACGTGTACAGTATGATACGAAAGCAAATTTCATGCTTTATCTCACTACAGGGAAATGCAGATCACGATCAGGAAATAGAATTTCGCATTTTTTTATTTTTCTGTATTATTAGACCAATGACTTAAAATCTATATCAAAATTGTATTCAATTCATATAATCGCGTACGCAGCAACGAAGATGGTCGTAAAATGTAAACTCGTTGTACAGACAAGCTGGTTTCTTTGCGAACCGTGTGAGTTCCACCAATACTGTTTATTTAACGTCTTTTCCAACCCTGAAATTTTCCAAACGTTATTCTGAAACACCCTGTATATATATAATTAAAATCTTAGATAACATTTTAGGTAACTTAAATGGTAATTAGTATGAAACTTAAATAGTAATTAATATAGAACTTAAGTAGTTATTAGTATAAAACTTAAATGCATAGCTATTAGTATAGAATTTAAATAATAATTAATGCGAAAGTTTAGAAGTAATAATTAGTGTGGAAGTTTAGAAGTATTTATTGTATAGAACATTTTAGTCATTAAGGTAGAACTCAAGTAGTTATTAGTATAAAACTTAAGTAGTTATTAGTATAGAACTGATTGCCGGTAATTAGGAGGTCGTGGGTTCGGGTCCCACCAGGCGCCGGAAAATCATTCTTTTCTTTACGAGTAATTTAACATCTATTGTTGCCACATCATCGGCTAATATGAAAAACTGTTGCTTTAATAATATTTAATATGAACCATATTCGTGACCTATATAGCGATGATATTTGTCATGAATAATTGAAAGCAAAATAAAAATAAAAATTTATTGTAGAACTGTCTAAAATAAGAATAGGTAAAAATTAACCAATATGCATTTAATGTATATGGTTTCATAAGTGCCCCATTATAAATTTGTAACCCCATTATTAATTTTCTGGTTGCACTTATATACAAAATTTCAGAAAAATTTACCCCAGGAATTTTTGCTTCCAAACAGATCACAAATATGAAATTTTAATAACGGGCAAGCCACTCCTTCGAAGATGAAAAAACGACAAATGTGGGCTATTTTTTCATATGAGCGCGATTGACTAAAAAAGACATGCATTTTTCAGACCCGCTAACGTCTCAATGCAAAAAAGTGCAATAACTTACATTCTTTGGGCGCTATTAAATGAGCAAAAGAAAACAAGAAATTGGAGAGTGCCAGATGAGGCGGATGATGACGGGGATTTCCGCTGTCAAATTCCATAAAGAAGAATTTATCAGGGCGTGGATAAAATTCTCCATTTATCGATGTCGCATATGCCACTGACAGATTTGTATCTACTGTTACAAGACTTGACAAAATACTGGACAGAAATCATGAAATATCGTGAAAAAAGTATCTAAAGAAAACACCGAAGAGTCCGATCTTGGAAAATAAATTCAGTAACTTATTAGTCTTGCTTAACGTGCCGCGTCATCCCCGTTCCCACTAATTGGTTGAATATTTTTTTTTAGTGAAGGACAGCTATGGCGATTTTGCGCCTTTCCCTGGTTAAAAATTTGGTTAAAAAATTAAAAAAGACTGCAATTTGGATATAATAAGTGGAAGTAATAAATAACGAAATGCAATAAAGTAACAGAACTTGTTCATTAGTAAAAGTATGGAAGGTATAAATGGAGAAAAAAAAAAGAGTTATTAAAAAATAAAAAAGAGTAAAATTTTTCAAAGAGGTAGTTGCCAGAAATGCACATAGAACGAACGCGGTTGCGTGATTTTTTAAATTTTCTGCAGTTCATCCAGTTTTTTAGTCCTTTTAATTTTTTACAGTTATTTTATTTTTTACAGTTTTTTAATTTTTTACTATTTCAGCAGAAACACGTATGCCTTTTTCAGAAGAAATTCACTAAAATTTAAGAAGAATGAAAACCTGATTCTGCCATAGTAATTGCAAACGAATGAGTAATCATTGGTGAGCGTCAATTTTATCTGCGTTTTATTCAGAAGCAAGCCTATCATCATGGACGCAGCCATAATAATATTCAAGGGAGTGCATCCAAGAAAAATTCCAATTAAATAATGTTTTTGGACTAAAATTTCTAGTGGATTCAGCCTTTTTTCCTCCTTGTTTCTTAAGCCAAGAGGGTGCAAGTGCACCCCCTTGCACCCCCCTCGCGGCGCCCATGCATATCGTATAATTTTCAGTAGATACATCTAGATTCTTCAGAAAATATTTTATTAAACTTTTATTTCGCAATTGAAATACACCCAATTGCATTTTGATATTACGTCTAATTTCGAATAATCCGGAAATTCAGTTTTTAATGTAAAGGTGGGGCAAAGAAACTACAGTGAAACCCCTCTTAACAGACACCCCTCAGATGCGGTCACTCCGCTTTTACGGTCAGGTAAAAATACCTCGGCAGAAACTGATTTACAATAATGTATTTCAAACCCTTGCTTAGCGGTCACCCTCAGATAGGGATACGGATACAGTTTTCATGATTCATTCCATTAGACTAGAACCCCTGTACGGACAAAATACAAATTTTCATGGCAAAATTCGGACAAAATTGAATTTCAACCTTCACGGAGTCTCTCACAACAGGAAACTAAGGAAAGTGAGGATAAGAGCTAAGGAGAATTTTCCCTCCCATTAACGAACAGTGGCAATTGTCTCTGACTCGCGGATTCAAGTGACTAATGCTTAACAAAGGACTTTAATAATGAATGAATTATATAGTAATACACTGCACGAAATTAAGCCTTAAGTGCATAAGTTAAAATTTTTACACTAATGCATAACCCGGGTCAAATTGACCCGAAAAATGAAATTGAGGATTTTTTGATAATTTTGGCATACGACAACTCACGTTTAATATTGTCATTGTCGTGTCACATTGTACTATCAGGCAATATTGATTACGAAAAATGGCTAACACCCAGCACAATGATCATTGCTTGGTCACATTACGCGCATCCAACATTGGTCTGCAACTAGAGCCCATGGAATCAACACCAGGTGGAGTAACATTAATATGCGATGTATCAGGTCAGAGAGTTCGTCCTTATGTAGGGGAGTGTTTCTAGCTCTGCACAGTTTAGCGCATCCCAGCATCAAAGCTATAATAAAGCTAATAAAGCAAAGATTTATTTGGAACACCCTACCTAAAGATGTGGCCTCGTGTCTAAAATCTTGTGACAGTTGTCAGCACTCAAAAGTTCATAAACACACTAAGACCCCGTGGGAAGTGTTTCCACTGCCTTCTGACAAATTTACTCACGTCCATATAGACATTGTTGTACCCCTGTCACCTTCTTCTGGTTTTCGCTATGTCCACACATGTGTGGATCGATTCAGCGGATGGCCAGAAGCATTCCCAATGGTAGATCAAACTGCCGAAACTATAGCAGAAACTTTTTACAGAGGATGAATCTCGAGATTCGGAGTACCCATTCAAATCGCAATAGACCAGAGTAAACGACTTAAGAGTAACCTTTTTCATTGTCTATCACGCTTTCTCGGTATATATAAAACTAGGACCACTGCATACCATCCCATTGCAAACGGTCTCGTGGAACGCTTCCACAGATACTTGAAGACTGCACTTATGTGTCATAATACTGGTAAGTGGTTTGACGTATTTCCCATCGTTTTACTTGGACTACGAACAGCAGTACGCGAGGACCTGAATGCTTCAGTATCCGAGATGGTATATGGTACTACCTTGCGCTTACCAGGTGAACTGTTTCAATTTTTGCAAACTGATTTGACACGTCCAGTATTCGTAGCGAAATTATGTGATCACATGCAAAACTTGAAGCCTGTACTGACGACTAGAAGCTTACCAAGAAAGTCGTTCATCCGTGCTAATTAACAGACGACGATACCTGTATTCGTTAGACAAGACCTAGTGCTTAGGCCTTTAACCCAACCGTACGCAGGTCCGTTTCAAGTACTTCATCGTACCGACAAATTTTATAAATTAGACATAAAAGGAAAGCCGACAAACATAATTTGGACAGATTAAAACCAGCTTTTAAAATTGAAGATTCACCAGAAGCAACTAAAAAGAGTACGCCCAGCTCCAACGCGTCACAACCACAATAAAAATCAGTATAAAACTAGATATGGTCGATGAGTGACATTTCGCACCCAGGTTATATCATCTTTCGCCTTTGGTTTAAATTCTAGTGGGGTGGTCCTGTTGTGCTCCCAACTTGATGTGTGGAAACCAAACATTTTATTTATTACATTTCGTATTTTTTAACTTTTTTCCGAGAAGAAGGAACAATAATAAGAAGTCATGCGCTCGTGTTTTCAAAGCTTCTGGGTTTTGTCAAAACGAGATTATTAAAGTATTATTTTATAGCGTTCGAATTTAGGTATATTTTCTCTGTCTGTCCTGCAATGCTATCTTCTAATACCGCCATAAGCCTATAACTCACCTTATGAACTTTCTGCCTACACCTGTGCTTGCCCGACCACCATTTTGCACACCACCCACCATAGGCATACCATAGGCATGTATAGTTTGCATGAAATTTTGCATCATATTGATCGTAATTACTAAAACCACAAAATAGTGCAAAAATTAAAATTAATAAAAATAAAATGCAGTGATAAAATAAATATTTTTATCAAAAGGAAAATAAATTTAGTTTTAAAGTTCGCAAGATAAGACAAATAAAAACAATTAGCATATGCAGTCATCTCTTACCACTGAATTTAACTATGTATGTATTTATTTTGCATGTAACCTCCATAAGACGGAAACCTGCATACTACGGAATTTTTTTCCGGTCCCGTGAGTTTCCACCTCAGCCAGGTTTCACTATATATATATATATATACATATATAAAATTAACACTCATTAGTAGAATATTACAAGGTGTCTAGCCTCATTTCGCTACTTTACTGGTACCTGATATTTGTTGAAAATGCCTTATATATTTTTTTTTTCCCATTTTAAATTCCCGTATATAATTTTTAAAATCTCATATATGATTTTCCCATTCGTTGAAGTCTTTACATCTTTTGCTGGATCACAGTGTAAAGATATGATGTTATGACTCGAGGTTTGCACTACTGGAGTTGGACAAATTTCTGACCATTTCCATCCGGATTTTGCTATATATTGCTGTTGGAGAAAAACAGCGGGGGGTAAAAATTCATCCTCACTTTCATATTTGCCATCAGTTCAATTTTCGCAATTAGTTTCAGTAGGCTGATTTCCTTCTATTTGCACATCCAGCTTACCTACTTCATTTTCACTACAAGTGAGCAAATTGTCAGTTTCATTCAGAAAATAGGCCCACTCTTCTTATATTAACCTCTTCTTCATAGTACTGAGCATCAAAAACACATAATTTTAATCAAAATGGTATCAAATCTATTAATCACACTTTGAAACATTCTATATCTAAATCAGTTGCCATTAGATCTGGAAAATTTTGAAAGCTAAAAATTCTATAAAACATTAATTTCATTAAAAGCTATAAAAAATTGTAATTGTGATAATAAATAAATGAAGTACATAACTTCAATTATAAAAAAAGTGTTGGCGAAAGGGATAAATCCGGAAAACATAAAAAATTTGAAAAATAAAAGCCTTTCAATTCCAAATGAAGTAGAGAATCACAATGTTTATGTTTACCAAGATTGACTTGACTTGAATGAAGTGACTGCACATTTATTTTGTTTACGTTTATAAAATAGTTTACTTCTTCGTGGCCAAAATGTACTAAAAAAATGATTTTTAATTTAAAATTGCCATGCCATATGCAAAATAATTTATAGGGTCAATTTGACCCAAGTTATTCATTAATGGAGCAGTGATGTAAAATTTGCAAAAGCAAAATGAAAACTAGCTAGATGGCTTGCAAAATGTATAATCTGAGATGTCAGGGAGAATCAAGTGTTTATGTAGAAGCAAATATGAGCGTTTTTGAACGAACTATTGAACGAGTATCGACTAAAAAATTAATAATAATTAAGAATTAGTGAAGATGAAGCCATTTCAGTTAATTAAGCGACGTTCGAATAAACAGGGTTCTACTGAATTAATTAATTAATAAATACGGGGCAAGTATGAAAAGTATTAATCGGTTTCTTCTAAAAGTTGTACTCCACCTAGAGCAGTGGTTCCCAACTCAATTTAAGCCGCGGACCACTTTTCCACTTCAATTTTACCCGCGGACCACTTTTCCACTTCCATTTTACCCGCGGACCACTTCGAAAAGTCCTCACGGTAACCGGAGAGTATTTAGGGACGGGGGCTATCGCCCCCCTTGAGTGTAAATTTATCATTGAAAAGATAAAAGTCTAATGAGGTATCATTTTCAAAAATCAAGTCATTAATCGCCCCCCGAATGACCTCTAAATCCGTCCCTACACGAGTTGACTGCAAGACCTTAATAAAAAAGGGAGCCCAGTCTTTTCTTTGTGGGGAGAGGGAGAGATGTAGATATATGGAAGCAAACAAAGCAGTGTTGGCAACAGTGAAGCCAAACAAAGCAGTGCTGTCAAGGTCAAATCCCTAGTGGCAGCAATAGAAAGTCTCTACATTTCACCAGAAAGTCCCTACATGCAACAGCGTAGCAGCTTTTCTTCAAGAGTTGTTGAGGGGGGCAAAATGCTAAAAATATACCATGAATTTACTTTTGTATTAAATTTTAATATTTAATAATAATTTTTATAAGTATTGTTTAAATAATGACCCGTCTCGCAAACCACTTAGGACTTCTTCGCGGACCAGCAGTGGTCCACGGACCACCAATTGGGAACCACTACCTTAGGGGTAGTGTTATCGTAATGGGTTTGATGATACTTCATCTTTCAATTTCGGCATCCCAAAACTTTCATTTGAAAACGTATTTCTGAATAATTTTAATCATTTACGTTAAGAACAACACCGGCATCCCTTTATATCCGTTTGAAAATAAAGCCTTTATTGAATTCCTTTCAGACTTCATATTGTCAGAGCACACATACTTAGTATATTTCATCATGATCTTGCTTTAAAATTATTTTATTTTTTTAGAAATATTTTGCTTGCGAATTTCTGTCAGACGCAAATTACTCCACAATTTTTACTGCGAATAAAAAATTTTTGTTTTGTCTCCCGAAACCAATTTTTGCTGAGAAAAATTTTCCAAATTCGCTAGTTTAATGTGTTTCAGTATTTTAACATTCTCTTCTTAAAATATTTGTAAAATGTCGCTGGAAAACCAAGCCTAAATTTTATGTCCTTCTAAAACTTAGAAATTGTTTTCGACCAAATGCTTTTAACAAAATTCTTGTTTAAAAGAGCCAAATTTGAAATTCCATTTCATTTCCTTTTCCTCTGTGTTTAAATTATTATTTTTGTTTATTTTATTCCTTTCCCAATGGTGCATAAAACTTCATTCCTTAAATGCAGATCGCTCATAAAAGCAGTGATAATTTCAATCATGGAAAAATTCTTCATGCCGTATTTAATAAAAAGATTCCACAATATTTTCACAATGCAAGAACAGATCTCCTTTTCCTATTACAGTGTTCCTATTTGGAGTTCCTCTCTCCATTAAATCTCTCTAATTGCGGTATTTTTAAACATTATTTTACTTTCGCATACTATTAGTGACTTTCGACGTGTCATACCACACACACACACAAGTATCCTCATCCTTTTACTGCGCATATTATTCATTTCAATGCGCATATACACAAGCATCTTGTTATTAAACTGCAAATTCTTTATTCCCTCGATGATGATAACTATGTTTGCATTGTAATTACACATCCATTGGCATGGATAAAAAAATTTGAGCTCTCCATCTAGAATATGTGCTCCTTGGTATCGTTACTTTTTGCAACTATTTAATGGAACTTTTAATAATTTAAGTTTCATCTAATACACGGAAAATACTTCGGGTAATTTTTAAAACTCTTATGTGCACTACTTCTCAGTTTATCCATAGTAGGCTTTATGTATTTGATGGAGATTGCTATGCGTAAGTAGGAGTCACAAGCCGATAGCTAGACGCTTGTTACGGGGGAGGGGAGCTCAGAAAGCTATAGAGGGGATTAAAATTCGTAAATGTTTTGATATATTTTATTAATATATTTAATAATACTAAATATATAAGCAGACTAATATATTTAACGTTAATAAATAAATTTCTTAATAAATTTTAATATACCTCTCTCTCTATAATTTCCTCTATTCTTATTATAAAATATATGAAGACTTTAACTTCTGTAAAAAGAAATAGACGCAAAATCTACCGTAGAAAGTTGTTTCGAATACATTTTTAACGTCAAAGAACAATTCCCATTGTTATGTACAATTTCGTACAAAATAAAAAATTTAAAATAAAATTCTACAATATTTGATTTTGAGAAAAAAATATTTTTCAGGGGGGCTGACTACATTCCCAGGAGGCTCAGCCACCTATAGCTCCAGCCCTACTATACCTCTGGGGGTCATAATCCAAATTCTCCACATTAATGGAAACCTTCCATTAGTTCTCTATAGCTTCTACGTAAAAAATTAAATTCAGCACTGTAAAGACCCCATTCGATCATAACCCCTACTTCCGATATCTTGTCTACACCAATTTATGAATGTAAAGTCAAACAAATACGATTTTTCTGGTGATTAAAAAAAAGTGCATAAATAAATAAGTAATAAAAAAGTGCATAAATAAATAAGTAATAAAAAAAGTGCATAAATAAATAAAGTACGATACGTATGAAAAGACATGACAAATTATTCGAGGACTGTTGGTAAGAGCTAATGCTTTAAGGCTGTACCCCAAGTCGTTGCAAAACCAGAATCCAGTATTAAATTAAAATCTTGATGCTGCCCAATGCGGACCTGGGCGGTTGCCTAGTGCCTCCCTAAATTCCGCTTTTGCATACTTAGTCTTAACTCCCTTCTTGCTTTAATCATTTCGGTTACTGATGTTATCCTGAATAATTCTTATTTGAATCTGCATTGCTTTCAACACTTTTCGCGAAAATACTTTAATTGGAAATTGACTAACTCATTTTGCTTTCCAAGTTCAATTTAAAATTATTATCTTCCATTTAAAAAATGGAAGATATTGAAAATTGAAAAATTTATATATACTACAATATATCGTTTAACACTTTTAATATGCTCTTAATTTTTAACAATTTTAATCTTTAGAATATTCATTTTTCATTTACTTCTTTCCAAATTTCTTTTTTAATGACTTCTGTCTTACTGTACGCTTGATAATCTTCCTCGTAAAAAGGGAAGTGCTTTAATTAAAGAAGAGGGGGTTATGGTGGAAGCAACTGCGGAAATCAATTGCTAGCATCCTACTTCTTCCTATTCAAACTAAAATATTTTTCTTTTATTTTAACGTAAGAATTTAAACGAAATAGAATTGTCCACAGACACATACTGAACTTAAAGCAGTATTCGTTGGGTTTGTCTCTCAAGGTTTCGACTGCTAAGCTTCTAGCGAGGAAAACATCTCTTCCATTTTCTTGAAATTTACAAAATAAGTACACAATGTCTGTATCTTAACTCAAAAAGTCATTTTATTCACCAATTCATGAATGCATAATTGTCATTGTCGAAGTCGAAAAGGATCACTGATTCGACTTCGGATCTGAGTGGTCCTTCTTTTCCTTCTGTGCATAAAAAACATGTACATGTAATGTACATGCAGATATACATCTGTATATATGTATATATCTGTATATGTATATCTACATGTACATCTAATGTACATGTACATTACATGTAGATGTACATATCAAAAATAATATCCAAATCCACTTTTAATCCTGTTACATATAGTGTGTTTAGTTGTGAGTATAATAGCAGTCGATTTTTTTCACTTCTCAGGTCGAATTTCCACGGGTAGTAGAGAAAAGTCCAATGAAATTGGATTGTTTTTCATCTATTTCAGAAATATTACCACCATACATCCTTATTTTAAATACACTCCTCCATACTCATAAGTCCATTATACAAAAATTATTTACTCGGGACCCCTTACACACATATAACACGCTTTAAAGCACCTAGTCCTGTATAAGTTTTAAGGACATATCAGTGGCGTAGCGGAACATTAGATAGTGGGTAATCTCTAAAAAATTTACTCGTTAAATCCGAGTTAAAAAGTTCTCGTTAAATCCGGGTTCCAAAAATACTTGTTAACTAAAAGCGATTAAACTGTATCTTGTGTTCAAGCATTACACCAAACAAAATCCGCATTTTCCTCGATGTATCCGGATATTCTTTAAATGCAGACTTGTTATAAGCGTGAGCCCTATTGTATTTTACAGGTCGTCCCTAGATTTCCTCTTTGGAGCGACCACTGTTTGATAGATGTTGAATTGTTTTTGAAAATTTTGAGACATGACATTTTTAATATCATTTATTGCTAAGTTATAATTATCTTAATTACTGTTATTCTCCCTCAATAGAATTAACTCGCGTTTCAAGATGTCCTAATTATTTGTATCTCTAAACTTTTTAAAAAAAACGAACTTTAAAAAGGAATACTTTTGAGATTTGTAAATAATTCCAATATGTTATGTCTTTTATCGCAAACATAAATGCACATAAAGGTATGAAATTCATTTATAACGATATTAATTACTTAAATTTATTTATGAATTTATGCACCTGTGCGATATGCAGATTGTGTTTAATGGGTCACATACCCCTTAAGTGTTACGAAATGCCTTCTGATAGGCTGAAGTTCAACATTCTATAACTTTTAAAATAACACATACATACCCAAAAATAAAAATTTGCACATAGGATTATTATATTATGAGCTTACTAAAATCATTAACAAAATGTATTTATGTATTGTTATTTTTTTATAATAAATTAAAATATTATACCAGATTTTGCCTGTTAAAATTTTTAATACCATCTTGCGCGCACAATATAATTGGTTGTTATTATCTAATTACCAAAAGTAATATGTTAAATGATAC
>QLNU02015270.1:58721505-58736509 GCA_006491805.2 Dysdera silvatica
CTTTCTTGCTTTTGGCATATTTTGGCGTTTTTGAAGTCATACATATTGTAATAGATATTTCAGAATATTTTGTTACGACGGACACTCAAAAGTAGAAAATGTTGTTTACTTTCTGTGAAAACTTACTCTTCACAAAAACAGCCAACTTACCCAACTTACTGACAGGAGAGTACATACCTATCTTTTTAGTTATTTAATTAATAAAGAAATCGATAATAAAGATTTCTGTAATAAATTTTTATTACTTTTACAGAATAATAGAATTTACATAAACATACGAATTTTTTACGCAAAGAGTGAAAACTACTGCATTACAAAACAAAACTATTATAAACAGTTGCATCTCGCGATGAACTTAATCTTTATGACTGGATTCATTTAATTACCACAATATTTCATATCATTCAACGTAGTGATTTATTATGATAGAGATGTCCCATATAAAATATATTACGTTTCGTGTCTTATATTTGCATTTAGTGCAATTGCAAAGAAAAATACATTTTTTTTTTGTCTTGGGATATTAGGATGAGGAAAAGGATATGTAGCGTATACGCAAGAACGTGTGTTCGTGATACCTAAAATATTATAATGATGTCTGTTTATTCGAATTTTCGTCTGTCCGTTTAGCTGTTTGTCCATCTGTCTTATCCCTAATGGTAAAATAGAGTCACGGTTTGAAGAGCAACCGTGATTTGCATTTTACTCATTATTTATCAAACTTTAGGAATCTAGTTTATTAATGATGTAAGATATTATTATCTTTCACAAGGATAACACAATTGCCAAATAATGGTCAACACACAAAGCCACCGGGGCGAGATTTTTGTGAGTTTTTCGTGGGGAATTGTTTTATTACAAATAAATTTGACACCCACGTATTATTAGCTCAAACTAGAAATATTTGTTGTTTAAGAGAAAAAGATATGCCATTCCCATCATGGATTCGAACCAGCGTCCCTCCGTTTAGCCCGGAGTGTATCTTTTTTCTCCTAAACAAAACAAAACAAAACAAAACCTTTAGACTAAGCTACTAATACGTGGGTGTCAAATTTGTAATAAAAAATCCCCCACGAAAAACTCGCAAAAATCTCGCCCCGGTGACTTCGTGTGTTGACCATTATTTGGCAATTGTGTTATCCCTGTGAAGGGTAATAATATCTTACATCCTTATATATATGGAGAAACAGAGCGTTTTCCCATGTTCTCGTTTGTCTGCCGGTGAAAACACTCCGGGCTAAAAGGAGGGACCCTGATTTAAATTCAGGACGGGGAAGGTGTCTCTTTTTCTCCTAAATAATAATATGTGGGTGTAAAATTTATTAGCAACTAGTTTATCAATTAAGTTTCATTTATAAAGGTGTAATTCGAATTTTACATTAAACGGCAGATTGTCCCAAGTGATTTTTCCAGAAATTTTCGCGATATAAAATTAAAAACATGTAATTACAGACTCGGTAACGTTAAATTGTTACTTTAATATTTAAAAGTGAACTTCTCAAAATTATTTTTTAATCACATCGTACGTTGCAATAATTACCAATTGCTTAATTAATAAAATTTAATTAAATTCGCAAACAATATATCAAACGAATAATTAACACGAAATGCCGACATCTTAAAAAAAAAAACAATCTCCTTAATTATTAATTTGTTTGGTACTTGATAATGAACTGACTTTTATTACTGCAAATCATTCTCTTCACTTCCTCGAAGTTCCTCTAATTTAATTAAAATTGGTGCAATTTTACTTAATTAACATTCATAATCGAATTAGAATCATTAATTTCTTTAACTGCGGTAGAAAACAAAAACATTCCGAAGAATATGCCATTTTTTAAAAAATAAATCAGAAATGGAATTATAAATTTTGGGATAAAAGATAATCTGTTTTAATGAAACAAAGAGGAATCTATTTCTAACCTAAATCTTTTGTTATGTTATCGCATATATAAAATATAGTTTAAATGGTTCGAAAAATAAGATTCAGAGTACCAGGGAAGAAATTTACAAAGTACCAGGGAAGAAATTTACATACAAAAGTTTAAACATTGGTAAAATAACCACACTAGGTAACATAAAATTGAACTTAAAATAAGTGGTTCTAGTAATATTAATTTTTAATTCGTAACTTTGTAAATTTGCTTTATAAAATATATTATTAATGTTATTTATAAAAATATTATAAAATGTATATTTTGTGTGTATCGGTGATTTTAACTTCTCTTTTATTACTATGGCATATTATATTTCTTTCTCTCTCTCTCACTCTCTATTTCTCACATGAAATGCTTTTTCTTTAAATTAAATTTAATAAAACGCACAGCTCTATTATCACGGTGAGAGAATATTTATGTATTAATATTTCTATTTAGTGTAACGTTTCAATAACTTTATACTACGAGAACGTGATTTGAAAAATATAAAAGTAATTTTAAATTTGTGACTTTTCTGTATTTACGTTCAGAAATTTAAATAAACAAATTATAAATATTAAAATTTGATTTATATAAATCGAACACCTCTCAGATTAAACGAAACAACGATTTTAATCAAGGTTTGGTGTAGTCGTACATTGTATCTTGGCGTAGTATCACTACGCCAACAAACGTTGATTAAAATTGCTGCTTAATTAAAATTTGATTTCGTAAAACACACAAGCAAAATGTAAAAAACCAAAACATAGAAAGGAAACTAATATATAATGATATTTTCCGTGGTTTTGAGAGATATAGAACGTTACTAGGTTCAACATTGTCTATAACCACTGTTCCCAACTTTCTTCAATCCGCGATCCACTTTTATAATTACCGAATAATCCGCGACCCCCCTTTTGTAGCAACCAAAAGATTTGCGACCATCCTCTGTCCGCCGCCGCCACATTTGCTTAATAAAACGTTTTTAACAAAGTAATGAAAACATATTATATTAATTAAATATATTAATGTATATTATAGATATAAAGTTAACAACGATTAGTAGAATATTGCAATGTAGCCATGTTGAAATATAAAAGCGTTGGAAACATTTGGTATGAAATTCCTTATTAAAATAACTGCGACTCAAGATATTTGCGGCGACCCCTCAGAAACCAGTTCGTGACCCTATTGAGGGTCGCGACCCTCGGGCTGGGAACCACTGCCTATAAGGGTATCCATTGTCGGTCCCTAGACTATTGTTATAGCCAGATCTCATTGACGTAAATCTTGCATGTAATTAACACCATACTATAAGATGATAAATTACTCACAAAGGAAAGAATAATTTCTTGGAGCCTTATGGGGACAGAATTCGCAACCTCTTGTTAACCAGACAAGTGCTTTTTTCCCACTGAGCTACAGACGTTGATCGAACTCTCCTCTGTGATCGAATGAAAAGATGGGTTCGGTTCCCGCCAGGCCCGGAGAAATCATTCTTTTCTTTGGGGGTAATTTGTTGTCTAATATTACCACATTTAATATAACTCACATCATCGGATATGATAAGAATTGTTTGACTTTGATAAATACCATATTGTAAACTAACAGATTCAGGGACTGCAATGGTAGTTTAAATTATAAGGCTTTGAATAGTGTTTTTACTTTTCTGAGGTCGATGTTTTAAGATCCCTCAGCCTCCATGTGCATTCAGTCGAACTTAGCTTTAGCGAACATCAGTAACGAAGAATTTTTTCGCTATAGCCATTATATTCGCTATAATCGTTATCCGATATAGCAATTTATCAAAAGTCATACTTTTTTATTGTTAATATTTAACATTCATAATTTCTAAATCAATACATTCAATCAATTATAATTATTTTTAAGGTTTTTAAAATGATTAATATTTAATGAAATAATTGTACTGCTTTATCTTGACCATTATGAATTTTCTTAATTTTTCAGGACATTAGGATACTAGCAGAAATGGGTTCTGTTTTCAGTGTAATAACTAATTAAATATAACTAATACAAACTTAAATAGAGTGGAATCCCGCTAACTCGATCCTCGTATAAATCGATATTACCGATAACCTGACATTTCTTAAGATTTTGTTTGCTCTGATATTTCATCTATAGAGAAAAATCTCACAAAGTCTTTCGGTTGGTTGAATTTTTATGGCGCAAGGACATCAAGAGTCATTCCGCGCCAAACATTATAGCCCCAGTATCTTTATGTGTTCACCAATTTGGCAATTGTATTAACCCTGCGAAGGGTAATTAATACTATCTTACAAGAGCTTAAAATTATATATTTTATTTCTATCAGGGCCATGGCTGACAGTTTTTACAGAGAGGGCCCTGAAAGTTACAAGGGAGCTTAGAAAGCTGCAAGGGGGTAGAGTTCGTTAATAATGTATTTTATTAATATTTAATTAATTGATGCATTTTATTAATATATTTAATAATGCTCAATATCTAAGCAGACTAATATATTTAACATTAATGAATGAATTTCGTAATATAAATTTTGCCTTGACAATTTATGGATGTAGATTAAAATTTATAATTTCCCCTTTTTTTTTACTATAGAGTAAATGGAAACTCAAACTTTTGTAAAAAAACATGTTGGACACTAGATCTACCATGAAAAGAAATCTATTTTAAACACATTTTCAAGGTTAAAGAAAAGTTTCCATTGTAATGTACAATTTTATGCAAAACACAAAACTTAGAACAAAATTCTACAATAATTAATATTTTGAAAAAAAAAAAAAAATCAAAGCGTGCAGAACACCCTAGTTGCAGCTTTGCTACGGCCATACTTGGTATGAAATAGAGCATGGTTTTGTGTAGTTGCTATGAAGATGCATGTGAAGTTATGAAAACAGAAGTATGGCCTTGGGTACCTTTATGCAAATGCAAATACTGAACAGTTAGAATCATGTATAGGGTATGTTCTCCAGGCTGAAAAAGTGTAGGATTGTATTTTAATACTTCAGGTCATGAGGATAAGAGCAAATTAGTTTTTGAACATAGTTTAATTGAATAATTTGAATATATTTATATAACTGAATAATTTTGAATATATTTATGAAATTGAATAATTTTTGACTATATTCATATAATTGAATAATTACGACTATTCATATAACTGAATAATTTTGAATATATTTATATAACTGAATAATTTTGAATATATTTATATAACTGAATAATTTTGAATATATTTATATAATTGAATAATTTTGAATATATTTATATATTAGATTTTATTTATTTTATTTTTTTTATTTGTACATTTATATAATTGAATAATTTTGAATATATTTTAATTTTCATTTTTCTCTTCACCCTACTATAGTAGTGCATTCTTTATACCGTTTTAATTTATTAATTGCTTTTTGTACCAGTTTATTATTCAACTTACCTCAATTTTATTAATAATATTAATCTCAACTTCTTTCCTTCTCATATCCTATTTTCTCTTTGTTTTTGTTTTCTATTTTTTGAGTTATTGTATCTTTTATTTCTGACATATTTATACATCTCATTTATACTAATTGGAATACAGTGTTTGTATATATTTTTTATTTTGTTTTATTTGTATGAGTAAATTGTGTCTTATTGTCTAATGGGTATATAATGCATGATTGCGCAATAAGTTGACAGTACTTTATTGTTTCAAACTAACTTTATTGTTTACGATAGGCATTGTCTATTATATTTTTTATCTGTCATCCATTATTGCACTACTATTTATATTGGTTATAAATGCTTTACTATTAAAAAAAATTCTGGTACCTTACAATATTGTCATTTATAAATATTATTTTTTATAAATCATCCAGTTAAGCATTAATTAGCCTTAACGATGGATCGCTATTTACTAAACAGAGAAAACCTGAAAGAATACCCCGAAAGTACATCTTTGTATTTCGAAAACTGTCCATACTACAATATATCTGATCTTCAAGGATTATTTTTTTTTTGTCTTCGTTTTCTTCCTACCCCCTCTCTTTAATACATTTAGTATACGCAGCTTAAAAAAAAAAGAAATTTTATTCCCTAACACAACTACTTCATTCAATGGATGCTCCTTTCAAAATAATTGCATTAAGTGAGATCTGTCTGAAATCGAATTACGAAAAGCAATTCGTAACAACTCCAAATTACAAGCTAGTAACAGTACTCAGAGAAAATAGTCGCTACGGTGGTGTCGTTTTTTTTGTACACAATTCATTAGCATTTAAAATTAGAGATGACAGAAAAATTCAAGAAGCTGAAATATTATTCATCGAATTATTAACCACAAGAAAAAAAAAGAAAAATTTATTGTAGGAGTAATCTACCGATCTCCAAGTAATAAAACAAGTACTTTTATCAATTCACTAGATGATATGTTGTTTGCGAATAATCACGGAAATGTCAAAACCATTTTGTGTGGTGACATGAACATTGATCTCCTTTCAAACAATAACAACAAAACTGCTTATTTAAATATGCTGCTATCCTCTGGTTTAATTTTGCTCATAAGCAAATCAACGCGCGCGTCCGCCTCTACTTCAATTCTCATTGGTCACATTTTATACAATGGTAATATTGATAATATCTCTCGTGGGGTTTTAGAGGCGGACTTAACGGACCACTATCCAATCTTTCTGCTACTTCCTATGGAATCGGTTTCAAAACATATAATTCCCACGAAAAACGTAAAATGTTAACGAAAAAATCAAGACATTATAAACAGACCCTTCGTAGCTTGATCAACTTTATAATATAAATGTTTCAAATAATGTTTACGACCTTTCATTAACTAAAATATTGTCAATTATGAAATCATCTGAGATAAAAATAAACAGGAATAAAACATTTATTCATTAAATTTATCCCTGGATTTCGAATTCGATTCTAAAGTCAATTCAAAACAAAAATATACTTTTTCAGAAAACAAAGAAAAATCCCAATAATTCTAGTTTTAAGAAGAAATTTACAAAATACAGAAACGTTTTAATGAACATGATCAGAGCAGCAAAAAAGATTTACTTCGAAAAGCAGTTCCTACAAGCTAATAGAAATACTCAGGATATCCGGAATATTATTAATATCGCATTAAATAAACTGAAAAAAATGGCAATCTGTCCAAAGAAACTGATTACCTGCAAGAATAATAAAACCGTGGAACATACCACAAATAACGATGTGGCAAACGCATTAAACGATTTCTTTGTTTCAGTTGCGAATAACACATCCCTCTCCCCCACAAGATCACATTAACGAATTGGAAAACGGAAACTTGAATAACGGTGTAAGAAACTCTAACTCCTTCTATCTCCTTCCAGTAAATGTCAAAGAAATTAGCAATTTTATCAAACAACTAGGTACAAAAAAAAATCTTCCGTTTATGACAATATTTCCCCCAATATTATTAAGGAAAATGCGGAATTCTTTTCCAAAACTCTTACATTTCTAATAAATCTTTCTTTTCAGCATGGAGTTTTCCCTAATAAATTAAAAATAGATAAAATCATTCTATTATTTAAAAAGGTGACGAAACTCTTCCAGTTAATTATAGGCCAATACCCATACTCCCAGCCTTTAGCAAAATATTTGAGAAAGCAATTTACAAAAGACTTGAAAATTATTTTGAATTTCATAAGCTCTTCTACAAAAGACAATTTGGCTTCCGTAAAACACTTCAACGAAATCGGCAATATTAGAACTCGTTGAACAGATCAGGCTTTCAAACGACGACAATAAATTCACATATGGGCTATTTCTGGACCTGAGGCGAGCTTTTGAGTATGTAAATCATAGAATTCTTTTAATAAATTAAAAACTTTGGGAATAAGAGGGATACCGTGGAATCCCTTTGAGAGTTATTTGAGTAATAGAGAACAGCTTGCAACTCTGGGTGAGTCAACCTCTCAAAATAAAATAATACCCACGGGCATCCCACAAGGTTCTTTTTTGGGTCCTCTATTATTTTTAATATTTATTAACGACCTCCCAAGTTGTATTAAACACTGTGACATTGTTCTGTATGCAGATGATACGACGCTTATCCACTCAGGGAAAAATATCCTAAACTTAGTAGGAGATATTAAGAGTGACCTTTATAATTTGGAAATTTGGCTCAAGGGAAAAAATCATCTTGAATTAAATAGTATATCGAAATCATTATATAAAATTTTTCGATCCAGACAAAATCACTTCCTGATTTGACACCTATAATATTTCAAGGCAAAACTCTCAAGAAAGAAGAATATATCTCCTATCTAGGCATACAAATTGATGTACACCTATCATGGTCAAAACATATATCAGAACTATCAAAATCTTTATATTCCCTCATATATGTATTTGCGAAAATACGATATTTTATACCTCCACATGCTTTACGTATGCTTTACTACTCACTCTTTTATTCTAAGCTTTTTTACGCTGTGGAAGCCTACAGAACCGCAAACAATACAAACTTACAGCCTATTACAAAGGCATAGAAAAGAATGAATTATTAGAATAATGACCAAATACAACTCACACTGTCTACCACTCTTCCGATATTTTGATCTCCTTCCCTTTCAACAATTTGTCACCCTAAAAAATTCATTACTTTTTCACAAAATCGTAAATAATAAATTCGACATTTCAGGATAATTCTCAGCCCCTGAACATGCATGCCCGACAAGATTCTCCTCAAATTCTTTAGCTCTACCTACCGAGAGAACGAATTATAAACTTGTAAGTCTAAACTACCTTGGTAAGAAGGTGGAATGAATTATGTCCTGAAATCAAAAGTCTTCCAATTATGTCCTTTAAAAATAAATTATTTACTCTGTTTTTAGAGCGGATTTGCTATTTTATCCAGTGTTCCTCAGTCAGTTTCTTGTTTTCTTTTTCCCTGAAACTGCAACCACCCGCTCCCTCATAGCGATTAATTTGTTTGGCGCCACTCTAATTCATGTTATCCTTCTAAACACAAAAAGCGCAACTCTCCCTTCTATTACTTAGTCTATCCTTTCAGGAAACAAAAACACATATAATGCTGCCTGGGTGTCGGTGTCGGCCGAGTTAGTAAGGAAGGATATTTACTATCGTCTTCTTCGTATATTGTAATTTAGTAATGCCGTGGTAAACCTACTATCTAGTTCTTGTGTCGTCACAGATCACTGTTATTTGCCGACTGTTTCTTTTTCAGATCAGCTTGTACAATCAACAACAACAGCTGTAAAGTCACGCTTATTCTGGTGTTTTGATTTATGGGGGGACAGTTTGACCCCCCCCCCAGGCTCAGGGGGATTGGATCCCGCCTTCGCGGACGGTCTCTACCGAAGCAAGTTATTTCTTGCAACTACCTCCCACCGGCAGAACGAGGAAATGTGACTTCACTGCAGAGAAAAGAAACAAACACAACTGATTTTTTTTTACAAATTGACTAGCATAAATGGTTCCAATATTTTCTATTTTTTCGAGCTTCACACAATGAATATTGAACGACGTCACTAAAAAAGAATCTGATAAAATGCAGCTTATCAGTGAATATGGCTGCCCAGTTTTTCCCCCATATGTCTTGAAATCTCAGACGCACAGCCATATCCAAATACAAAAGTTTAAACTGTCTGCAAATATGTTCATGTTTTCTGGACAAAACTGCGATATATTTGAAGGATGTAGCAATCTCTCTGAATTCTCCCAATATTTGTTTATTTATTTATTTATTTATTTATTTTCTACTCACAAGGGTAGATGACATGGTCTGAATTAGTCAATATGGTTTAACACAAGAATTAAACTAAAGATTCCCAACCCAGGCTCCAGCGCACCTATCTATGTGGAAATGCATGCACCAAAATGTTTCATCCTGCTCTATATCGCAGTTTCTCTAATGAGGCCATAAATCCACATAAAACAATGCTTTTTTTATAGTACATTTAGATATATATATATATACTGATAATAGAAATTTATTTTTTCCTATTTTTTAATATAAGGAAAATAATGCGTATCGAGGTATCCTAAAACGAGGAAATTATTGATTTATGTAGTTCGTATCTAACTGGTGGAGAGCCTCGAAACAAGATTTTGCTTTCTGCTCTCTTCCATTTATAACGTTATCATATCAATAAAATAATATCTGAATCACTAGAATTTTCTTAAAATAGCTTTGAAATAGCTTTGTTAGAAATAGTTTTGAAAAAGATGTATCAACAATAACTGTATATAAGTTGAATAAATTTATTTCTTATTCTTATTCTATCCTATATTCTACTTTGTAAGGTAAGAACTTTGTAACTGTTTGTTTCAACCCGCATTTTTTACCCAATAAGATTAAATATCTGTGCCATGCAGAATTTGCTAAATTTTTTCCGAAGCCCATGGAAACAGAAGCAAATTTAAATTACAATTACTGTGGCATACAATTCCGCTAAAATTGAAAAAATTTAAAACCGTTTCTCGGAAAAGCAAATTATTTCAATTTCCAAAAACGAAAAAAAACAACAAAATTTTTTTTTGTGTACTTTCTAAATTTAATCTTCAAACAGTTTCTTTGCGCCTAAAAGAAAGAGTTCTATTTTAAACTAACGTGTTTTAGCTCAAAAACATTTACTTTTTAAGGTTCTTTAATCGTCCGAACTGTTATTAAATAACCTATTTCAAGTTGGTCCATGATTGTTTGGGTTTTAACTTTTTCTTTAAACTATTTTAAGAAATAATAAGTAATTAAAATATTTTCAGTATTGTCGTAATAGACATATTTACATCAACGTGTGTAATTTTTAATTTTAGTGTTATATATTTTATAGGAGTACCTTGATTTTTCGTTTCATTCTAAACAATTTTTCCAATTTAATTACCGTTAAGTATTTTTTTCATTTGCGATTTTATTTAATGGAGTTCGATTGTTTTTTGTTGCTTCAAATTGTGTTTTATTTTGTTGCTGTATATAATTTTTATGAAGCATTTAAATGTAGGAAATAAGCAAAACACATTAGAAAGAAACGGATTATCAGAATTGTTTTTTTTAAATAAATTGAGAACATAAAATATGTATGCTTCTAAAATTTAATAAATTTGATGGAATTAACCTTTATTTGGTATATTAGATTCTTTTAGATTTCGTCCTTAAATGAAATTTTTCCAATAAAATACAAAATAATAATGATGTTTGTTGGATATATTAGCAGAGTAATTAACATCATGGAATTCAATAACTTGAATGAAGGATAAATAAAAGTAGTACAATTAACAAATCGCTCAGCACATCTGCTTCCGTTTATTCAGTTTCACATCCCGCCGAATAATACCGGAGCGTCACTCAAGGGGAAACTCCGGCGCTAGCGTCGCACTGCTATCCTTAATTGCGCAGACGCTCTTTACACATGATAAATATATAGGGTATCTCTCCAACAATATTTATTATGCCATTATCACTCGAAGCCGCAATACAGTAGTCTCGTTAACCTAGCTAATCCCTAAATCCGCTTTTTTTTTCTTCAGTCGGCTGCCATTACAGCCTACTGCCAAAATATAAACAAACAGAGCAATGTTGCCAACTAATTGAAATTTGCAATAAAGAAAAGGGAAATTTTCCGTCGCTTGCTCTTCGTCTGTTGTTTGTTACGAGTGACATTACAAAATAAACACATCAAAAAATTATAGCTTACAGTAAATTCTGTGGTAAGAATTTCGTTTAATCTGAACAGGTCTTGGTCCCATTTAGTTGGGATTAAGAGGTTTCTACTGTATCTCTGATTTATATTTACGAGAAGAACATTAAGTGAAGCTAGGAAGAAACTTTGAAAGAAAATTGGAAATAAGAATATATATATATATATGGCCTGCAAAAGGGTTGCTGGTATCTAACTGGAAGGAGACCCACACGCTGAACGTATGTGACGATGTGTGGAACCGGCCAGGCCAGTAACCTAGTGTCCTACCCCGCCTTCAAGTGGTGCAGGCTGAGCTTTCTATTTATGTGGCAAATTAATATTTGCTACACGGATAGAAAGGCGGAAGGGGAGGGCTAATTCACCAACCCGTCTAGCCAGCGTGGTGAAATTATGGCTAATTCCTCCATTATGTTGACACACCAGAAACCATGGCCCCTAGTCTCCAGGTGCTGGAGTGCTCCTGATCAAGGCAGCGGTCAGTGTGGCATGAAAGCAGGGGGTGCTAAGAATCACTGGAATGGCCCAGGCTGCCGTTTGTTATTGACCTTGGCTACGTTTAATGGACGATCCCTTGCTTCTGAAGCAAAACTTCAGGAATTGGAAGAAGAACTTGACAAGATCAAATGGGACATTGTAGGACTCAGTGAAGTTAGAAGAAAAGGTGAAGAGTTGGTGGAACTTAAAAGTGGACATTTGTTTTATTATAGAGGAACGGAAACTGGAAGAACAAGTGGTGTTGGCTTCTTAATCAACAAAAGAATTAAAGACTACCTTCTTGAAGTCGAAAGCACGTCAGATCGAGCAGCGAGGCTCGTTGTTCAACTAACCCAGCGATACCAACTTCAAATAGTACAGGTATATGCACCAACATCAAGCCATACCGACGAAGAGGTTGAAGAATTTTATGAAGAAATCAAAGAGTTACACACCAAAGGGAAACAACATATCAAGCTCATCATGGGGGATTTCAATGCAAGAATTGGACAACAGGAACAAGGAGAGACATCGGTTGGTAAATACGGATATGGGGAAAGGAATGAACGTGGCGATCAACTCATCGAATTTGCAGAAGCTGAAAATCTTAGCATCATGAATTCATTTTTTAAGAAGAAACCGCAAAGAAAATGGACATGGAAACACCCAAATGGGGGAACTAGTGAAATTGACTATATCCTGGCAAACAAGAAATCAATTATTGAAGATTGCAGTGTACTGAACAGATTTAATACTGGAAGTGATCATCGAATGGTGAGATGTAAAGTGCACTTAAATACTAAATTAGAACGACAGAAGCTCATTAGGAAACAAGTAAGTAAGAGGGTGGATTTAAAGAAATTAAAAGAAAATACCGAGGCATTCAAGTTGGAATTAAAAAATCGCTTTTCTGCACTGGAAGGACTTATTGATGAAAGTGATATCTCAGAAGCAAATGAAAACATTGTTAAGACAATAGTTGAAACTGCTGGGGAAATTGGTGGTGTAACCTGTAAAAAGCACAATAGCAAATTATCTGAGAAGACGAAACAGCTCATGAAAAGGCGAAGAGATATGAAGGTGGACAATCAAAATACCAGTTCCAGGATTGAGTACATAGAACTTTGTAAAACTCTGCGCAAAAGCATGAAAGAAGACATAAGAAAATTCAACTGTGAGCTAGTAAGGAAAGCCATTGAAAATAACAAGAGCCTTAGGGTTGTTAAAGGAAGTTTATCTGTTGGGAAGAAACACATCATTGCATTAAAAGGAGAGGATGGCACCGTAACAAGAAATAGGGAAGAAATACTTAGAAGAGTTGAAGAATTCTACAAAAATCTATACGAAAGTAACAGTGGATTAAACGAAGACATTGAAATAGTCGAAGGAACAGCTCCTAAAATCTTAAAAGAAGAAGTTTCATTTGCAATAAAAAGTATGAAGAAAGGAAGAGCCCCTGGTGATGATGGTATTACATTAGATATCCTAAAAGAAGCTGGAGAATATGTAGAAGACATACTTGCAAAATTCTTTACCAAATGTCTTAACAGCGGTAACATACCAAACCAATGGGATTCTGCAACAGTAATTCTTTTGCATAAAAAAGGTGATAAAGAGGATTTGAAAAATTACCGACCAATTAGCTTGTTACCTGCTATTTATAAAATCTTCACAAAAGTGCTAACACATCGCCTGCAGAAAAAATTAGATGCAGCTCAACCAAGAGAACAAGCTGGATTTCGAAGTGGATTCAGTACAGTGGACCATATTCAAGTATTAAGAGAATTAATTGAAAGAACACATGAATATGAACTTCCATTGTGTGTGGCATTTATTGACTATGAGAAGGCCTTTGACTCTATTAAAACATCAGCAGTCATCAACTCTTTAAGATCAACAGACATTGAGGATGTGTACATTGACATGGTGAAACGTGTGTATAAAAATGCAAGTGCAAAATTTCGGTTACATAAAGATACCAAAACTATCAAACTTGGCAAAGGGGTGAGGCAGGGAGATACCATTTCTCCAAAACTTTTTACTTCAGCTTTACAGATGATTTTTCAGCAGATAAATTGGAATAACAAGGGAATAAAAATAAATGGTGAATATTTAAATCATTTGCGGTTTGCTGATGACATTGTTATTTTTTCAACGAACCCATTAGAACTCCAAGACATGGTACAGGAGCTCTCAACTAGAAGTAAAGAAGTTGGACTCAAGATGAACCTACAAAAAACTAAGATCATGTTCAATAATTTCGTAGAGGAAACAAAAATACAAGTTGACAACATTGAGCTAGAAATTGCTGATTCATATATTTACCTTGGCCAGCTGATTTCAATGGATGGCAACATTATGAAAGAACTCAACAGACGTATTAAACTTGGCTGGAGTGCATTTGGAAGAAACAGTTTTATCCTGAAGGGGAAATTGCCTTTGTGTCTAAAAAGAAAGGTCTTCAACCAGTGTGTATTGCCAGTCCTCTCTTATGGATCAGAGACATGGAGTCTAACAGTTGGAGCAATACGAAAGTTACAGACAACGCAAAGGAGCATGGAGAGGTGCATGCTTGGAATAACTAGGAGAGATCGAAAAAGAAACACTTGGGTGAGAGAGCAAACTAGAGTAGAGGACATCATTGTTAAAGTAAAAGGGCTGAAATGGCGATGGGCTGGGCATATTGCAAGAAGAACTGATCAACGATGGACAACAGAAATTCTGAACTGGATTCCAAGAGACCACCGAAGACCTAGAAAACGTCCTCAAACTAGATGGGTGGATGAAATAAGAAAACAGGTTGGGGTGACGTGGAAGCGAATTGCTCAGGATAGACTTGTGTGGAAAGCATTTGGAGAGACCTTCATCCAGCAGTGGATAGATAATGGTTGAATATGATGATGATGATATATATGTAAATATAAAATATTTTTTAAT
>QLNU02015270.1:58746201-58766125 GCA_006491805.2 Dysdera silvatica
AAAAGTGTAGGAGAATGAAAAATCGAATGAGAGAAAAATTAGGGAAAGAAAAGATCTTGCAGCCACCTTTGACAAAGGGAAAAGTGGGCTCTCGAAACTTTACTGTATTAAATTTGAAACCATTGACAAAATAGCAGTTGTTGAGGCAGGTACCTGCTTATAAATATAATAAAAGCAATTGATTAAATTTTTGAGTGGTTTGTAGATTATTAGCACATGAGCCGGCTTTATAGCGCAACATTACTCACATCTAATATTCTAACCATATATATGGTTGAATAATAGTGTCTGCTACGCTCCTTGAAAGTTACCAATACACTTTTCCAATTTGATAACCAAACATTCCTACAAACCGCAGGGGTACCCATGGGGTGCCCCATGTCGGGTATTATGGCAGAGTATGTGCAAAGACATATGGAGCAGATTGTAGTTACACCGTTTGCTGAAAACACGTGTTACTTAAGATACGTAGATGATGCATTTCTCTTATACGATACCAAATCGGTTAACATAATTCAAATGCTTGGTAGACTGAATAACTACCACCGAGCCATCAAATTCACCACATGGATGAAGATGACAATAGAACCATTCCGTACTTGGATTTAATTATTATTAGATCTGACACACAACTTGATTTCACTGTGTTCCACAAGGCGACCGAACCCAGCTGTTTTCCGACTTATCACTCAGCACAACCTAAATCTCATATTGAAGCAGCCATCACAGCACATATACGTAGAGCGCTTATGGTGTGTAGCAGTGACTCCCTTTTTAATATTGAATATAACTGCATCCTTCAAAAACTTTACACACAGGCATTCCCCTTAAGAGGGTCTATAAAATTTTTAACAGACTCCATAGAGAACTCTTTAACCCTCAACCTTCCACTCTTTCTGCTCACACCACACCACTCAGGTATGTTGGAGTTTGTTCATTTTTTCCATCCGTTTTTGCATCTATTAAACAGGCCTTACGAAAACATCACCTTGCTCTTGCGTACAAACATGGTCATAGCATACTACGCCTTAAAAGGGATAGGGACCCCATGCACACCACTGAAAAGGGGGGGTATATACCATCCCCATTACTAATAATTCCAGTAACTCCCATACACAATACATCTGTAGTACAGTTAGGAAATTACAGACTAGGCTCAAAGAGCACATGGCAGATATAAATCACAATAGATTTAATACCAGTCTTGCCCAATACATCCAATCCAATGACGCCACCCCATTATTCCACCATACCAAACTGTTGGCACCTGCCGGAAATAGCCTTAAAAGTCTCAGATTCAGGGAAGCACTGGAGATATACCATAGGCGCTCCTCCACAATTAACACGGAACAACCAATTCACATTGGTTGTTCCGTGCATAGCAATACATTCTTAGCAACCCTCCATAACTCATTACACCATATCTTATGTACCTTTCTCTCTCTTCTTAAACTCCATCTTTTAACTTCCTCTGCCTAAAAGTATTTGACAAAAACCCTTATTTTTTTGCCCGTGCGGTTTTTATTTCTTATTTTTATCTTTGTTCTTACTTCTTTTACATTATTTTTTCCCCATTTGTATTCCTTGATTATATTATCTGCTGTATGTTCGTTTCGCTCCATATACATCTGATGAAGGCTGCCCTTTAGCGCAGTCGAAAGCCGGCTCATGTACCAATAATCTAACAAACCGCTCAAAGTTGTCTGATTGATTTTATGATATTTATGTCAAGCGGTGGTACCTACTCAACATGGTAGTGTGAAATTCAACATACTAATATATGAGCATTTAATTTCAGTAACGTCTCTCGATAACGTACTTCTAATGAACGCTTATTTTCGTTTGACAGTATATTTGCTATCCTGGTAAATACTTCGCAGAACTGCGCACATTTCGTTTATCGCCTTTTTCTTTTGCTTCGCCTCATGAATGCCGTTTATGGAAGAGATTATTGGAAGTTTAAGATACGTTTATTTGTAAGAAAATATTTTTCCCCAAAAATGTAGGAAATTTTTTGCCGAGCCTTAAATTCCTCCATTCTTGCCATACCGGTGTAAGAAATACATCACTCTAACAATGCGTGTCATCCTCTCTATCACACGGAATAAAGATGGGCCTTTGAAGGCCCAAAAAATGTTCGAAAAGACCGGATAGTCTGAACATTTTCCCATTTTTCTAAAGAATGCCCATCAAGACTTAAATTTCCGCCCATCGTAGTTTTTTTATTTTTCAGAGTATATAAAAGTTGAACTCCTTTTTTTATAGTAAAGTAACATTAGCTTTTCATGGATGGGTCCTTTAGGATGGATGAATGAGCAAACATGGTGCAGGATCAATGCAAATGAAGCATATAATGAAATTGTCATAAACCACTACGATTCAATTATTTAGTTAAAATGTGTTATGGAAAAAAAAAGCCCAATTGTGACGTAATGGCACTATGTTCACCTAAGGCTTCTAAGAAAGGGAACAGGTGCATATCCGCCATTTTGTTGCCGTTGTATCACGTGACCGTGGTTGAAAATTGCATTTATTGGCGACATTCTAAAAGATGCGCCAATGTTTACATTAATCGGATAATCGCGGATTGTTCATTCATTATTTTTATGACAAAATAGCGATCATTGCGCCAATGTGGAAAACCTTTATTGCTGAGGTAAATGAAACCGGAATTCTACAACAAAATGGCGGCTGATGCGTCAACTTAGAATTCTAGGGCTCTACGATCATCTACGGTGTTCTTAACCAGCGTTCCATTCTAGTGGTTCCATAGAACACGTCCCATTTTCTGCCCACGGGGATATGCTCCCTAGGCAATGAAGGATCGATTTCCTAGGAAAACTGTAGGTTCCAGCGCAGCATAACCTTAGATATCCTTGCGCCATAAAACTTAATCTAAACGTGTATGGATGAAACGCATTAATCTTCTTTAATATCATAGGGAAATGGTAGTCTTCAATAGCAAGAAATGGAAAACAAAAACCGTACTTGTATTATATATCACACAACTTAATTTGTCTCTTATTTGTTTTTTTCGTTTATTTGTAATTTACGGCGCAAAGCCGGCAAAGGTCAAAGGATTTACAGTTTTCCGAAGAATCCGAAACTCTGAAAATATATAATGCCCATTGGGTATCTCGCTTTATACATCTAACATACATATGCTTTACTTGTATTTTGCAACATACCTCCAGAAAAGGCGCCAAGCATGTAGTCTTGGAAACGGCCCCTGACGACAATGTTGCCACTCAAAATGCAAAAAAGAGGGAAATTGTAACTAATCAAATAGGCACGTTGACACTCAAGTTTTCAACTAATAAAACAAAAATTACATCAGAACAAAAGTAGGCATGTAAGCAACACAATGAAAGTCTCTGTAAATACAACACCCCCATTTCCACGAAATGTTGTATATTTCACATAGGAATACATGAGTTATAGCTTTGTAACCCCCACCCAAATTGACCCTATAACCCCTCCTTATGAACTTTCTGCATACGCCTATGGGTAAGTGAGGGCCCTCACCTCTTGAAGGTAAACCCCTTCGGCCTGGTTTGGATCACATTCGAGTTATGCCTGAATATTAAAAATGTCGAACCAGTTACGAGCGATTCAGTGAAAAGCAAGTAGTATTCACCTAGATGTCTTGGGCGGCCGCATAGCGGAAAAGTTGTATTTATGGCCTGATGGAATGACGGAAACGAATTCTGTAACTTGTCCTTATGGCGGTGACGCCACATAAATTCTGCAAAGTAGGAATCAAACATTGTGTTGTTTGCAACATGGCAATGGTACTTCAAGTACAGAGGAGAAACATAACCCTGACGTCAGGGAGAGTATGACGTCACAAGCCGATCTACCGAAATCCCTGACCAATTTCAGGAGGAGAGAAAACTAGGGGACCAACTATGCAGTTGCGCTGATTTATTTTTCGCAAACTTTTCTATTTAAGAAAAGGATGCAAGTGCCATATCAGTTTGGTACAACACCAACATTTTTATAGCCGAAACAGCTGACAAAATTGTCTTTGTCTCTATAGATTTTTGGCAGTATCTTATCCCAATTCTACAATTTTCACTAACTTGTTATGGAGTATTGCTGAATAAGTAGTGCCATGTTGCTTAGGTAAATAATTGTAAATATATGGTATTTAATGAAATCGGCAAATTATAAACATAACATTGCTATCAGAATAAGTTATGAAGTAACCAAATGTGTCTGAACAAAGAGAAAGTCTACTTGACAATCATGGCGACTGAATCTGTTCAAATTTATGAGACATTCAATTTTTGGTGACACTGCAGAACACATCCCCCACTGCTTTTTTTTTTCCCCCTCTTGAAAAGAGTCAAAAATAAGAAGGGGAGGTAAAGAAGAGGAGGAAGGAAGGAGGAAGGAAAAACCATAGTGCACACTTCAAAGACCCACAGGGCAACATACAAATACGGTCGAGGGAATGTGGATTAACGTAAAATAAGAATCCCGGTGATCAAGAAAAACAATAAAGATTAATACTTCCTTTTTTTAACTTCGCTGAATCGATACGTCCATACTGTTAACATGACGTCAATAACATGGCGGCAGGTCAGTGTCACTGCTGCCATGAGTGTTGGAAACACTTTGCACTAGTTCCCGCTGAGGGACGTGTTCTGCAGTAGAGCAATTTTTTTATCAGTCATTTGCCTATTCGCAACAGACCTTCGTGAAGGTTAAGTAGGAGGATAAAGCCAATCGAGATTTTTGGCTGAGGGTAAAAATATAGCTGAGCCGCATGCATTGCTATCACATTTCCCTCTTTTTTTTAGCCAACTTTGAATGCGCAAATGTTGCACGTGTGCAGATTGCCCAATTGCATTCGTCTTGGTTTATTTCACAAAAAACAGTAACGGGTCACTTCATAATTAAACGTTAACTCTATAACGATTACGTTAGAAACTCCGGATGGATGTTCTTCGATCATCAATGAGCAATGCAAAATTAGGTTCAACGTTTATTAAACTCTTAATATACAACCAAGAGTTATTTGGCAAACGGTTTTGGTTGTTAACAAACACAGCTATCTTCTTATCACGGGCGATCAAATCATGACTGATAATATTTCGCTGTTATGACTCACACATTGGTTCTAGGCCAATAAGACTCAAAATTCCCGAAAGGCCAATTCGACTCAGTGACTGGACGTGGTCAAGCCATTGGACTACGAAATGAAACACATTATCACGATTACTCTCGAGGGAAGTATAATATACAATTCAAACAAATATATCTCTCTATATAAATAGTTTAAAATGAACACTAACCCGGACTCTTAGATCCGGAATTATTACTGCACACTTCGGTATCTGCTAACAAGGACCTGTCTCCTGAAAGAAAGTTGGCTCGACTTAACTTAATGTTTTTCTGCGCCAAAGTGCTCTAAATCAAAATCAACTCAGGAATCAATATCATTAAATAATTTCTAACTCAAAATAACATTAAACAGTTTCCTTGGATTTCTCGATTCTTCTTCCCCGAGATATGGGCGAATTGGCTCGGACACATTTTACGCACACATCGCCAAATTTTTCCAAAGGCAAGACAACTCAGAACTCAAATAGTAACAGTTACTTCTAAGCTCATAAATCCAATAAACTTATTTCATCATTAGACTTAACATTTTCTTAAGGCCCAATTTCACCTCCCAGGACGTTCCGTCAGATTAACTTTATAAATTAGTTTACCTGAACTCAGTGTGCGATTACATTCAAGATTTTCAACAGAAAGAATTCTAATACATATAATTACATACACATTAAACTCGGCCAACCCTTAACACTAAAACCTGAAGTTAGTTAAAACTCTAATTTAACTTCAAAGTTCTTAAATACTAAAAGTCAGTCAAAAATACCTCACCGGGCAGATAGGCAGTTCATCACGACAAGCACAGTTTCTCGTAGTCATAAATCGCTCACAAGAAAGCAAGTTACTCCTTATGACACGAAATATTTCAGCAGCGTCAAGTAAGCACACGAAACTTTCCGCAGATATGCACCGCTTCCTTTAAGGCGCAAGGGCGGCAAGCAGGTAGGTACTACCAATAACTGAGGACAACATGTCGATTAATTTCATCTCTGCCGCCATTCAAGAGCGTTCACACGTCCTTACAGTTCTTCATCGAGACTTCTCTGTTGCAGGACTTCAGTTCCCGGAGGTGTCTGCCCCACAGCTGCCGCCGCTCGAAACATAAATACGGGAAGCAAACTACAAACGCAACTGAGTACAATAAAGTGTCACATATGTTTAACATAACTTCTACACATAATACAAAACCCGAGGATGTCCCAGTTGGCTCAGAATTTAGCAACGATCATCTAATTTCAATTCTATGACGTTGCAAAACCTAAAAAAATAATAAGTAATACAACAAAAAGTATGATTTATGACGCTACTCGTTTAGCAATGTTCCTAAATTTGAGTATGATCAAAAAATTATGTCATGGTTTACTAATTAATGTTTTTAATTTTGTAAGTATGTGAACTTCATTTTTATCTGGAGAAAATAATTACAGGAATTGAGCTGTACGACGCCAAAAATTTAAAACTCCTAAAAACCCCTTTATCTATATCTAACGATAGAAAAGGTGAGCAATTAATTCCAAGTTTGTCCCCTGATGGTCCCAAAAATGTATCAACTCAAGCTTCTTGTTCCTCTTCAAGTGAATCACCATGTCATTCATGAGCTAAACTGGAATCTATTGCAGCAGAAAAAGACATTCAAGAAAGTTTAAAATCGGATGAAGACTATATAGCCGAAAGGACATATAGCAACTTGACTGAACTAAGTATTTACCTCCAACAAATAATCCCATCCAGTGCTTGGAACGTTGCATATTCTCCTACAAGTATTGTTTTCCTTAATATGGAAATCGAGCCAGTACCGGATGTAATTAAATCAGTTATTATCGATTCTGATTTAAATGTTTTCATATGAAGAAAATTACTATAAAAACATTGGGTAAATATTAATTTCTTTGTAAATTTTCTTATGCCAATTATTTATTTGATATTTTAAGAGAGGTTGAAAATTTAGCTGTCAGTTCTAATAACGATTATAATAAACTGCCCAATTACTTGCATCTTATTAATGAGTTATTGGAGGATATAAAGAAATTAATCCCTGAAAAAACAACAGAGATTTTTCTTCTTTCTAAGCAGATTTTGAAGATAAATGTTAAAAAGAATCAATTTAAATATTCTGCTGAATTCATGATATTCTGTTCATTGGAATATTTTATTTCACCTCATGCATATAAATTTCTTAGAAACTCTGTTAATATCATAATACCACATCCTGGTGTCACTGCATAATATATTACCTACTGATTTCTAACCACTTTTGCCAAAACAGGCAATAGGCAAAGTGCCGCCATGTTGTTTACAGCGTTTTTTGTAATTTTCGTGAATCAGTGAAAGGGGGACCCCTCCCTCACCCTTTGAGGTGAGCCCTTACTGTCCGTTCAGATAGGATTCGAATACCCGTGAATCAGCATAATGTTGAATCACAAAAATTCCGAAAAGTAAAAGCATACAGACGTATATAACGTCAGTGTGTGACATCACAAACGGATCTAGTGCAATTTAATACGATTTCAACAGGACAAAGAGAGAGATGGGTGATGTATCATGCAGTAGCACCTTGTACCATTTACAAAATTTGTTCTAAACTTTGTATTAATCCCAATGCTGAAAAATGTGATGATAACTATTTAGCTTATGTCGCTCAAAGGCAAAAAGATATCGCTGAAAAAGGGAGTAGTGTTATTTTAGTGATGAAATTTACCTGAAACCATATTTTGATTTTAAAGGAGGGAATGTGCGTGGTATGTATAGCCTATAATACTAAAAGTGCCGCTATGATAGCTTATGTATATTGATGATATGTAATTTATCATCTTTTAAAGAAGTCGCACATATTTTGCCTGTTAAGACAGTGGTGATGATTTGTTTGTTTATTACGTTCGAAAACCGATTCAGTAAAAATAGGCAGTTAGCGGGTTCTCAACGCTATGGCTCAGTTAGATAAATATATGAAATTAAGACAAAACTAAAATTACAAAGCTCATTCATACCCATCCTTATTAAATCTGTTAGGTTTGGTGATATTGGCATATCTTCAAAAATAGATGGAAATGATTTGGCTCATATTAACTTGGAAGAAGTCTGTACACCTTTTTTTGATAAAATATTTATTAATGATATTGATATTATAAAAGTTAAAGGTGATATTCCTCTTTTAACATATATCGCTGGTAATTTTTCATAATGTCATGAGGAAATTAAATTGTGAAGCATGCAAGCTGCAGCTCACAATTAATAAAGAAATGATTGTTGATTATGAAAACATAAATATTTCATGGATAAAAAGGTTTGATAGTGGTGGTGGACTGCTATATCCTTTTCCAGATGTTCTGAACGTTGTTATGTATACATATATTGTTCAGAAACTTATATCGGATAAATTTGAATCTGATGTTATGTCTGTAAGTAACCATAGACATGTCTGTGCAGTTGCATTGCATACATTTGAGGAGAATTCTTTTTTTTTTCTAGATTTAGATGCATGTTTGAACAATCACAAACCTTTTAAAGTATCGAAATATATTGTGCACTATTTAAGCAACATATTTTTAAATAATTATGTAAAAAAGAAAAAACGACTATCACATGGACAGATAGGCAGACAGACAGAAAGAAAGAAAGAAAGAAATATTTAATACTACATAGGTGGATGAAAATTTTAGCAAAATGTATTTCTGTTTCACTAACTCTAAATATTATATTTGTAAAAAAATAATAATGTGCATTAAATTCTATTGTGGTCATTTATCAAAGTAGAAATTGCATATATACAAATAGGAAAAAAAGTTACCTTACTTTACGGTATGTGAATGTAATCAATGCAAAACAGGCAAGATCGTTAATGTGAAATCCTCCACATCTAGAATACTATATAAATTGTTTTGTTTTTGGTTTTTGGTTTTTTATTTTAACACTGAAACACCAGAAATTTAATTAAGGCTTATTATGTATACTAAAAAATTAGCTAAAAGTATATTTCCAGACACAGTAGTGAAAATACGGATGGGAGAGCATAAAAGCTGACTGGAGAGAGGACTGTTTATAGATCACTGAGGTGGGATGCGGCAGCGACTCCAGATGATGGCCATTAAATGTTACTTCTGAAAATAGTAGACCAGTTTTCAAGCCGGCTACATTTGGAAAAAGCCAGCCTACTGTTGCTACTACGCATCCGTGTTAAATACAGATATGCATTAACAATCACCTATTTGTGCCAGTGCTGTACGTGTGAACAATTTCCAAAGGTTCACATCACACTATATTAGGAGTAATCCTAATCAGAAACTAAGCTCCTACGCAAAATGAAGTAATCAAAGAATTCTAAAAGACGGAAGAGAAAGTGTTATACCCCAATATCTAGACGTTACGATGGGATTAAGACTTCGGTTAGCAATACCTATTGCTTACTGAAACCCTGGCGGTATTTCCCGACTATATATCGAACTTCGGAACGAAAATCATCTATGAGTGGAGTAAAACTCTATGCATGATGTTAGTCATGAAGCTATGGGCTTTAATTTTCATGTATGTTCTTATGTTGTACAGAAGAAGATATGGAATCCAAGATGTAAACAAGTGCATGTTATTAATGGTTTTGCTTCGAACTCAGTATATTACGTAATTATGTATAACATCCCAGTTAGTGTTTGTTATTGGTAAAAAGAAATGTGTTACCATATCGTAAAAATAATTTTTGCCGATAATTTCAGCAAAAATTATTTACCTGTGTGTGTGTGGGTGGGGGGAATATGTCATGCCAATGGCAATGACATTTATTAAATTAAGATAAAACGTGCTTTTAGAACACTTTCTTTGTCCCCTTCAGCACCTCACTTTTCTTCTACCTATGCATCGAAGTAGCTGTTAGGAAAAGATAGAATCGAAATTCCAGAGAGGCCATATGTAGGAGAGTCGTCGGGGCAATAAAAAAGGCATTGCATCTTTGAGAGTTGAAATGCGAAAGTAAGGGATTTTGGTTTTGATCGTAGACAGGAAAGGTGCTCACGAGCTATGGAGAAACAACCCTGGATTTAGGGATGCAAGTCAACGTCTGGCAGACGTTAGCTACGTAAATCCAAACTTTTATTTCTGCTGTGTTAAGAATTAAAATTAGAGAAGACGAATTCCCTTATTATTATTATACTTCCCTGAGTTTGAGAGAATCTTGCCTGTATTCCATTATTAAGGGAATTAAATTTTCAGGAGTGTAAAATCAATATTTGTGAATTATAAATTTAAATTACTATTAAAATATTATATTTTAGGCAAATATATTAATCGTAATCATTTGAAGGATAGGAGAGTAAGAAACAGTATTTGTGTTACGTTCAATCGACGTTTTTAAAAATCTAGTAAATTACAAAATGCCAAAAGAAAAAAATTAAATTGATTGTAAAATGTGTATCTAATTATAAAAGAAGGAAATCTGTATTATTCACTTGGCCTTAAATATTAAATTAAACTTATGTCGTTATAACTGATTATCAAATTATGAATCGTGGTTTAATCAAAACTTTTCTAAGATAAATATGCATAAATCTACCTTGTTTACGTGTGATGGCAGTTTTCCTACTTATAGTGTATGCTAAATAATCCGGCCTTAACTACAGGTATCCCTCGATATATATGAGGTTTCGATCAATGCGGTTTCGATTAACACGATTCCAAACATTCATGCCATCCCTCTATATATGTGCCCTAAAATTTCGATTAATGCGGTTGTGGGGAAATAAACTAAATCTAGCGGTTTTCCCCTAGATTTAGGGTTTTCCCTATATTGCCAGTCTGGAGAGCTTTTAATGCTCTGAATTGGTAACACTTTTTCACGGTAACACACAATTTCGTTCATTGAAGACCACGTGTAAAAAGCTGTGTCTTCAGACCGTGTTTCACGCTCGCTCTGTAAAATTTCACTAAGTTCAAAAGGAAAAGTGATGTGCCAGTGAAATCCAATGAAAAACATCGTAAAGTTATTACTTTGGATACGAAACTCGAGCAGATATTTTGAAATTTAGAAACTGTTAAGCAACAAATTACAGATTTCGATCCAAATGTGGAAAGAAGCATTGTTCTTTGTCAAAACCTTGAAAAAGATATTAGCTGTTATGGTAAATTATATGAAGATAAAAAGGCAGCTACCGTTGTCCAAACTTCGATCGACAATTATTTTTCTAGAAAGTAGTTTAGTACCGTATGGGCGCACAAAACTTTTTCATTTGTTTTGTACCTTAAGTCTTTAATATGCCTATAAATAATCTTTAGCTAATTTGCATTTCATTATTATTTAGTAGTACGTTATATATACATATTGCTATTTGTACACACGGTTAAAACGTAACTTAGAGGTAAAAATTAAGTCTTCTAACGAATGCTCCAAAACATCGTGAAAGAATTTCCATTTTTTCCATTGGTTCTTAACTTCGATATATGCGGTACACTCGTGGCACCAATTAACCGCATATATCGAGGGATACTTTTATCTTAATTAATCCCTGCAGAATAAATTCCATTTGGGTTCATTTAAAGCAGTCATCACACGACACTGCCTACAGCATATAGCTCTGGGGCATATAAGCGTAAAATAATAATAATAACAATAATGTGATACTAACGCATGTGCCCAAACCGAAGTGAATCAGGGATGGACTCTGAAGTGAGCTAATAAAATAAAGAAAACAATTGGAAAAAATAGCCAAAAGTCCTCCTTTTCGCCTTCGTTGTGTCGGACAACGCATTCTGGTTTTTCTATTTTCAGAACACAGTTTATGATACGTGTTCCAAGCTGTAATTTCCTTTAAATTCCCACGATTCTTAGTTGATTTATTCAAAATTTTAGGGTCATTGCTCTAAAAAATTTTTTTTCTTAATAAAATTGTAGAATCCACATATTTTTTATTTACAACTTGAACAGAATTTCGTTTGTAAAATGTATGATTTCCTAAAATTTTCCTTAGCGCCGCTATGCCTCGACTACACCCCTGGTCATCAACGAACAGAAACAGGCCCACCCTTTTCACATTCATATGGGAAATTGGGCAAGATTGTATATATACATACAATAGGACCCGTATATTAAATTGGGCATAAGTACACTCTCTTCAACATTTATTGCCAACGCACTTTTTTATTTGTTAAGAATTTGTAGCGCATTATTGCGAAACTGCAGCATTCGGTAGGCTTTTAATCATATTAAATCATGAATTTTAAAAAAAAAAATAAAAAAAAAACACTACTTACTCACTTATAGAAGCAGTGATATTTACAAAAATTTTTCTCGTACTTTAGTTGTTCCAAATTGCGTACGAACATTTTAAAGCTCCTTATTGCACTTAGTTCATGCAGATTTTCATACATAAATATATTAGTATTACTGGGCTTTCAACTTCAAAAGGAAAACGTTAAACGGAGGAAAAGAATGAATGATAACTATAAAGTTTATTGTTAGCCTCTCATGAACAACAATAGCAAACTTCACAATATTCATATTGTTAAGAAAAGCTTTATTGAACTTACAGCAACAATGACTTGAATAAATATTTCAGGAATTGTTATTGAAATGAAATTTAAAATGGAACCTATTATTTTACAATTTAAAAACTTAGAAAAAAGGGGGCAGAAAAAAGGTTGGGTTTTTTTTTGGTTTTTTTAGGGGGATCTCATAATGAAAACAGCAATGCGTGCAGAATGCAACACTCGGAGACGTTTTAATGCATTCGTGGGCCCCGGGCCGGATCATATTTTGGGGGACCTTTTCACTCCGATTTTTAAATTTCCAGATTTTTGCCTTGCTGTCCTTGCGCTACAATCCATCCAGCTTTGAGGGCAGGGGTTATTTCACGCACTTTTTAAGAATTTCCGATTTAGTAAAAAAGGGTGGAGGACGCCTTCTCGGGCAGAGCTGATCGACAGAATTCTACAATAAATAATTTGCTATTAAAAAAGAAATTCCGCAGCCTCTTGCGCCCCTAGAAATATTGCGCCCTGAGCAAGTGCCTATTTATAAATCCGGCACTGACCATATGAATAAAAAAACTCTGCCAAGATTGACCAATCCTTTCAAATACTTCATCTGAAAGCATGTATTTCTGGCCAGTTGATGATGTAATTGGTACAGGAATGCACATAAGGATGTGAATGTTTGGAACCCATCATGCATCCATATCTTTAGGCCAACTGAATGAATTTGTTGAGCCAGTGGATTTATAAAATGAAAAAGAAAATCTTGATGCTCCTCAGATTTTTCAATTACACATACAATAAACCATTTATTTTCATAAACTGCAGCGACATATTGACCTGGTTTAATCTTATTTGTATGCGTTTTGCCTCAGTGACATGTGCAACAGTCATTGCCCTATACTCCAGAGATGAGAGTCTGCTGATGCGAAGGTCGTATATCCTTGATAGCAAGAAGTGGTGACTTCTTGTTCCTTAACTTGTTGACACATTCTTTAGCTTGTCTTCCAACTGCTCTCCACATTCCACAGCTTCCTTTCATATTACATAGAAAGATTTGACACCTTCTACATTGTCAGTTGCCCATCAGAACAGCTAAAGGGGTGGGGGAGTTAGTATGTGTTCTGAATTGAGCTGCTGTAAACTAGCTCTAACTGCCAACCTTTAAATAGTCCTCTCCCTATTCCGCAGCACATATTCTTCTCATGGCCACGGGAAACATATGTGTTTTCTTTATTCTTGTATTTCTTTACAATCACCCAAGCGTGGGTGATTGTAAAGAAATTCCATTCTACAGCCAAAGTCCTGTTCGTGCATACACAGGTTCTTAAAGTTTTTGCAATTTTTGCACTGATTAGCTGCCCCATCACTGAAATACAATACTTTCTTATACAATACTTTCTTGGGGGTTGTAACCCCCCATTGCAATGAAATTTTGTATATTTAACATAGGAATATATGAGTTGCAGCTCTGTAACCCCTCTTTGAGCCTATAACCTCCCTTAAGAATTTTCGGTCTACGCCTATGCATACATTAAATTATCATAACTCTAAATAATTAGTTGTGGCATAATCATAAAGAGTATCAATACACTCCTTCTATTAATATAAACTTTGCTGATTGGTCACTGACATTTGCAACACAGATGTTATTTATTTATTTCAGTTTTAAAAGCAGTGGATACATTGCATATTATTGTAATTGACTTGCAGATACATTTTATGACCAGTCATAATGAGCAGTATACCTTTGTCCGAATGATAAATGATGTCTATGTCTGAAAATTCTCGATCGTTCATGAATACTTACATATTTAAAAATACACGGCTTGGTCACTGCAAAGATGTTATTTAAGCGTTCTGGGTTTAAGCTTTCTGAGGCATTCGTGACTATTCTCCTCAGAATATTTCCATGTTAAAATATTTATTCATAAAAAAGGCTTAGAATACTAAAATGGCAAGTTCCAGGAGAATGATTCCCGGTCCTGTATAAGGGTTGCCAGGATCCAGTATAATTGATGCCAAGACCCGGTATAATTGATGCCAAGATCCGGTATAATTGATGGCAAAGCCCGCTATAATGGATGCCAGGACCCGGTATAATTGATGAAAGGGCCCAGTATAATTAATGCCAGGGCCCAGCCGTTGAGAAACACTACTGTAGGCGATATATGTTTGAAAAACTAAGTCCCAGTACAGCATGACCGTAGCTGTCTTTATGCTGTAAAACACAAAAAATAATCCGAACTAATTAGATTCAAAATTCATTTGACATAACGAAATATTCAGATTACTGGAGTTTCTGTGTTTTCGCACGTTTTAATATGCGAGCTGTCATGACTTGTTAAAGTTTCCACAGTGAGCTCGAAGATGAAGGATAACACCGCAATAAGGCTAGCACCCTAAAACCTAGGAACTGCATAAAAATTCGCAACATTTCAAAACCTTCTCTCCTCTTTTTAAATGAATAAGCATGTGAATAATAAAATAAGTGAGTGAAAAATTAACTTAAGCGTCAAATTTTAAAAAAATTATAATTTCTTTCTTTACTTACATCTAGTGGCCAATTTCGCTGTCAAGAAATTTCACTTCTTTTCGGTCCTTCAACATCAAGTAAGTATTTTTTGTGAAAGTCTTGTTTCGTACTTTTATCAGTTCATCACAGTTTTCCTACATAAGTATTTTATCATTATTACAATTACTTAGAAAAATTATTATTAAAATTGTTAATTACAAATCTAATTGTTCATTTGATAACAATGACATTCGGCTATATAACATTTACATTGTCTAAAAACCCTCTATTGACCTGATAATAATGGTCACAAATGTCGAGTGTTAAGGAGAATGTGAGTAAAATATTTTAAACTGAGATTATACATACTTCACACAATTTATAGACTTTAGAGCAAAATATAAGGACGAAACACCATATTTTCAATAAAGTTATTGAATATGGGAAGCTTATAGATGGTGCAGATCAAACTTTTTTACTTTATAAAGGGGATAAAAATTTCTAACTGCTTCTACTAGGCTAGTGGCATAGTTGGTAAAGGCTCTAGCTTGGCAACTCACTGCTTACATTGGGCGGGAATTTGAACCCTCGTGTAAGTTCATGCAAGTTAATCATGTAAGTTAATCACTCATGTAAGTTAATCACTCATGTAAGTTAATCACAAGCCGATCTACTTCAATTTCCGAAAATTTTTAGGAGGAGAGAGAAGCCGTATTACAGTGTGGCCAATTTCGTTGTTGAATCTTACGAAACTGCTTTTTCATTTTTGTAACATTTCCAATTTCACATCCAAGTAGCAATATACTAGGTTCATCAGAAGTTCGTAAAAAATTTTAAAAAGTCATAGAAAAATGTACAAATAATACAAATAATAGGCGCTAGTACATCACACGTCTCCCAGCGCTTTTTAGTGAGAAGTGTTTACAAAACATATGGCAACAGTGACACTGACTTGCCACCATGTTGTTTACGTCATGTTAACAACATGGACGTCTCGATTCAGCGAAGTTGAAAAAAGGAGGTACTAACCTTTATTGCTCTTTTTTGTCGGATGTGGCTGATTTTGTGGAGTTTAAAGCGGGAAACAAATGTTTTGTTCTGTTTTTGTCCTGGCGCCGCCATAGTAGGAGTCGAACGATTTTTCATTCGCGACTATGGTTTTCCCTTACTTCCTTCTTTCCCTCCCGTCTCTCCTCCACCTCCTCCTCTTCCTTCTACGCCTCATCACACATTCCTTCCACGTTCCCCTCCCTTCCTTTCGTCCTTCCCTGTCATACACATTCTCACTTGTAACTGCTCTGAAAAGCGTCATTCAAATGAGGCCTAGCCCATGATTTCATCTCACACTCATATCCAGACGAAGCACTTAATCCTTCTTTCATAACCTACTCCGGCACATTTCTTTTCTCTTTCAACCATAATTTTACAAAAAAAAACAAAAAAAAAAACGTCAATCTTTCAGCCATAATACAATTCACTTCAACGAACAAAACGCAGACAGAAGAACGGCGAATCACGCGAAAATGCCCTTACCACCTCGGAAGAAAACGTACTTGTGACGTCACAGAGGGTATGACGTCATAAGCCTAACTATAACTACTTTTGACTCTTTTCAAGAGGAAAAAAGCACTGGTAGACGTATTCTGTACTATTACCAAATATTGATATAGAAGTGCGGTAAAGTTTGTAAAATCATTTTTATAAATAAAGCACATCGGAAATTGCAAAGCAAAATATATACCTCTCGGACTGAAATAGCATTGAGTGTAACCTTAATTTTGGACATCAGTGTATTTCATCAAAATAAATTTTGAAAATAAAGGGAAAACGGTGCATGTTTTAATTTCTAAACTCTAATTTGAACATATCACATTTGCTTAAAGCAAAAAATACTGTAAAGTTAGGCCAAATTACTAAACATGTTATAAAGTTTACATTGATAAACAATACTGAAATATGAGGGAAATTTATTAATACACACAGAGGCGTAGCCAAGGGAAGATTTTGGGAGTTGTAACCCCCATCGCAATGAAATTTTGTATATTTAACATAGGAATATATGAGTTGTAGCTCTGTAACCCTTCCCATTAAGCCTATAACCCTCCACTAATGAACCTACGCCACTAACTACACATATAAAAAATTGTGAAAATTAACAAATATTTGACTTGAAAAACACACCTGTTAACGAACCTGTTCCCGTTGCTAAAGGTAAATGCAATGAAAATCTTTATAACGACGTCGGTTATAACGACCAACCGCATATAACGACGGAATTTTTACAAGAAATTTGGTTTGCTATTCTACTCCATACTAAATATATCGGTTATAACGACATCGTATATAACGACGAAACCTGCTATAACGACGGCGATTTTGTAGTCTACGTAGATTCTAAGTAGGGAAATTCGTATCGGATATAACGACGCGACTTGACAGTCATAAAGCAGAACCACGTGGATTAATTAGTTATTAAAATTTAAAGTTAGTTATCAAAATGTAAGGGTTATTCTAATTTTGTTCATAAATGTCCGAGAAAATTTTATTACCCATAAGCCTGACTATTAAAGATAGTGAACTTAAAAAGTGATTTATTAATTGAATATCACGAGGGTCATATTCTTAAGGGACCCATTATATTTTTCATCGTATGGCCAATAAACCGGCACTGTTCTGAAGTCATTAGTATAATACAATAAATGCTATTGGTTACGTTTATTTAATAAATTATATACTTTAGTAGTATTTTCTACAATTTTTTCAATTTAAAAAACTAAGAAAGTACTATGTACAGTGAAAATCGGTTATAACGACCTTCAAGGGACCGTGCAAATTTGGTCGTTATAACCGATAGTCGTTATAAACGATATTTTTTTTAAAATGATTGTAGCCTAAAATATAATATACTCTAGAGTTTTATAAATTATTTTGATAGTAAAAAGTATTAAACTTTTTGGTTTCAAAATTAAATAAAAATATATTTAATTATAATGAATTTAATTTCCGTTTATATTAAATTATATTTATAGCCACACTAAAAACATAGCACTTTATATTTTTTTAAATTGAAAAATTCTAGAAAATACTAAAGTATATAATGTAGAAAACAAATCTAATGAATAATATTTATTATATTATACTAATAACATCCGAACAGTGCCGGTTTAAGAGTTTATGGACCTTACGTTGAAAAACAAAATGGGCTCCTAAAGAATACGATACTCGTGATATTCAATCAATAAATCATAGGGTCTCTTTTTTTTTTTTTTTTAATAAAGGTTCATTATCGTTAATATTCAGGTTTAGCAGTAATAAAAATGTCTCGGTTGTTTGTAAATAAACAAGATTAAAACAACGCTTAAATTTTGATAACTAACCCACATTGTTCCGATTTATGACTGTCAAGTCACGTCGTTATATCCGATACGAATTTCCCTAGTTAGAATCTACATAGACTACAAAATCGCCGTCGTTATAGCAGGTTTCGTCGTTATATACGATATACTTGGTATGGAGTAGAATAGCAAACTTCTTGTAAAAATTCCGTCGTTATATGCAATTGGTCGTTATAAACGATTTTCACTGTATTTAGTGTGGCTATAATATAATATAAACGTACATTATAATTAAGTATATTTTTATTTAATTTTGAAACCAAAACGTTTAATACTTTTTACTATCAAAATAATTTATAAAACTCTAGAGTACATTGCTATAGGCTACTATGATTTTAAAAAGATATCGTTTATAACGACTATCGGTTATAACGACCGAATTTTCACGGTCCCTTGGAGGTCGTTATAACCGATTTTCACTGTATATACATACGTTCTTTCAGTAATACCACATGTTATAAGATTATGCTTTCAATAATTGACCTGGACCCATTATCGGAATCCATATTTTTTATTTCCAAAGAGCTTAAAATTATCTCAAACTCCATTTTACTGAAAAATATAAAAATTTTAACACTGGTACACATAATCAAACTGTCTACGTTAAAACGAGCACGAATAATCTTCTGCAAAAAGTAAACAAGAGATGCAGAGCCCTCCACTGGTTTGTAGTATCGCGAATATGTGCATATTTTTCAGTTTAAGCAATTTTCCATGTCCGCATTTTTCGACTACGGCCTATTTTACTCTAGTCCGGGCTACTGCTTCCACTCAAAATGACAGAAGGAACAATTAGAAACAGAAAAAATTAACTAGCTGCTTAACCAATCACTAGCATGAAAAGATAAACGAAAATTTGCAGTTTATAATTAATAAATTTACAGAAATAAGTGGGAACAAGCAGTAAATGTGTAAATCAAGCTATAGGTAACACGGAAAAATATTGCGCAGCAACCGATTTGTCATAGTAAATGCTGTTAAATTGGAGAAACGTTGGCGTTCACATGAAGTTACTATTTCTTTGTGGCTTTTTTTTTTCTGGACTTATAATTTTTTTTCAGAGCTACCGCTCAAAATGGCACACTTAATAATTATAACCAAATACTAATTAAATAAACACTTACTCAATTGCTAGCAGACGGAGATAAACTAAAATTTGCTGACTGTTCAAACGTTGATGATTTCTTTCCAACAGCTGATAGCTTTTGCAGTTGTGATGCTCATGAAAAGAGTTTCCACGTGACACGTCTGCACCAATGAACCATTCAAGACTGAGAATTACAGGAAAAATTAGGTTTTAAAAATCACGAAAGAAATATATTTCGTCCATCTATTTCTCATTTTTTACATTGTTTGCAATATATAAAAGCATGGATAGGTATTTATTTTCGGTTGTAATTATTTTTTATGCCATTTTGAGCGATTAAACACTTGAGTTATT
>QLNU02015270.1:58766225-58809079 GCA_006491805.2 Dysdera silvatica
TGATCCTTTCTCTGCTGAGAGAATCAGCATAGTTGAAGAAAGAAAGAATTTGTTGTGAGAAATGCAATTTAAATTCTAATATATTGTGACGTCTAATAATAGATTGCAATATCAAATAATCGATTATTATCATTTATCTGTAGATTGCAATATCTAATAACAGTAATAGTGATTTCTAATATAGATTGTGATATTCCTTTAATAATAATTTCATCGGAATGCCAATAACTTGTGAAAAATGCTTAAAAAATCCAGCAACTGTCAAAAGGCCTAAAACGGTAAGTTTTCTTTGAATATATATTGTGATCTTGTCTTTGAATATATATCGCTAAAACGGAAGCGGTTACTGTATTGTTAACTAGCGCCCAAATGTATTTGATTTTCCAGTTACTACTGCGCTAAAACATTTTTTCATTAACTAAAAAACGTGTTTTTCCAAAATGACAAAATGGCGACATTTAAAAAAGTCACCGTATTATGTACTAGCGCCAAAATCTAGGTGAGAGAAGCCAAGGAAACAACAAATGGCAAAGGGAACGCTTTGGAACGAACACGCACCTACTCTGCGCGCCTGAAGGAGCCGGAGCTACGCTTCAAAAAATCCTTCCCCTCATTTCTAGAGTTTAGCTTGTTTTGGCGAAGTGCGAATGAGCTTGGCGACAAGGCTTTAATATGCGGTGTTCCCGACTGTTAATAGCTTGATAGCATTATAAAGTATTTTGTTGCATTTTTATTACTAGTATGGCCACAATACAGATGTATCCCATGCTTGCTTTGTCTCCAAAGCGTGGCAACCTCCTTCCCAGTACATCATTATATGTACGCTTCATTTCCTGCTGCCTTGTTTTTTAAGGATTAACAACTTACTATACTGAGTTTACTACCTATTATCTATTTTATTGATTTTATTATCTATTATACATTTTATTACTCTTTTAACAAAAAAAAACCACACTTCTATGTTTAAGTGTCTGAATTTTGAGGTGGTTATATGGTTTTAATGGCTTTTAAAGAAGCTGTAAATGGTGAAAGTGCAGAACATGCACCCACTTTTTTTTCTATCCTTTTGAAATCATCGGAAATTGTACTAGATGGCGTTGTGATGTCACATGACATACATCTGTATGATGCAGTGAAAACTGGTGTGAGACACCATTTTTTCTTCACGCTCCTAGTGAGCATCTGAATGTTTTCATTTTTTATGGATTATGTTTTTTTTATATATTGAGTTTGTTTGGATTTTTTATGGCGCAAGAGCATCTGAGCTATACTGCGCCAATATATATTGAGTGGGCCATGAAAAAGGGTTTAATTGCACGTGAGTATGAGTATCCGAAGGGGAAGAAAATGGTGATTCCATGTGTAGACATAGTGTAGAAGATGATTTTCATTGCATTGTGGGAAACATGGTTTTTTAGGTTTGGAGGGAGGAGGACGAATGATGGATGGGGGGGATCAAGATGCACGAAAAAATGGGAGGGGGGAGAGGAAGAAAAGTAGCAAAAAGTAGGGAAGGATGAGGAGGAGGAAGAAAATTAACGAAAAGTAGGGAAGGATGAGGAGGATTCACGGAAGTTATGTGAGGGGGAAGAGGAGGAAGCAGAATAACGAAAATTATGGAAGGGGAAGAGAAGGATTGAGGAAAAGTATGCAAGGGAAGAAGGAGGAGGATTGATGTAAAGTATGCAAGGGAAGGAGAAGTATTACCAAAAACACCGTAAACAACATGGCGGCTAGTGACTTTGCTGATGCCAGAAACATCCGATCGCGCACGGAATAAGCACTTGTTTGTTTTTTTAGAATTGGGAGGAGGAGGAGGAAAAAAACAGACGAGAATGGCATAAACAACATGGTGGCTAACTGTGCCAATTACCAGTACTGCCAGTAAAAATTGCCTGTTTTGGAAACACAGACTAGAATCGAACGGGTTGCATGTTCTGCAGTGGTGCCGTTGGAAACATTTCCTCCATTTTTGTCTATGGCATGACGTATCCACATGTGCTCTGCGAAATACAAGTCGAAGAGCTTTTCATCACCGACATTGCAGTGGTATTGTCGGTGGAAATCTTGTTTTATGTGGCTCCACGTTTCTTCGTTAGTGTTTGTGTGCTACCCTGTTTCCAGGTCTTTGAATATCAGACTATGGTTGACTGTACAATGTAAATGTACGAAACCTTCCAAAGAGAGGTCACTATATGATTTCCAGCAGTCTGACACTATAAGAGTACCACAGAGGTATACTGATCTCATGCAGTCATGAGCACTTTCTCTGTGTTTCTTGTAATGCCATATGTACTGTTCATCCACGCTTGCCTTTTTCACCAATTTCATACATTCGTCGCATTTAGGACATATACTCAGATTCTAATAAGCCTCCTTTCGTGCACCAATCAATCACAAACTTACGCCTTTTCAATTCCAATCCATGAAAAAAAAAAAAATGAAACATTCACTTATCCTATCGTTGCATCACAAAACACTACTACCAGAAATAGCACACAACAAGAAAATGACTGAATGAGTGCTGGGACGCTACAATACAACTACCACGCGCATGTGCACATCCTTTATGCTCAACAAAATCTGTGGTTCATTTTAAAAGTATAGCACGAGTTGGTGAGAAAACATGGGATACATCTGCACTGTCACCATTAGTATTTCTTACGTTGTAAGCAACTAGTGTAATATATAAGAAATGGATTTAATAAAATACATTTATTAAAAATAATACATTCATTATGTATAATTTAAAAATGTCAGAGGTTTAGGGCACATAATGCATGGAAGGGCTCCTGAGCTAAAATCTATACCTTCTTATAAACTCCTAGACTGGATATTATTGTCACTGTATAACAATCCTATGCTTTGTGGCCAAAGGTGCCACTTCCTTCCTGAATGCCGCTATGATAAATTCACATTTTGCGAACTCAAGAGGTTGCAGTGTCATGATTTACTGATCATTTTAGTAACTGGAGGGGTTGTGGGGCATCCCCCATTAGACATACTAATTCAGAAGAAGTACTCAGTCACAAAAATGTCTGAGAAATATTTTATCGTGGGGGGATTTTATCAATGCTCATTTTGACGATTCTCCATAGAACAGGCAGTACTCAAGGGATATGATAGAATTGATATGCAGATCGACTATACAGAAAATATTCTGTGTCCAATTTTAAAAGTACAGTGAGTAGGACTGGGCGATGTATCATTAAATCACAAAGTATCGATATAAAGTATGCATTGTGATATTGATTTCCCATTTTTCAGTTTTGCGATGTATTGTGATGTCGATTGAACGATATATGCACACATGATGTCATACCAATATCTTCTAAAACCGACTATGTCGATTTTATGCCATATGCATATGTAATGTCAAACCAGTACCTTCCAAAACCAATGTGGATTGAATACCACATGTATGTGCGATATCAAATCGATGTGGACTGAACACCATATGCATGCGTGATATCAAACCGATACCTTCCAAAACCAATGTAGATTAAATGCCAAACGCATGCTCGATATCAAACCCATGTGGATTGCAAATTTGCACACACACGCACACAATGTCAGTATCGATACTTTTCATTCCGATGTTGTTCATTCTGCATAAATATTGCACATTAGAAACTGGGTGATTTTTCTTGTTGCAAAATTGATTTGATTACCGTGATTTCTCGAAATTGATATGCATTTTCTGATTGAATTATATGTCCTGATACTATACTGGTTCCTCCTGGGATGAATTCTCACATCCTGTTGATTTTGAGTATGAAAATCAATTATTATATATTAACAATATATATAGGGTGAACCAAAAGTCTGTATAAATTTTAAAAATTCATAGAGAAGGAAAAAAATCATCGCATTAAAATATGGCTTATGTGATCAAGATATTCTCTAAACCTGCAAACATCAAAAAAGTAAAAAGAATCAAAATTGATTTATGCCACGCATAGCACACATACGCATTATAATGATTTAAAAGTGTAACACATCAAATTGTCTTCATGACAATAACAGTAGTTCAGTATTGCGATGTATTGTAATGTTGTAATTTTAATATGATGATATATCATAATGTAAAAATTCTAATTTCACCCAATTCTAATAACGTGAGTTTTGACAATGTGTCTACTCATCTGGAATACCTGGAAAAGTCAGGGAAGTTTTTTCTGACTGAAAAAGTTCGGGAAATGTTAAATATAAGGTCCAAAGTCAGGGAAATTTGAAATTCATTGTTATAATAAATAACTTATTAAAATAATTTTCCTGAACTGTGCTTTTCATACCACATTACCTACTGAAAAATTTGAAAAACTTGTACTTTTGACTAAACTTCTTCCAAAAGTTACCATTTTGCACCAAAACTAATATAATTTATATAAAATTATTAAGCCTATATATTTTTCAGAAGAAAATGTTTGCCAAATATATAACTAAAACTTGAAAAACAAAAAGTGTTTTTAGCTAAATTATTTAATCTGTAAGGGGTTTTGATCATACCAATCTCCTTTGCCTTATATATAGTCATACACATTTTAAATGAAATAGAAGATGAAGCATCAGCTTTGCGATTATATAGTTAAACTCTTTTATAATGAACTCAAGAAGGGCCAAATGGAAATGTTGCTGTAAATATTTAATTAATGCAAGTTTTTAGTGTAAAGAAATACACTTTTTAATACAGCTTTTGAATTTGTAAATTCACTGTAATTGAGTTATAAATGGCTTTGGGTAATGCATTAATGGATTTTTATGGTCTTGAAACTTGCTTTGATTGGGCAAATTTTAGTGCATTGTGTGTTGTTTACTGTAATTAGCGACAGGAAATCGATTAAGCTGGAAAAGTCAGGGAAGTTTGAAATAGAATTTGGGTAGACACCCTGTTTAGATGACCTTAAAAGGAACTATGCGACGGTGGGTTGTTATGCAGTTTTCTTCTGGATATTTGTTTTAATGAAATGAATCATATGACAAAGAAAGTGACACTGCCGAAACAACTGTGGGCAATGTTCCAACTCAAATTACTGCATTTTATGTTAATTTCTTATTTTAATTTATTGTTGCACAGAGCATCACTTATTTATTTATATTCCTTAAATTCTTTACTGATGTAAATACCTTAAAATGCAATGTAATTAAGTTTTGCTTACTTTTTAGGGTCATGCTTTATGCAAGGGATGTTTCTTTACAGCTTTTGAGACAGAAATTCATGAAACTATAATCAGAGGAAAATTATTTTCACCTGGAGAGTATGTTGCTATTGCTGCATCTGGAGGAAAAGGTAGTTTTCAAGAATTAAAATTCTATGTCTTGGATTCTTACAAATCAATAAATAATTTATACAATCTAACAGCACATACAGAAAATTTATACAGGGTTTACTGTGCTCTAAGCAGAGGTGGCTCGAGGTTGATTTTGAACCCGGGCAGCCGGGCACAGATTGTGTTTTGGTGCCCCACCTCCGGCGAAAACAGGAGATTTTCACAGATAATAAGTCATATAGCATACAAAAGTGGCCAAAAGTCTCTGAAAGAATTTCTATAAAAATGTCTCTAAACTTTTCCTTTTTAGAGAGATTTTCTACTGTTGGGTAAATTAAAAAAAAAAATTGAACTTGACTTCAGTTTGGCTCCCCCATCCAAACGGGGACCTGGGTCACCCAGCCTTCGAACTGCCCCTGGATCTAGGGTTGACTTTCGACATTTGGGGGCCTTGTGCTTTATCATATTTTGCAGGCCTTTTTAGACTAACTTTTAAATTTTTCCAGTAAGAGAACTGTGGTATATAACAGGGTTATCTAAGTTTTTTTAGCAGTGAGCCATGTTCAAAAGTTTTTTATGTAAGGTATTATTACACTCCATATTGTTAACACAATTGCCAAATAGTCAATATACGAAGTCACAAGGGCATGTTTTTTATAATTTTTCATGAGGATTTATATAATATAAATAATGATTTCTACTACTCATGCTTAAACTTAAATTAACGCTTTGTGTGTAGGAGAAAGGCCCTGGTTTGAGCTTAAGCGTGGGTGGCAGAAATTGTAATCTGTCTTAAAAAGTGGTTTCAGTGAGTTTTCCCCTATTTAAAAATTTAAAAAAAAAAAGTTAACAATTCCAGACTAATGTGTATTTTTAACGACTTATGGCCAAAGTCCATCCGAAATGCGTTAAAATTTAATTAATGAAATTTCTACTATGCTTTTAAACCTTATTTCTCTATTTGTTATTCACAAAGCATATGTCCGAGGTACATACAAATTTCTTGGATACATAAAATTCAGTGTGTTCCCTTCCCTCACAACAAGTATCTGAGATTTTTTACCAGTTCTGACACACTTTGAAAGAGGTCTTACACCCTAATCCCACCTTAAACCCTCTTGAAATATAAAACTAACAAAAGAAACTTCAGAGAATGTTTGCACATTTTTAGAATGATTTTGCGGCAGTTTAATTAATGTTCAAAATATAAGTATTAAGTTTTTAAATGTTCAATCTGAAAGACCTTTTTCTGGACTATACATCTGAATCCTGTTTTCCATGATAGAAGGGCTTTTCGTAAAATTTGTAGGGGTATTGCTTTCCACTCTTCCTGTACTAGTTTCCAGAGGCTATCTGTCGTAGTGGGTTTGCACTCCAAAAGAACTCTTTTTTGCAAGCAAAAAGCACAATAGTCTATAGGTGGAACATCAGGCGACTTTGCCTGAATATGTTGAAAAGGTACATATGCAATACCTGTATCAGTCTTCGTGTTTCCAAGGAAGGCAATCGTAGATTTTTAAGTACAGCTGATGGCTTTGGCTTGGTGCAGTTTCACTCTTTGAAAGTGTTTGGGATGAAGAATTGGAATTCGTTCTGTGAATATTGGACATAAAACGTTCATCTAATAGTATGATGAATTGATGTTAACATTTTTTCTACTCCTCTTAATTTTAATTTACCATTGTGGGAGAAACATGCAGCAATCATAAACCCTTTACGGAAGTTTCTTTTCATTCACGGAACCAGGGCTGTACATCTTTTTCTCCACATTTTCAATAGTAAATAGACCTTTATCTGTGTTGCAATTATTTAGGTAAACCCATGCTTCATCAAGGGTCGCAATCTATTTCCATTTATCTCCTGCTAAATAATTTTCATACAGGATTCTGCAACATGTCTTGCGTTGAGCCACATGCCTCGGTAAGAGACAGTAAACATTATGTTTTAAACTTTTTTAAGCTGTAAATCTTTATTAATTATTTTGTTTATTGTTGACACAGATGTCTTTAAAGACTTTGCAATTGATCTCTGCATTGATGGGCTTTCTCTTGTTACCAGCGATTTCACTTTTTAAATATTTGTAATAGTATGTATCTTTGGCAGGTACTCATGGGGTGTTCTTTCCACATAGAAGTAACGATTGATGGTTTTTTCCTTTCTGATTAATCTTGTTGCTTATTTTGTACAAAGAAATTTTAATACCATGCGTTTCACAACTTTTTTAATTATGGAATAAGAAATTTTTATTCAAAAAGTTCCAAAACATATCCTTTAATTTACAGCCTGTTTACTTCCGACATTGTAAAAGTAGAATAAATTTAAAAGTTGCAAACAGTATTTTGTATTTCAAGTAAGAAGTTGTTGCCAGATTTTTTCCAAACAAAAAAAGAACATTTTTTTTATCCTTCATCGAAATTGTTCTAAAAATGTGTGTAAATACCCTCTGTATTTGATAATGGTAAAAGCATGAAAATTATACTACACGATTTCACTTTTAAATTTATTGTTATATCAACAAATTTGTGTGCTAATCTATAAAAATATGCTGATCTATGAAAATGTTCTAATCTATAAAAATGTGCCAATCTATAAAATCTATATCATTAGATAGTTGTGGGTGTAATTAATGTGTGTGTTCTGAAATTCAAGTTATCATTTCTATATCACTCAATTGGGGTTGAGTGATAACAATAATTAATGTTTATTTGTCACAAGGGTTACATATTTCACTCACAAGGGGAACCCACAGTGAGTGCCCCTCCGATTTTGATGAATGGTTTTTTTTTGGTTTTTTTAAATGAAAGTATAGCCAAAATAAGGAAATACGTATCTCGATATTCGTGCCAATGCGCATTATTTCCAGAGATATGGATTTTTAAAGATTTTGCATCCGATATATGAGCTTAAAATACGACATCCTCCGCAAGCCAATCGGTATCCGAGTTGGTAAGTTACCGGCCTAGCGCTTCGTGTTTTTGCGTTCGATGCCCGCGGAAATCGGTTGTTAATATATATCCTTTTTACATGTTCATTTATGTATTTTTATTAGTAAAAATACTTTGCTTACAATCGGATTTTGTTCATAAACTTACTTTAATAAAATTCATATTTATGTAATTAAGTTAATTGTACGCTTATTGCCAGTGATAATTTCTACTCGAATTTGTTGCACAGTTCTGGCCATCCAGCCTGTTATGTAGTTAAGTAGATCCAGCACACTTTAATAATGTTTTTACAAATGACGACGGCACCTGTTCTTCTACTGTTGAAGTAATTCCACCTCATTGTACCCCATACTGTTAACCTCGTGATGTGTACTTCTTCCGTCAAGTAAAAAATTTCATTAAAAGGTTACAAAATTGTGTTGAAATCTTACAAGAAAATAGTCATTTAAACACGCGAGCAGATAGATGCTTTGAAGATCCATTCACTTATTTATAATCAACTTTCGGCGCCGAATTTTAAGAATACATTACAGTACTCTTGGTTTGTTGCAAAGTTAACAAACGAAAGAAGCGTTTTTGAAAATGTAGATGGTATTTGTTTTCCAGATGATATTAGACAAAGAAAATCAGTTGTTCGAACAATTCATTTATAAAATGCTCACGTTGTAGAAATATTTTATGTTTTTATTATTTTTATGATAATTATCATCCAAAACTGTGTACCAGTATACAATTCCGACACCTCCGATAGTGATACACAAAAAATATGTTCACGTCAGTCAGTTTTAAAATAAAATTGATTGCATTTTATAAAATAAAATGTTTCTGTATAAATAAAATGCACATAAATGAGATACACATAAAATGTTTATATGTTATAAAATAAAATATTACATACTAAAAATACATTTTTCAATAGATAAATATATTTAAAAAAATATTAGGCGTAATAGATGCTAATAGTGAATGACTGCAAAGGCCAATAATGACAAAATAAGACGAATTAACGCAGTTTTCTTTTTTATTTAATGGAATTGTTAAAAGTTTTCAGAAAAAATCTTTCAATCCTTAAATAAAACAAAACTGCGTTATTGGTGTAATTTCATCCCTTCACAGGTTGACAATGAGTACGCAAATTTTATAAAAGTTATATTCACATAAAAACTTACAGCTAACTCCTAAACTTTTTGTACCTTTACAACTCTTCAATTAAAAATTAAAATTCGTGTAAAAATTATAACTGCGAAAAATAGTATCACAGAATTAAATATGTAAATATGAATTTTATTAAAGTAAGTTTATGAACAAAATTCGATTGTAAGCAAAGTATTTTTACTAATAAAAATACATAAATATGTAAAAAGGATACATTAAAAAAAAGTGATCGATTGCCGCGGGCATCGAACTCAAAAACACGAAGCGATAGGCCTGTAACTTACCAACTAAGCTACCGATTGGCCTGCAAAGGACGTTATGTTTTAAGCTCATATATATAGGAATCAAAATCTTCAAAAATTCATATCTCTGAAAATATGCCGCATTGGCGCGAATGCCCAGACACGTATTTCACCTATTTTGGCTCTACTTCCATCAAAACATTTCATCAAAATCGGCGGGGCACTCACTGTGGGTTCCCCCTGTTAGTCTTGAAATTCAAATCACAATTATGTGATACCAAATTTCATAAAGTTAAAGCATGACAACACAATTTGCACATCACTGTGATGAGTCACCAGAGAAATCATAAAATTTAACTAGCTGAGGACCCTTTTAATATGTTTGTTTGATATGCAGAAAACCTGGGTTGGGATCCAAAGGGTCCCATACACTTCCTCTTTTTTTCTACTCATCCACTGTTCCATTCCATAGGTGATAGAAATTGAGATTTCTTAGAAAACTGTAGGTTCTGCCATAACATGATCATAGCTATCCTTGTAGCCACACACTCGGGTAAACAATACCATCTCTATGTGAAATTTTTTCTCTCCTAGACTCCACTGTACTTGCCTACATAATGAAATTACTCAACGATCAGTATAACTATGGCTTAAAACTTGTGCTACTCTCTATTGATGAAGGAATAACTGGATATCGGGATGACTCTCTTGAAGTAAGTGATCTTTCCTCAGCAGTTACATTATGTATAAGATATTATCCTTCTCAGGAATAACACAATTGCCAAATAATGGTGAACACACAAACCCACCGAGGCGAGTTTTTTGGGATTTTTTCATAGGGGAATGTATAATCATTCATAATTTTTGATTGTGTTATTACCTAAAAGTATAATAATATCATACATCCTTATGTACGGAGAAAGAGAGCATTGTTCCAGCCCTCGTTGTTCTAGTAGTCAAAGGGTCTAAAAACTTTAGGGATGGCATTTCTTTTTCTGTACCTAAAAAAGCTCTAGCTTAAACTTATACACGGGTGTTGAAAATTATTAATTATAATAAATTCTCCTACAAAAAAATTACAAAAAAATCGCCCCGGTGGCTTTGTATGTTGACCATTATTTGGCAATTGTGTTATCCCTGAGAAGGGTAATAATATCTTACATCCTTATATACGGAGAAAGAGAGCGTTGTTCCAGTCCTCGTCGGTGTAATGGTCAAGGCACTCCGGGTTCAACAGTGGAACCATAGTTCGACTGTAGAGACGGGATGGCACCTCTTTGTCCTCTGTGCTTAAAAAATCTCTAGCTTGAACTTATATATGGGTGTCGAAAAATATTACGTATAGTTATATTATGTGTATAGCATATATAGTTTGTTAGTAAACTTTTGAGTTAAATTTACTTAGGTAATCTGCTACTTACTAACCCCCACATTAAAATCATTGGTTTCTGAAAGGTGACAAAATTTTTAGAACCTGAGACAAAATTATAGTGGGTGGATGTCCAGAAATTCTATGTAATCTCAAAGGTATGCCTGCTGCTTAAAATAGATTCATTTAAATAATATAATAAATCCATCATAGAATGATTCGTAATTCTTTCAGAAGCATGTGTGTTTGCTGCTGTTGTAAGATAGTTCTCGTTTATAACTACTGTACTGTGCATTTGTGTTAAATGTGCTAAATTTCAGTAATATTTTTCTATTGATTTAATTATAAAATGTGATTATTTTTATATTGGAATTTCTGTATTCCATATGTCAGGGGTCTCCAACCCGTGGCCTGTGGGCCCACATATGGCCCACCGATGTGTTTTTTGCAGCCTGTTGGCTCATGAAAAACACAAATTGTTTCACACAAAAATACACTCTTGCTGCCTGTGAATCTTAAGTCTATGTATTTTATTTTATTCTGTTCACATTCAGCAATAAATATTTTAAAACCATAGAAAACTAAACACACGGTCTTCCCTCAATCGTGTTTTACTTTAATTTTCTTGCGCATAGGGTTATTAAAGGTAGTTTTATTGATTTGCAGTGCAACAGTGATTTTAAAATAAAATTCAACTTACGACTCACTGAATTCTATTCTAAATAAATCGATAAGAACATCTTCCCAACCATCCGACTGCATGCTCTGAAAACGATATCACTATTCGGGAACATACACGTCTGCGAACAACTCTTTTCAAGATGAAGTTAGTAAAATCAAAAATTAGGACCAGAATAACCGATGTCCACCTTAAAAAGGCTCTTAGGGTTGCAACGTCAAAAATAAGACCTGACAAGGTTGTTAAAAATAAACAGTGCTATAAATCTCACTAAAAGGTTTGATTTCGCTTTATATATTAATAACTAAAAGTATTGTAAATGTTTTTTGCTTCCATACGTATTTTATATTGTAATATATATATATTCTGTTCCAGTGACAGATCGAAAAAATATTTTCTGGGGTTGACCAATATAGAGATTTAAAAGATCCAGCAACAAAAGTGAATCCAGGGGAATCACCCCTATGCCCCCCGCCATATTCGCCTTTGTTCAGTCTTTTAATATTGCTGATACAGTAGTGCGGCCCATGGGCCAACAAGAATAAGCAAAATTGGCCCTTGGACTGAAAAAGGTTGAAGACCCCTGCCATATGCTTTTCTCTTCACTAATATATATATTAAATAGTATGTCCTTTGTGTATGGCTGAATTGAACCCCCTGTATTAATAACTGTATAAAACCATACATTTTATACCTACACGTAAGGGGAGTTGGGATCGGTTTCTCAAACTGTTTGTTAAAATAGTTTTGTGGATAAAAACCGATTGTGCTGACTTTCTTGCTGCATGCTGAGTGGAGTAATTGTGCTCTCGGTGTACAAATTGATTTTTTTTTTTTTGTAATTTGGGAAACCAATGCTTCTGTCTATATATATCATGTATTAATACCTATTTATAATTTTTGCTTTTCAGTCAGTGAAAAGAAACAAAGAAGATTATGGTATTCCCCTAAAAATATTATCATATCAGGTATATTTTTTTCATAAATAATAGGAAAATGATGAATAGTGTCATATTTATTTACTTTTAGAAATTTCAGTAAAACATTTTCAAAAGAAGTGGTATGTATAATATATCTATATACACGCACAGCCGTCCTATACCAAGGATACCGGCACTCGACCGATTGCCACTGAAAAGCTTTAACGGTAGCAGTCGCTCCATAGGGGGTGACACGAGTCCCACCTTAGCCACTGCTCCTAAATTTAGGAAGCAGTGTCTTAGTACAGAACTTTGGCTGTGGTGACCGAAGTTCGGATTCTTCGTTAAACTGTAGGTCAATTTGTCTGGCCAACGTGATGAGCTTAAAGCCGCTTCCTCTGTATTGCTTTCACTGTACTACATGTATGTATGATAACAGAGAAACCTCCACCCTTCAGTGGATTGAAAATGGTTGTCGATGATATACATATATTATCATCAGACATTTTCAATCCACTGCAGGATGGATGTCTCCATTATCAGACATGTATATGTCGTGTGGTAAAAGAAATATAGAGTAAACTAGACCTGCAATTTAATGAAAGTTCCAAACTTCGGTCACCACAGCTGAAGTCCTACATTAAGACTGGACATATCGTGCATCTCTCCCCCACCCCCACTGCCTATGTGCTGACCGCTACTGGGTTTTTTTTGAAGCAGTGCTTTGTTGAGAGCCACTATTCTTGACAGAGGATGACTATGGGATGTACTGATATACTGTACACACAGGGCTCTGCAAATCCAGTCACCACTGATGAGTACAATTCATACATAGTAAGTATGGTACACTGTGATTTGATGAGCCCCATATATGGTATATACATATATATAATTATTGTAAGCGAAGCTATCTGCTTTACAATACAAATCTACATACATAGTTATGTAATTTTTTATATTTTTTTAGGATCTTTATGGCTGGACTATGGATGCTGTTGTACAGAAAGTTGGCTTAAAGAATAATTGTAGGTCTAGTTTTAATTACTACCTTAATTAAAGAGAAATACTTTATATGAAAATCTTCATACAGTAGATCCCCACTAATCTGTCACCTGTGGGACCGGGAGCATGGTCGGAATGCAAAAAATGTCGGATTATCAGAGGAACACATTCATTTCTGTTAAAATGTGATGCAATTAGAAAACAAATATTTTCTACCATACTATTACTTTATAGTATTATATTATGTTGACACATTTTAAGTTTAATGGTATAAATAGGAAATGACATTTATCAAGAAATATTGAAATCGATAGGTAGCATAGAGTTATAATAATATGTATAATACTTCTACTGTACATTTAGCATTTAAGAGGGACGAAAAAAATACATAATGGTCTTCTGCTTAGCAGACTACTATCTTGATTTTGCTGTGCTGGTCCTCCATTTTTGTATCCACAAAATATACGTTAGTGAAGAAAACGAGTTTTGTTCAGTGTACTGAAGAGCTATGTCAAATGCATGCTTAGCATCTGCATGCGATACTCGGCCAGTATGTTCATATCATTGATTGTCGTCATCTTTCCCACTGTCATCTGTAGTCCGGGTTGCAGTGGCAATGATCTAGTCATCATTTAATTCTTTTGTAGTTCAGTCAGCATCAGCTTGATTGATCCTTACACTTACTTATGTCACTGGGCTGAACATCAGGTTGTAAAGTTTGTAATTCATGGTCAATTGCTAGCATGTCTTCATCTTGATTTTCAACTTCATTTTGATCCCTTTCAACCACCATTTTCGGCCAAAGTTTATGCCAAAATTTTTAAAATGTTCATGCTTTCTTCTCTTCCCAAGTCTTTGCGATTGTATAAAGTGCATATATATATATATGCATTTTCAGACATATCTCTCCTATTTCGTCATATGTTGGAAAATATCTTGGTAAACAAATTTTGCATGCATGATCTAAAGTAGCATCTGACGTTACAGCTGGTAAATCGTTTAAACATTCAGTAAAGAATCAATTTAGGGAGACAGGAAAAAGAATTATCAGTGATGCTCTTCGAGGAATGCAAACTGGAAACGGGTATAAAAGAAAGAAAAAGTGTAAGAAGATTTCAAAGTGTAAGAAACCAAGGTCGATGAGAAAGCAAATGCTTAAACCTCAAGATATTTTCACTTAAAACTATGGATAACCATTCGTGTTAATGTGTACAAAGTAACTCAATCTATGGACAACATCACTTACACAAGTGGCAATCAAAAATTCTTCTTTCATTCAAATCCATCCTTTAGCTATACTACTTTCTGAAAAAATCCAATTGGGTTCTATGTAAGTGGTTCATCTAATCAATATTTGGACCTAGCACATACTCTGCTTCATCTGAATGTGAAAATCGTTAAAAAAAATAATTCAGACCTCATGGAGGCAGATAAAGTAGCTCTTGTAAATTATACTTTAAATACTTGTTTTTCATTATATAGTGTATACACTTAAACGATAAACAAGTTTCCTCACTAGTAAATTATGCGTATCGAAGTAGTTTAGAAAGTATGCTGTTGGAAGGAAGTTCCATACTAGGCATGTAGAGGCAGTTTTTTTTTACTTTAGATTCTTTTAAACTGCAGGAACAAACTGGTCAAAAACCATTCCTTAAAAAAGGTTGCAGTCCATCCATGCTGATTTTGATTTTGATAATACGCTGATAGTGATTATGCATTAATGTTTTTAAATACTCTTGGATTTCCATATTACAAGCAATGGCATTCACAGCTGCCATTAGCATTACTACAGGTGGCAATAGTCAACCTATCTTTACTAAGTTTCATACCTTTTATGGTTTCGTTTTGTGCAACCAGAGTTCTTGTTATGAACATCTTATAGTTTAAACTTGTTTCGTCGATGTTATACAAATGGTCAGAAGTTAATCTATTTTTTTTAATCAGATTTTTAAATTTTGGAGTAAATTCACTTGCAGCTGCTTCATCAGAAGACAGCTTCTCACTTCACGTGAGAAGCTCTCTGCTGCTTTCTACATTTCGAATTTCATGTCATGTTTTCCAGCAATGTAGCCAGCTTTCACTCTATGTCCTCGTTTCCATCAAATTTTTTATGCGAAATAAGGCCTGTTTCTTTAATAATCGGTCCAGACAATGGAGTTCCTTCTTTCTTGTTTGAACCACAACTATAAAGCATTGTCTAAAAGCTCACATTTTGGCTTTTTCAAAGTTTTACGAATTTTCAGCCCTTTTTTTATTCTCAGTCGTCATTGTATGAGTTTCTAGGTATTTCCCATTTTTTTTTTAAGTCTTTAACTGTAATTACTCACACTTCTACTTCACATGCACTGTTTTGGAGGGACTTGGCTATATCTAAGCTTTCAAACACTTTTAATTTCTTTGACAAAACAGCATAACGTGTTTACATTTCATTATTACCTACCAACAAATAGTATACACTATACCTAACATAAACTGAACCTAAACGCCAAAACTAATTTCAAATGGCGGTTGCAGCAAACAGGATTGCGTGACTTATTTAACAAGAGCGAAACCTGGTACCAGTACATGGACTATGGCATAAATTGCTCATGAGATAGTGACCAACCGAGTTGGGGATGGATCATCAAATGTCAGAATTGCAGGGTTCTACTGTACTTTTATTTTGTTACTATTCAGTCATCAGAAATTATCATACAATCAATTCGTTTTACCAATTATATAAAACCGTTTACTATACCATCATAAAAATTTAACTTACGTTTGATTGGATGTTATCTGTGAATGATTGTGTATGGTGGGTTAGTGTTCTGTGCTCACAGTGCAGCCTTCAGTAGCCACCTTTCCCAATTCTCCCCCCACTTTTCGCACAACATACAATTCTCCCACACAATTCTCTCAGGGTTAGTATTCAAATCATGGTATGGTTAGTATGAAAATCATGTGAATATAATGATTTTCTCAAAAGTTAGGTTAAATGCCTTAATTTGGACGATTTGATATTAAACTGTGATTTCTTAATTAATTGTAAATAGTTTGCTCTGTTTTTTATTTTATTTTTTAAATTGATCCAGGGATTAAAGTGGCTCATTAATTTTTATTTTGAAATTATCAAATAAGTATTTTTGTTCTGTTATATTTATTGAGACCTTTATTTTGGGCTTGTTTTTCACTAATTGGGAAATGGAATAAAAGCCCTATGATTGTGTAATGGTGCCACATTCATCCATTGTTCTGTTAATGTGTGTTTGACACCAATGGCACCGTAGAAAGTGCACCGTTTTTTTGTTTGTTTTTTTCCTATTTTAGTCCAGAGTTTGGATCCCAAAGCAACAGTTCCTTGTGGAAATGTAGATCCCAGCCTAGCGTGGTCTTAGTTTTGCACCGTAAAGGGCAAGCAATTGAAATGAAATAAATTCTACACTTTGTTCTGTGAAGTGAAGTGCAGATAAAGTATCTGCAGGAGCGTGCTTTTGGCGTTAGCGGCCCTGGGCGAAACAGATTTTAGTGGCCCTCAAAAGTGTTTCAATGTAATACAATGATTAAAAAAAAATTACCTGAGTTTAGCATTACAAATTGAAGTTCTTCACTGGTCTAAACGACAGAGGTAAAGAGAATATAATGAAGTGAAATTAAAAATAGACATTTTGCAACTTTAGCTAGGAATATATCAATGACTTGGCATTTCTTGCTTAACTTGGATAGTGTGGATAAATGAAGTTTTTTTTAGATCTACCGTCGCATTATAAACACAAAGAAAAACCAGTACAATGTAATTATAAATTTCTACTTCTCAGAACTTTGCAATAAGTTCTTTTTTGTCGGAAACCAGTGGTCTCTGTAGCGGCTATGAGGCCATGACAATAAGCATGATAATGTGTATAGTTTACTGATGCTAACGCATTTGACTAATAACGTGTATATTTATTTTGACCACCATTTAGAAGTTTCATGAGCTTCTAAATGATGGATCACGAAGCTTCATGAGAGGTATGGGAAATATAACGTCACACACAAAAGGTCAATTGATGAAATACTCTGGGAAAGTATATAAAGGCCGCTAAAAACTTATTTCTTGGTTTTTTTGCACAGCGGTTTTTAGCGGCCCTGGGTGGCTGCCCAACTTGCACAGCCCTGAGTATTTTTCTAATGTGCACAAAGCTTTAGTCTCGATTGACCTTGGCTTTCGTTACGAAGTGCCCCATTCCATAGAAGTATTTATCATGAAATGTAATATCAGTATTTGACCAATATCTCCACTCACTAATGCACATGCCTGTGAACATGCTTCTTAGCATGAACATGTTTCAGCAACCAGATTTCTGTTGCACAGAAGAATTTTCTTTCCACTTTGTTTTAATGTCTAACGCACATGTATTATACCAAGCCTTAACAACTTGCTTACATATTGTACTTTTATGGTCCTTAAAGAAACTCGTACTGCATTATTTTATTTATTTTCTTAAACTTGATGGTAGTCGGTATTGTATATTTATTCTAATACATTTTAAGATACAGTTTTGGTGATGAAACGTTTGTATCATTGACTGTGTATTGTTTATGAAAGCAATGGTTTTTAAAAACTGATAATGTACTTATAAGTGGTTATATGTCGATATAAATCTCAGCAGCATGGACATATAAAATGAGAAAGTCGTAGCATAAAACATAACATACCAAACGAATTTTTATGATGATGAAGTATATCGCACCCTTGCGACGAAAGTGTTACAACTCAAAAAATCCCAATCTTCAGAAAAAGCAAAAAACTGTTTCTGATTGAATTGAGGCATAATGTGTTCATCCAATAATATGTGCCAACTCGCGAAAACCCGAATAACATATGGCCTAATGTTTACATGGGAGGATGCAGCGCTGTTTTCTACATCTGGTGACATTGGGTCATTTTCACCGAATTTTGAGTTGTAACACTTTCGTCACAAAGGTGCGATATGGATGAAAATTGAGAAAATTGGTGTAATGGGGATAAACAATGCAATATTAGCATTGTAATGTACAATACCACTTGCAACAAATATTTGATTTATATATCAGAGAGGCTGATCATTTACTATTGTTTATCATTATACTAAGAGGCTGCTCTAAGCCATATGATGCCATAGAGGTACTCTGGACTTGGATTTCACATGTAATGAGTACCCGCTTCTTTTTCTTCTTGTATCAATCTACTCCTGGGTGTGATTCATAAAGCAATGGAGATATGTGCTTCCAAAGAAACTCAAAGTTCTGGTACAATATGTCCTCAATTATCCTCATTCCATAAAATTTCAACGAAAGCCCTTGTTTATTCAACTGCTGTCAAAAAAAAGTTATATTTGTAAAATTGAAAACAAAAAAAAAACAAAAAAAAATTCCACTACCACCAAAACAACCTGCACTCAACAATTGGAAATAATTTTGGCAACAACTCTAGCTTTGGCGTGCTTTTTGGTGTAGAAGGACCCTGGCTCTCCATGCACCATAGAAATAGAAGCAACCAACCGATTTGGCGCACATTTATCCATCTAATACATTTCACCTAATATACTGCTATGTTGTTTTTTGGCTTTATTTTAATAATGTCCTTTTGTTTAGGCACATTTTGTGGTGTTTTTAGAAGACAAGCTTTAGATAGAGGTGCAGCAATGCTTGGTGTGCAAAAGATGGTTACTGGTAATAACTCTTTCGAAATTGAATTTCACTTCTAGAATTTCCATGAAATATTAGAATGCAAATAATGTGCTTTTGATGACTCATTTCAGGGCATAATGCAGATGACATTGCTGAAACGATAATAATGAATGGTGAGGTGATATTTCTAAATTGTATTGGTTTATAGAAAATTTTACTTCTTAATCCTTTTACTCCTTATTACTTTTATTTTATTGTCCTAACTATTACTTAATATTAATCACAATAAATTCGGGCAGTAATTATCCTATTTAATTAAACTAAACTTGTCTTTTGAAATAAATTAGATGAAAATCTCCTTCTATAGTGATCAAGCCTTTTATAGATTTATTTTTAAATATACAATAAACTTCTTACTCATGAATCTTTTATGTATTCCGAATAGAATACTGGAAATTTGTACTACTTTTTGAAATAGAATACTAGGAAATTTGCATTAATGAAATGATTAGTAGATATAATTTGAAGATCTTGTTAAGTTATTGAGTATAGGATGTGCTAGTTGACCCCTAGCACAATATTAGGATGCAGGGACGTAGCAATTCAGAAATTATGGGGGTGCTGCTCAAGCAGCTTTAAGAACAAATGAAGTGATTAGACGTTAATGAGAATAATCTACTTTATTATCCAATTGGGGAAGGGAGGGGGAGGGCTTTGAACTCCTTGAGCCCTTCCCTTTCCTCCACTGCTGCCGAGACAAAATTTCTAACGTTTTTTGGTACCAAATAATTTGAAACCCTCTCCCTCAAATCTATCATTAGTAACATGAAAATAAACTTTTAAGAGACTACCTACAAATTAATAAAATTCTATATTTTTAGACAAAATACCATTGGTATGTTGATAAGAAATGTAGGATCGTGAACAGTTATTCACGATATGACAGTGGGAAGCGATAAAATGGAAATGAATACAGAAATAAAATTCATGTTAAAGGAATCTTGGATAAAAATGACCGTTGGATGCTGGAGGATGAATCAGGCTTGGGTATAGGGACTAGGATGGTGGTGAAGGTCAGCTTGCGGTCCAGACAGATGCTATCGCAAAAAGGGCACCATAGAAAATGTTATTGAATAATAGTGTGGAATATAAATGTCGACAGTGCGCAGGAGTCATATACCGTTAGGCCGTAAAAATCGAAGAGGAAATTTAGGGAAGGTGGGACGAAGAAGGAGGCTCCGTAGGGTCGAACGGGCAAATGAAACCGCAGGTCGAGTGGTCGGTGAGATAGGAGGAAAGGACGTGATTGAAAGTGAGAATTGATCAAACCTGAGATTTTTTAGAAATACGTTGATGGAGGTGAGGGTTATTTACGGATGAGGAAGGTGATGGGAGATTTTTAGAGAGGATAAGAGATCTGATCCCTATTGAGAAAGGTTAGATGGAGAAGAGATTTAATCCCCGTTGAGAAAGGTCAGAGGGAGAAGAGGGTCTGATCTCCATTAGAGGTGGTCGGAAAAGGAGCGGATCTGCACTTCGAGGTGAAGGGTCGTGATAGAAGCCGTTGATGAGAGAGAATTGGTCGGTTACAAGTATGATTGTTTGAACGAGGAAGGACCCTAAAGTCGCAGTTAGAAGTAGGAAACGTTGTTCCCAGACCCAGCGTACGAAGGTTTGTGCATATTTGTCTTTGGCTGCCAAAGCTGGAGCAGTAGCACCTGAGCCACTTTTTTCGGACGCATAGGAGCTAGCAGATGATTGCCTGGAGTTACATTTGCCGGGCCAGTTTTTCCCGAGAAGATTTCCTAGAGTCACATTTGCCGGACCAGTTTTCCCGAGGAGATTTCTTGGAGTCACATTTGCTGGACCAGCTGCCGAGGAGATTTTTCTGGACTGGTCACCCGCACGTTTTCCTTGAGCATCGGACATACATAGATGGATGGCAGACGGAACCCGTGTAATGTGAGTTTGTTTCTCTCTTTGCCCTTGATATAAGGTGTACTGCGGTTCTATAGGAAAGGAATAGGTTATAGAGTCAGACCTAGAGTAAGACAGGTACGAATCAGGGAAAATAAGGTTAGGGTTTGTTTTAAATAGTACAGAAAACCCTTTTATTTGTGTAAATATTTGTATTGCATTTTGATATTGCAAAAATATTCGTATTGCATTTTGATATTGCATATATCCATTAAGTGAAATTGGTGTTTTACAGTAGGTGTTTATCTTAACTGTATCGATTTTAACGAGCAATCACGGCTCAAACTCATAAGAATGGTGCTGCCATGCAATGAACGTGAAAGCCTTCGTATATTGTAATTACAGCTCCTGATACATAGAATATATCGGACGCAGTTCATTATTGTTTCCCAACGTTTATTTGTATACTATACGATCATGCTGGCCTTTCAATAGTAAGATTACATTAAAGATTGTTATTGTTTTCAAGTAGCCTTATGTCTATCTTAGCGCCTGGTTATTCACTGGTTGTTTACAGGTAAAACGCCAGCTAATAGTATAATCGTTTATACCACAGTCGTTTAATGACTAGAGTGAACTAGTCATTCGAGATAGTAGTTAAAGATTATTTAACTTTTATAGTATTTTTAAATTATAATACTAAACGATTTTTGTGAAACAAAAATCATGTATTACTTGAGATCATTGATTGCGTCATTCCCGTTACACTGAAAGGCAATTCTAGTAGATATAATTTGGTAACTCTCTTCAAGCCAATGGCCCTTCAACTATTGTAGGGTTAACTGAAACTGTAATGATGAGGAACAATTGTTGAATGATTTTTGTACAAATCATTCTGGAATTAATTTCATAAACTAAAAACATTTAAGTTGTTTATGGATTTTTAGCTATTTGCTAGGTGTCTATTTTCCTTAGCTAGATAAGACAAAAATTGTATAGATCTAGCTAAAAAAATCTAGATTTGTGCAACTTAGCTTTTAAATGTTGGCTTTGAAACAAAATACACCTCATCATATGCTTAAAATCGAAAGATACTAGTGAGACTACTAAATTTGAATGTTTATCCAAAGAAAATGAAAAGTGGGGAAATGTGAATTCAGTGAAATTTTGACATTAATCTGATAACTTTTCATCACAGGTAATAAAGTTATAGCTTAAATTCCAGCAGAACGAAATTGAGGTTCCTTTGTGTATGTGTTGTGTGCGTAAATTGCACTTACATAGGCCTCACTATCATCATATTCAACTATTACTTATCCATTGAGATGTTTTTCGTACATATGTCTGTGAAAATTTTCATTGTTGTAGTGATGTGCTGAAATTAAATTAGAAATCATGATTATCAACTATTTTTACCTTTATAGTTCTTCGAGGAGATATTGCCAGGCTTGAACGTGGTACTAGAATTGAAACGGTATATATCTAGTTTTGTATGCTTATTTGATTTTTCTGTATTTTAAATTTTCATGTACAGTGCTTTATTTATAATCAAGGCTTGATAAAGGAATGTTGCAGTCTATGATGTGTTGGGAAATGAAATATGATCATAATTATTCTGTTGTATATCAGTATGTTATATATATATATAGTCAAACTTAGCTATAACTGGGGCCCCGATTATATATACTAAAAAAAAACAGCAAAAAATTTGCACTAAATACACTCAAAATATGCAATTTAAATATTTTTTTCGCTTACTTAAAAAACAGATTTCTGCATTTATATGCTTTCTATGATAAACTGAATAAAAATGTTTAATATATGCACAAAATTACATGTTTTATGCATCATCATGTTTATTACAGTGTATCATAATATGTCGCTCAATATCCTGCAAAGTTCAGCATGCATGTACTTTGTTCATGGAGATGTGCAAATTATTAAAAATTTAACACCAATAAGAGCACATTGTGCAACACGGAACACATACAGAGCAGAATTTGTACCAATGGAAAAAATTGATTGATTTTGCTACTTTAAAAAGTTAAATCCTCCGTAAAGATATCTCTTAGGCATCTTCACAGAGAGACATACCCATGACCATTGTGAACAGCCGTCTGAGTTTCAGAAAGATCGCTTTGTAGGTTTGAGAAAAGCAGGTTGGTCATGCAGACGTATCAACCATTATCTTCGTTATAACCATGCAGCACTTAGTATTGGCAAGAGTGGATCCGAGAAGGTACACATATTAGTTACGAAAGATCTGGACATCTCAGGGAAATATGTGTTTGAGGGGATCATGTGATCCAAAAAGTAGTTGTAGTGACACTGATGGCATTACTGTCTTCCATCCAAAGGTATTTACTTATCTCTGTGCATCATGTGGTATCGGTGAATATCATTTGGCGATGACTGACAGATTCTGGCATTCAATTTTAGCATCCCTTAGACATCTGCCACTAATCACCTAACACAAGAAAAACACTATCTGGAGTTTTATCGAGTTTAAGAACCCTGGATGATGTCTAACTGGAGATTTGTTCAATGGAGAATCCTGTTTCTGTTTAAGTGCAAATAATGATTGCCTTGTCCGTGTATGAAAGATATCATATGTGATCGGCGCTCTAATTCTGCTGCTAAAACTGTATGTAGAACCTTACCTTAGTTGGCAAACAATAACCCTTGCTGTCCTAGTGCCGTAAAAATTCAACCAACCAATTCTGTTGTAATTATTGAATGGTGTATGGCCATCAGATCTATTGTGATGGTTGGGGAAACCATTTCCTATGAAAGCTGATTTCCCTTAATTGGTACTGTTTGGCAGCATGCAAGTAAGTGGATAACATCCTCAAGCTAGTTAAGTTGCCTGTCTTGTCACTCCTTGTAGAAAATATTTACCAACAGGGTAAGGTCCATCCGCACATTCAGGATGTCTACCAGGTTATGAAAGTCACGGAAGTCAAGGAAAGGTCAAAAAATGAGTAAAAAGTCACTGAAGTCAAGGAAAGATCACTAAATTGATGTAATAGGTTACAGTTACGGCTGAGTTGGGTTTTTTTTTTCAATTTTATACATGCGTTGAATTTAAGTTTTCAGACAATATTTTAATGAGTTTTTACTGGTTTAGTTATTTTTGCCATAACGTGGCAATTTTTAGTAATTCTCAGCTATTTTCCGTCATACTTTGACAATATGTAACGATTTCAGCTATCTCTTACAGAGCTATTTTATCAATCGTAAAAAAAAACAAGGCCAAAAGACTTTTTTTTAAGGTCAAGGAATTGGGTTTCTTAGTTTTAGTAGATACTCTGCACATTGCACAACTCTCTCGACATTCTTCATATCCTCCTATGGCCAGCCAGGTCAGTCCTGTTATTAATCGAAGTAGGAACATAGTTGCAGCTATTATAGGACGTTAGAGAACTAGCCAAGCAATTGCGGAACTTATGGTGGAATCTGGCGCGATAGAACGTTAGGCTAACTCCATGCCATACTATAAAGCTACTTGTATCACAACCAGAGGTAGCTTTACAAGCTGTTTAGATGTGACCATTATGTTTCTTCTGATCTGCAAAAAGAACTTTAGCTATAAGTTTTTGACTATTTTTTTTTTACATACCCCTTCAACGTTAAAAAATTCTGTGTGATCAAACAGTTTTTCTTGGTGGTTTTTTTTTTTTCAGCAGAGTTTATATTGATTGGTGCATGTTTTCTGGCTTCACTAGAAAGAGCAAAAAAGAAAAAAAAAAGAATTTAAAGAACACAAAACATGTAACAACAGATTAAAGAGGCATTCCAAAAGTTAATTATCCAACAAAAGGATACAAAGTTTCACTAGGAGATTCTATAACAACAATTATTTCGACAGTGGCATATGTTTTAAAACAACATTTTGAGAGCCAACTGCTGCTGCTCCCTTGGTCAAGTGAAGGCAGAATTCTTGCCTTCACTTGACAAAGGGAGCAGTTGACTCTCGAAACGTCGTGTTTTGAAACCTTACGCTAGTATTGAAATAACTATCGTTAAGTTAATTATAATAAATTTTTCCAACGTTCAGCTATTTCTGCTGATGTTTGTGTAGGACTCGTGTATATATATTAATCTCTTTCATATGATATATGCTTTGAAAGCTATCACTACTATATAATTAATTGCAATAAAATAATTTAATACCTTTCATTCCTACCAGATCTATATATTTACAATACTGCCCAATGTTTCTTATGAAGCAGGTTGGTATGCCTGACATACAATGCCAGTTATTCAGCATTTGAAATCACATGCAGACACTCACGATGCTGTAAATTGTTTTGTTTTATTATTAGGAGCCCTGCGGTATTAACTTCTTTGTCTAGCATGATGTTTTAACCCAAATTTAATTCCCCACGGTGCTGAAAAAGGATTACTAACTGCTTACTGTAGTCCAAAGGGTACTTCCCTAGGCCTTAAGAGGTTTAAATTTCTCGAAAAACTGTAGATTTTGGCACAACATGTCCTTTACTGTCTTTGTGTCGTAAAAACAACCTTTTTAGGATTAACCGAACAAGTATTATTTACACTGATGGGCACATTGTAAACTTACATTTTCACCTTGGATATGAATGCAGCATTTTGAAAAATAAAGGCATTTTTTATCATAAATTACCAAGCCAAACATGTAGAATTTAGAATGCTTTGGACGTCCGCATAGATCCTGGAAGGTTATACAATTTAGGTTAGTTAACATATGCAACATGTATCCACCTGCCTCGAAGGAAGTATTGGACAGTATTGTCAATGAATCAAACTGACAGAACTATAGACAATAATTTTTTATACCAACACTACTTAGTCAGACAAGAACTCACAGCTCATGTAACTTTTAAACTATAGTATAATTCGTTCATGAAAAGTTGACCGACGGTGCCATTAGAAATAACGAGAGTTGACATCACAAACAGGTTGTTTCATTATAGCAAAGGGAAGGGCGTTATTTTATAACTGGTTTTCCGTACACATTTGTCTTCACGAAAAACCAGTTATGAAATGATGCCCTTCCCTCTACTGCAATGAACCAACCTGTTTATGACATATCTCTCGTTATTTCTAATGGTACCATCAATCAACTTTCCGTAAATGAACTATACATTTAGTAAGCTTTAGGAGAAATAGAACTTTTTTGGCTCTGTAAATTCAAAGACTACAACAATAGCCACTGGCTGTCGTAAATCTTAATGAAATCAATGCAACATTCCCTCTTAATGGCATATCAGTTGTAATAAATAGGCCATTAAAAGTCCCAAAACCATGCAAAATTTTGTTTTTAGGAAGTTTACGTTTCTTGTTTACTTACGGTGCCATATGATGCTGGCTCAAAGATTGGTAGCAATGAACTATTGAATCCTGATATATGTTTAACTACTTAGATTTCGGTGTATGTGTATTCGTTTCAAAATTATGTATTTTAATTGTACTTTCGTAGAGTACTGAGGGTGCTTTGCCAAGATCCAAACCTTTCAAATATACTTACGAAAAAGAAATTGTAATGTATGCTTATTTCAAGAAATTGGATTATTTTTCAACAGAATGCAAATATTCTCCAAATGCATACAGGTATGATGCATGACTCGGTGTAAAACATCAGCTGTATATACAAAAGGTGTATTAAATTTCTTATGCTAATAATGGTATTAATAATAATAATAATGTATTTCTCTCTTTAGAGGGCATGCACGAGCATATATAAAAGATTTAGAAGCCATTAGGCCCAGAGCTATATTAGGTAAATAAAGTAAAACAGACGTATTTTCTTCACAATTTTTCTGTTTTTAACGAAGAAAGTTTCTAAATATTCTATGTACTAAAAACGTTTCTGGAATACCATATGTGTTTAGCCAAAAAGAATAAGGCTATTTTGTTGAAGATTTAGATTGCAGGCATCCAAATTTAATTTTATGGCCAATCTTTATGAATTATGTCGAAAGATCCTCACATCGCCAGATTAAATAATAGGCAAGGAAAATTCACATAATCAAATGCTTTATTTGGACAATGCACAAACCAGCTAGGGTTATCATTTCAAATGCATCATTGAAGCATGGTTTTATAGTTTAGACTGAGACAATGTGGACAGCTCAATGTTATAACATTGAGTTGTTGCCGACACAACAGAATCTCAAGTACAAGTTATTGAGCTCCCTTGAACTTTTTTTTTTCTTTCCTCCAAAGGACACATGACTCTCACCCAATTTAGGGATTTATCTTAAATGCTAGCACTTTTCTGTCCGAAAAATTTTTTCCCACCCATTGTTTGTTACACATGCACACCAAAACACACACACATTAAACAGTTAATACTTACAGTGAATTTTGTAGTTAAAGGTTTCAGTGAATCTGAACAGTGCTTGGTCTCAGTCATTGGCATACACAGGGGGGGTGTGGATGGGATTGTAAATCCTCCCGATTGCAATGAAATTTTGTATATTTAACATAGGACTATGTGAATTGTAGCTCTATAACTCCTCCCGTCCTAACAAACTTCCTGCGCTCGTCTATGGTCTCAATTAATTCTGATTAACGAGACTCTGCTGTATTTTACGAACAGAATCAAACTTTAAACTGTGAATCTGTAGAAAAGGATTGGCGAGCTCTGGATACATACTAGAATCACAACCAGATTATTCTCATAGGAGTTGTATTTTTAGTGTACTAATTTTACTGTTATTAATAAAATCTCTATTACCATGTTTGGCGCAGTATAGCCCAGATGCTCTTGCGCCATAAAAAAGCCAAACAAACAAACAAACAATAAAATCTCTAATTGCATATCAATTTCAAGTTCTATGGATTCAATGTTAATTCCCCAAGTAAAAATGTCCCTTTTGTAGGCATAATTGGTCTGGAGAAAAAAGGAAATCGATTCCCATCGTTAAAATTGCTAACTCATTCGATCTATTTTCTAACATAGTGGATCTCTGATAATTTTTTCTTCATTTCAAGCGAGAAAACGATTTTCTAGAAAAATTACCATAATCTTAAAAATTCTTAGCGCTGTATCTATGTTAAGGTATTATTACCCTCCGCAGGGATAACACAATTGCCAAATATGGTCAACACAAGAAAGCCTCCGGGGCGAGAATTTTGTGAGTTTTCGTGGGGGAATTTATTATACTATAATTTTTGCCACCCACGTATTAATTACAGCTCAAACTAGAGCTTATGTAATTTTGGAGAAAAAGAGACGCTTTCCCCATCCTGGATTCGAACCAGGGTCCCTCCGTTTAGCCCGGTGTGCCCAGGCTCCGCTGTATCTATATTCGACAGCTGAAGGATATCCAGGTGAATGGAGCGTGCTGCATTCATCTCCCTTTATTTTTAACTTGTTTAGCGGTTTCGACATATTTGCAGGGGAAAAAGAGCCCGTTTATCACCTATTTTCATGTGAATAGGTGGTCTAATAGACAGAGGAATCATGCCATATTTTGACAAGTATAAGTTTTGATATGGAAAACATTTCTGGGAAATTAATGATTTAGTTGATCAAAAACATTAGCTGCGGTATTGAAAAGTACTTACGTGTTTTTTTGTTTTTTTTGTACATAATATTCTTTTCAATTCTTTTTCATATTTATTTTGTGTACAGTCGACACTAATGTTCTAGCACATTTAAATGCATTCATAGCTGTGTGTATGCGTTCACTCTAGCCCCCATCCCTCCACTTTTTCAAGATAATTCAATATCCTACTGAATTGAATATTGTTTGCTGAAACAAGACCACAACCAGGATTTAATTTCAAGGGGGGGTTCAAAAATTTTTACCGCATGCATCGATACAATCACAGCATGCAAGGCTGTAGCCAAGTCCCATTAAAAATTTAGTTTTGAGAGGGGGACCGGTCCCTAAGATCCTCCCCCCCTCTGGATATGGGCATGTGCTGAAATCATCAATATCCGTCTGAGTAGGGCTGACCGTATTTTCATTCCAGTTTGTACGTATAGTGTGTGTGCAGTATACACACTACGTACAAACTGAAATGAAAATACGGTAGTGTGTGCAGTCAGGGGTCATTAAACTACACAAACAAGCAAATGTAAATCGAAAGACCTTATGTATTTAGCACCAGTCATTGTATGTTCGGTCACCACTTTATGAGCTCTCTGTCCCATCTCATTCCTGCATAAAACTAAACAAGCAATCACTTAGTTTTAGTCCCATATTCTCATAAATTTGCTTGTGAAATTTGATCATTTTGATTGGTCCAAATGAGTATCTTTTCCTAACATAGATCTGTACTCTACAACTTCTCTCTTACATGTTAACGACGTTTTGTTTTATTTTAGATATAATACATTCCGGAGAGTGCATGAAAGTTAAAGACACTGTGAAATTACCAAGCCAAGGTTAGTCTTTTATTATTTTGCTGTAAGAATTGTATTCGTTTGCTTAATTCGTAAGTGGGCCACAGGCTATGACCATAGCCTTTGAACTCCCTAACATGAAGTTCAATTATCAGTAAGTTTAGCTGTGTCTGTGTTACCATCCAAGCTAGATTGGCCTAGGCCGAACTAGCTTATCCTAACGCACATAGGATAAATTAGTTTGGCCTAAAATAGTGTTTGACCGGTAACATGTATACATATCAGTGTCAGGTTGCATTAGGCTAAATGCCCTGTTCCAGTCTAATCTGTTTGTTTAGTTCTAAGTATAAAAATGCAAACAGCTTAATTTATAATCATGGATAAGTAATCTAAATATATCATGCATATAATCAAAGTTCGACAAATCTGGTCGCCATTGGTAACTTAGTCCTTACCGTTGGTGAGTGGGAAGTCTTTTTCTGTAGATTTTCTCTTCAAGGTGGGTGAGTATGCTTTATTTTGATTAGCTGAGCCCTGCGTATAATCCATGAAATGTGAATCATATACTAATTAGTTGCAATGGACTTCGTTAAGACCTGTATGGTGGCGTGAATATAATACATTTGCGTATCATACCGTTAACCTGGATTTTATTCCGGTTGTATTAGAAGCCATGTGGCCACCTTTTCTGGTCAATGTAGACCAGGATTTGTTTCCCTGAGTAACATAGGTTCCTTAAAATTTTCCAACAAGAATTTCTGAAAACACCGTGTTCCCACACTGCATGACATGATTGTCCAGACTTCCCATTTACCTAGAATTGTCTGAGAATTTGAAATCCTCCCTGAAGTCAGGGAAAAGCAAGTTTTTTTCGGTTTCACAGGGAAATCCTAACTTCTGTTCTGAATAGAACATGAGGCTATTTCCACTGAAAATGTGATTACTTCAATGTTTTGTTTGTGATTAGTCATGGTGTTTTGTCGAAAAAGGTAAAACCTAGAGGAGTCGGAGAACTTTTTTCTCCAGTATGAGTTGGAACCCCATTGTCCTTGTGCTATGTGACACAAAGAAGGAAAGACTTTGTTAAGGGGTACCTTCATAAAACCAAGTCTTAAACTCTGACACTATTGTAAAATGTTTGGTTCCTAAATTCAACTCTTTTGAGAGAGTTGACAATACCAGTCTTTATCCGTCCTTACAACATGACATTGAATGTTTTACAGTATCTTGTCACGTTAGTTTACTAATGCAATAATTTTCGGCACCCGTGTATAAATAAGCTCAAATTAGTGCTTTTTTTGTTTAGGAGAAAAAACTCTAATTTGAGCGTATTTATATGTGGGTGTCGAAAATTGTTGTATGATGAATATCCCCACGAAAACTCACAAAAAACTCACCCCGGTGGCTTTGTGTGTTGACCATTATTTGGCAATTGTGTTATCCCTGAGAAGGGTAATAATATCTTACATCCTTAGCTTACCTTAGCTTAAGTTTCAACCTATATAAAAACTAACAAAATACTGATCATTATCCTATCTGCCCTGTACATTAATGACCCTGTTCCACATTTCTTTCTGGGCAAGAAGATGTATCCTACACCCTTAGGTGGTACAGTGTGGTAACGCGTTCTCCTAGTGCGCCGTTAATCCGGGTTCGACTCCCAGCAGTGCAAAGAACGCTTACTCAGAGATCTCATAAAGATCGCACTGCTCACTGTAGTCCGGGGTTTGGTTCCCTAGGCCTTAAGAGGTCGAGGTCCAGAGGTTCGGATTCCTCGGAAAACAGTAGGTCCCGGCGCAGCATGACCACTGTAGTCTTTGAGCCGTAAAACCACAAACAAACAGATGTATCCCATATGTAGTCCTTACCGAGCACTGCATTGTAAAATTGCTCTCTGTAGTTGTAGATAAAAAAATAAAGATTATTTTTATTCGTCTACTTTATAATATAGTAGCCTAGATCTTCATAAAAGACAACTTTTTTCTCTTCCGAATTTTCAATTGATCCTTTATTGTTATTCCAGTTGTGCAGTTAGAGAACACATTATTTTGTAGTCATTTACATTATTTTGTAGTCGTTTGCATTATCTTGTAGTCGTTTCCTCTTTTTCTGTGCTAAAATTGTTATGTTATTACAGGTGTCTGTAAGAGATGTGGTTATCTTTCAAGCCAAGATATCTGTAAAGCTTGTGTGATGATAGAAGGCCTTAATACTGGGATACCAAAGTAATGACCTTACTCTTTTGTGGAAAGTTTGGTGTTTTTTGGTCTTTTAAACGTTAACATAAATTTTTTGTTATTGAAGATAGTGAACACACATCCATAACAGATTTCATGCTTCATAGAGTCCATGCTTTCTAATTTTTCTCCTGAAAGTTGTGCATGATTTGGTGTTGTAAACGTAAGGGTTTATGAATGTTCCAAAAAGGAAGCACATTCTGTTGCAAAAAAAATAAAAAATAAATAAATCATGCATACTGAAGCAGATGCTCTGTTGGTCATTCCATGTCAAGTGGTCTAATTTTAAAAACCACCCATGCTGGACCCTCTCCGAATTTCCTGAAATTTTAAAAAGTTGTAGACAAGTCCAAGAAATGAACATGTGCAAATTTCTAGCCCGCAATATTAAATAGCAAGGGACATATGGCCACGTGTTTGAAGGACCTCTCCAAAAGCAGAGCCGAATACCAAGTGAATATTTAAAGTTTCAGAGCCCATAATTCGACAAATAAAGTCGCTGTTGATCAGAAAATAAGCATTCCAGTTTAGCTTCATGCCATGAATCAGAAAATATCATTCTGAAAATGTGAAAAATATTTCCCTCTTTGGAATATGGGCTGAAAGTTGTCAAAAAAAAAAACCCTCCATTTTCTAATTGACGTCAAATTTCGAGGCTCATTATTTTTAGAAATGACAATTGGAGAAACATGCCATTTGGTATACTTAAGCCGAATATGTAACTTAGTGGATTATGAAATTAACAGCCTCATTATTTAATTAAATATGGAGATATTGCGCTACAAACATGCTGTAAGACACCAAATTCTCAAAAGTGACCTAGGTGCAGCCTCAAATATCGGAAAATAGGCCATCTCAAATTCTAATTTTTTTTAGCATCATTACAAAAAGCAGATTTTGAACTACTTGAAAGAGCTTTTTCCATTCTAGAGATTGTGAAACAATCACTGTCGGAGTTCGTGCACATGGTTGCTTAATTCCAAACAGCGCTAAGTAACAATATTATTAATAAAAATCAATGTTATCAATAAGTAATAAAATATCATTATTAATAATTATTACTTCATCAAGTTTGATTTTTCTTCAATTATGAGCAAAACGATTTCTGTCAAGCCATATTGCCCTGCTGTTGAAGTAATGGAGCTGAAATCTTCACAATGATGTCATGAATCCATCAAGTACCATGCTATTTTGGCCACTGAAGTGATTGCACACGACAAAAAGAATGCACAAAGATGGTAAATGCATCATCCTTTTCATTGGGAATGTCATATACCAGGGGTGGGCAAATGCGGCTCTTCGTTGAGTTAAGTGCGGCTCTCGTCGAAAATTTAAATCCTCCCTTTCATTTCAGAAATCTTTTTACGAATCTTGTTAAATTGACTAAGAAAGTGAATCGGTTAATGAAGAGTAGAAGTTGTACGTAATCGCTTCAAAAGTAGACCTTCGGTTGCATCGATAGGTCCATCTAGGAGTTATTATAAAAATTTTAAATAATTATTTTGTATTTTCTTTCTCTTAATTATATTTTCTCATATGTATAATTTACATAGCACTTAAGACATTTACAATGTGTAACCGTATTAATTGTGTATTTAATACTATATAACTGTGGTGTGGCTCAGTATAATACGTAATAAATAGGAATGCGGCTCCCATTGACCTCATGCATACCCACCCCTGTCATATACACTACCAATGCACTGGTGATCGTCCTAAATACCAGCTTCATGTTGATCTGCGGTAAGGCCCAGGATCGATGCAAAAGAAATATCCCTTTCAACAGATTAGTCGATCGAGGCAATAAAAAAAGTTTCGTCATTTGATACACGGCTGGCATGGATAATCGAATCAACGGGTACGAACTGCTGATAATCTCATTATGTGCCAGAAAATGTGTGATAACCTTCGAACCGTTCTTATGCTGCCTTCATTGTTTTTATTTTTTTAGTTTATAACAAGTAAACTTTTGTCAATGATCCAATAAATAAGAAAACATTCTGCAAACCTTATCAAGTGACATGTCAAGAAAGTAAAAATGTCTCGTTTTCCTTTCCCAGATATTGGGTTTTTACCCAGAGCAATCCCACACTAAGGTTTACCCAAACTCTTACCTTGGATTTTCCCATCTTTTTGAACGAAACTTGTATGATTCAAGAATGGATTTTGAGATGTTAATTGTCCAATTCGGTAATTGAAAAGTCCCCCAAAACTAAAAAAAATCTACAAGGGCGAGAAATAACATTTTTATAAAGTACATTTTTCAGCATTCCAATCAGGAACATGCTCTTTCTCTTAAGAATAGTCTACTAGAAGATTAGAGATCTCACCCTTCACCACAGCACAATGATGTTCCTTTTTCTACTTACGAACCGTATTTTCTGTCTTGCCAGCCGTCCGCTCTTTTCCGTCTCGCCAGCGTGTTCCTTCTCGCAGTCCTTACACGGTGTTTGGCAAATAGTTCCTATCAGTTATTCTGCTAGAACTTCGTCTTGCACTCTAACAAATTATGTTAAGTAGTAGCTGTCTCGTGGAAGGCCTAAATTTCAGCTTTCCTCAACGCACGCGTAATCTCATTAAAAATCATCCCACATAGTATAAAATAGTAGTTTCTCTAGTCCAGTACTTCCCAACCTTCAAATCACGACCCTCCCCTTTATAGTAACCAAATAGTCTGCAACCCCCCCCTCTATCCACCACCAGCCACATTTTTGTAATAATAGCATTTTAACAGAGTAAAGCAAATAAATGTAAAATTATAACTACATGATTATATACATATATATTATATAAATTCAGTGTATATAATATATATATTAAATGTATTTTCTAAAAGTTAACAACCATTAATAGAATATCTGCAGTGTAGCCTTATTGAAATGATAAGAGTATTCGCAAAACCCCACTTGGCGGTATGAAATTCCTTTTTAAAACAATTTGCAAACTAAAAAATAGTGCGTATACCCTAAAGAAATCAGTTTTGCTACCTTCTTGAAGGTGGCACCCTCAGGGTGGAAACCACTGTACTAAAATACAGACATCGAACTTCTCGAACGTTCACTTTGTAATAAACGGTGAAGGGCTTTGATGTGTTTTGACTATTCACCCAGTGATAATCTTGAATAGCGTCTTGACCAAAAAAAAAAAAAATTTAGAAGACCCTGAGAACACTATTCTACCAGGCTGGAAGTATTCTTGCAGTTGCTTTAAACAATTACTCTGATGTTTTTCGTTATAGTGATGACAAGAAAGTGTTACTTCTTAATTTAATCGAAATTCACTAACATGTCATGGTCAAGGAAACTTCCACACAAGTGCAGAGTCAAATTTCTTAGCAACAAGTCATTGTAAATCACCATATGATGGAATTGTGAGAAGCAGTGATTAGCAACTGGAGATAGTCATCGACGTATCACCGAACACCAAATTCTGAAACCTGCTAACATATTTAAATTTTATGACCAACATAATTATGAAATTAAACTTTATTTTACATCAAATGAAGAAATAGAAATGGTGAAGGCAGCACAAGAAGAATGGTTTGAAGGTTATCATACAATTCGTAGCACACAAGATAATCAGCATTTTGTACCTGTTGATTCAAAGTGTATCCATATCAGCCGTGTACCAGATGACGAATCTTTTTTTTATTGCCTCGATCTATCAATCTGTTGAAAGGTATATTCCTTTTACATCGATTCTGAACCTTACCCCGATCTACATGTAACTGGTATTTAAGACAATCACCGGTGCATTGGTAGCGTATATGACATCTCCAATGAAAAGGATAATGCATCTATTATCTTTGTGCATTCTTTTTGTCATGTGCAGTCATTTCAGTGGCCGAAAAAAATGTGGTACTTTCTGGATTCATTAATAGCATATCATTGTGAAGATTTCAGCTCCATTGCTTCAACTGCAGGGCAATACGGCTTGACAGAAATCGTTTTTCTCAGCATTGAATAAAAATTCCACTTGATGAAATAATAATAATTATTAATATTATTATTTCTTATTGATAATATTGATTTTTATTTGTATCGTTGTTTGCTTAGCGCTGTTCAGAATTAAGAAACCATATGCATGAACTCCGACAGTGCATATTTCATAAGAATATTTAAGCCTTTTTTTCAATGTCTTAGCAGAACAGTCTCTAGAATGGAAAAAGGTCTTCAAAAAAAAGTAGTTCAAAATCTGCTCTTTCTAATGATGCTAAAAAAATTAGAATTTGAGAAGGCTCATTTTTCGATATTTGAGGCTGAACCTAAGTCACTTTTGAGGATTTTGTGTCTTACAACATATTTGTAACATAATATCCTCACATGTAATTGAGTAATCAGGCTGTTAATTTCATAATCCACTAAGTTACATATTCGGCTTAAGTATACCAAATGGCATGTTTCTCCAATTGTCATTTCTAAAAATAACAAGTCCCAAAATTTGACGTAAATTTGTAAATGGAGCTTTTTTTGACAAGTTTCAGCCCATATTCTGAAGAGGGGAAATATTTTTCACGTTTTCATAATGACATTTTCTGATCAACAGCGACTTTGGCTGTCAAGTTATTGGCACCGAAACTTTGAATATTCACTTGGTGTTCGGCTCTGCTTTTGGAGGGATCCTTCAAACACGGGGCTGCATGTCCCTTGTTATTTATTATTGCGGGCTAGAAATTTGCACATGTTCACTTCTTTGACTCGTCTACTAGTTGTTAAAATGTCAGCAAAATCAAAGAGGATCTAGCGTGGACCTCTGGACCACTTGACATGGAATGACCCCTATCACTATCGATCTTTGCACATTGAATGAACAGTTAAAGTTTAAAGATTATATTTTCATTGCAGCAGGGCTTTTTGTTACGGAACAGTGACAAGATGACAGTCACATATTAATGTGTAGTCATGGTTCCCATAGTCCTTGAAAATCCTTGAATTTTTTTTTTGCCAAGTTGGGACCCTTGAAAAGTACTTGAAAACTGCTAAAGGTGTGGTTGGTCCTTGAAAAGTCCTTGAATTTTTCCCAAAACCTTTTTTCAAGTTTTGGCAAAAGAAAAAAAAAGGGATATTTCCCTTATTTCCAATGTACTATGTAAGATCCTTGAAAAAAATATTTGGTCCTTGAAAAGTCCTTGAATTTCATCAGGACAAAGGAGTGGGAACTATGGTAGTAAATTCTCCTCAGGTAGCAATACAAGCCAGCATAAGATCTATCACAGAGTCAAATATAATGATCTAGTTTTGTCCTGTGGCAGATCGTCGTTCTGAAGTTGTTATTCCAATTCATTCGCATTCTCTGATCACAGTGTCTTCTCAATATATTTCAAACATGCTTGGTTAGCTTCGAGTCTGGAGATCTGACTTACTAAATGAGAGTATAAACCCCACAAAGGCTTTGCTTAGAGTATCACTATGTGAAGTATAACGTTATCGTTCTGTTTTATATTTCCCAGAAGACATGACAACATACATGGGCGGATTTCCGTTTTGCCGTCCCTTCCTACCTATCTGCCCCCAATCAGCAGTAGGAACATAAAAATTGTTACATTCAATATACGCTAAAAACTTTTATATTGATAATAAATATGCCGAAAAACCAACTCATAAATTGAAACATAAACATTAAACAATATTAACTTATATTGAAGTATTATTTCTTCTTGGTATATAATAAATCAAATTCAATTTTATTGAAATAAATTTTAATTTTAGCAAAAAATAAAAGCCCATCGAACACTTATATTTAAATGGAAAGCATGACGTCTAGCTTTCTTCTCGGCAAAACATCTGATTATATCATCAGATACCATCAGATATGGTATTGATTTTGTTATATCAGACTTAATACACAAAATTTTTTCGAGCTAGTCTATAGCCTATTGGGAAATACAGCACTGACAACATAGATAATACCATTAGCTGCAGAATATTGACAACATACCTTATAGAAAAACTAGCAGAAATTACCCACCAGTCCATAAACCCATAGGTTGTCAAGGCCAATTAAAAAAAAAATATTTTTTTTAAGCAGGGAAGGGGCACAAATCCATGAAATTCCATGAAATTTGTTACCGGGTTAGAGCAAGTAATGATGAACATAAATTTTCTATTCTTGAAAGGGGGGCACCTGCTCCTCATGTCCCCTCTCTGCCAAATCCACCCATGGATGTGATGGTGGTGTACCACTCAACTGCAGTAATATTAACCGTCCTTCTTCCATACATGGATACTTCGATCGTCTGCACTGATAGAAAGAGAGAGAGAGAAACGAGATTCGTTGCTGAGCATAACATGACTCTAGTTGGGCAAGAGAGCACTCAAGTATCCCCCCTCCCCCCCATTGGATGTCAAGACAGATCGTTCTATTTAATATCACATCATATAATCTGTCATAAAGCTACTTGACCCGCCATAATTCCTGAATTGCTATGACCTTATACATCATGGAGGTCTCTTCACAGCTTACTTAATATAACGAAACAGGGAAACTAGTTAGATTTGTTCACTCTAGCTAATGGTGCCCCTTATATTGGCCCCAGAATGCACCTTTGTTATGGACTCGGTGGGGGGGAAACACCTGATTGGAATGAAATTTTAATCATTTGCACATCTAACTGAAAGACATTTGCACACTAAATTGCTTGCTGTGTGTTTAAGGGACACAGTTTTGTTTTTTTCAACACCAGATTGTATATTGAGAATGAAATGAAATATATATAATGAAACCTGTGTTCTGTTTGTGTGTTGTGAATTTTAAGTAAATCATTTTTGTAGGAAAAGCGTTCAATCATAAATAAAGCATCCAATATTTTATTTATGAGTTACTTTTGACCAAATTCTGTTTATAAAACCGTAAAATCATTGTAATTCAAAAAACTACTGCCTATCTTTTGTAGTGAAAAATGTGGAACAATTATTTGAATAATTAAAAATTTAATGTAAAAATATAATGTATCCTTTAAGAAATAATTGCTTGGTTTTTGATTTCCACTTTGTTTCTTGAACGTTTGTTTTTGTCTTGTCAATGTTTATTCCCTAATTTCTCCTAAAACAAAAAGAAAAAAAACTCTAGTTTAAGCTACCTGTATGTAGGTGCCAAAAATTATTGTATAATAAATTCTCCCACGGAAACTCACAAAAAATTTGCCCTGGTGGCTTTGTGTGTTGACCATTATTTGGCAATTGTGTTAGCTCTGAGAAGGGTAATAATATCTCAAATCCTTATATATGGAGAAAGGGAGTGCTGTTCATGTCCTCGTTTATCTATCAGTCAAGACATTCCGGGCTCAATGGAGGGATCCTAGTTCGAATCCATGATTGAGATGGTATCTCTTTTTCTCCTAAAACAAAAATAGCTCTAGTGTGAGCTACCTGTACGTGGGTGCCAAAAATTATTGTATTTATTCCCTAAATGCAGAATTAAGCATTTCGTGAAGTTTTAATGAGTGAATAAGTTTGTTTTTTAAAACTATGATTCATTTGTTTTGATTTTCATTTCAGCTTGGGGGTCAAGAAAAGTAGCAAAGTAAAAAAAAAGGTAAGTTTCTCTACTGCTTTATTTGTTGGTAAGGCATAAAACTTCCACCAATGGCTACTACTTGACAGCGATCAGCAAATACAAGAAAATTGTTCTTTGGCATCTTCTCTAAATCTGCACCATCTTCCAAAGAAATAGATTAAATTTCAGTCATCACATCACCTATGACAGACATTATTTAAAGCTTTTGTATTCTATGCAGGGAGTAACCTGCCAAAAATATTTTTGTAGCTTTTCGGCTAACTTGCACCTAAAAGTTGTATCCTAATCAGAAAAGTTGTTTTGAAGTTTATAAAAAAGTTTTGGTCAGAAACAAGCAGCTCTACACAGTTGCATTTAATTATTTTTATACTTGATTCTTCAAATGCCGCGCATACACCAAGCAAGATATTCCGTCTTAAAATCAAATCTCTTCCTGTCTGGCCCATTGATTGATATGTTCATCAAATGGAGTCCTTTAGGAATATCTGTTTTTATATTCATTTCACTAAATCTCCTTTCACAATCTGCAGTATACACTGGAATTGACAATTCGCGGGTTATAGACATAGCATAATAAATTTTCTTCAGCATCGCAGTACATTCTTGTAGGTTTCACTTGGAATTACAATAAACTGGATTGGACGAGAGGTACCCTTACTACCGTTTTGTTTTTTTGATGGAGTTCAGTCTCAACTCTGGTGGTGTGCGGACATTTTTTTGCTGAGATCTGAGTCTGATCGGGTCTTGGTTCCTGCTTGCTTATGGCAGAGTGTATGGGACCTTGACTAGGCCGCCAGATTGCGGTGAATTCATGTTTATGCTCACTATTCTGGTTCCGGGCTTTACTCTTCTTCGCGGACCAGTCTTTGTCTTTGGAGTCGTACATATGTCCTTTGTTCTGTTTCAGGCTGTTATGCCACAGTCAGTATCTGGTGGGTATCTGTAGGAGCATCAGCTGGTTCAGGGTGTTCTTCCGTGCCATTCATCTATTTCAACCACTCTTTGGTGTGAATTGACGTTAAATGAAGACACCAGTGCGCGTGGTGCATCCCTGTATGCGAGTACCGATTAACAATCCTCCCTGCGCCCATTGGCTGTCAAGTTCACTTAAACCTTTCTGGGATCATGGCAACCATCCTTCCCCTTAAATTTCTACACAATACTATTACTATTGTCTTTTTGACTTCAGTGTGCAATGTTTCTGTGAGTTTTAACCGCAAATAAGTAGCTGGGTATTCCCAGTGAGGGTATGTTTCACCTTCGATGTGGAGGGCCACATGATAATCCTTCCCGTGACCATACTGTTCCATTCAGTCAGGTGATCTCGCCATAACCACCTTTCCAATTTTAGTTGTTTTTTCGGCAAATTGCTCAGCAGTTTTTCTAGCTGAATTTTGATTAACGTCAGCGAAAAGGCTGAGGACTGGTTAATCCCTGATTTGTATGTTTGCCTGCCTTGCAGAAAAGCCGGGTTTGACTCTTACTAGTACAATCGTTTGTCTTTTTTTTTTCACCAATCTGTATACCGGGGTTTGGTTGCTTAGGTGACAAGTTTGGCTCCCTTAAAAAATTTAGGCTCTTGACGTAGCTTGATCTCGGCCATGCTTGTGCTATAAAACGCCAGACAACTTGCTGAAAACTGGCTGTCCTAACTCTACTACGGTACCCTCTGTCAATGACCACATTCTAATTTACAGCTGTATTTTTCTGTTCTGTTAAATGCTTCATTGAATTACACACATTTTAATTAACTTCTTTTTCTGTTTATCAATGGTTTTCCTCCATCCGGTGAAAGTCATCAATGGGAGAAATGTCAATAAAATATGTATTCAAAATAAATTAAGGGCATGCATATAAAACAACACCCAAAAATATAGTTACGGGCCCTACGATGGTGTGGTGATGATGCATTTGACTTCCATGAGGATAATGCAGGCTCGGTTCCAACAGGCACACAGTGTCAGGGGCATAGCCAGAGACCTGATCCCGGAGACCTGAGATGGATGCACCAGTTTAATTTCACAAAACCGGGGATTAAAGACTTTTTAATGTAGTCTGTAAGATTTTACTTGGGGAGGCTAGAGCCCCTTTAATGCCTCCTTCGCTACACCCTTGCTTGTCTTTTTTTTTCCCTAAATGTCCACGGGCAAAGATTGACTTTTCTAGACCAGCCGTTCTCGCGAACATTTCGTCCTGTTGAACCCTTTTTTTTACCACATGCCTGTCCATTAATCCCCCCCGATAAATATTTAAGCAAGCCTTAAGGATCCATTATTTATTTCTGCTCAGAAATAAACATGAAAATAAGTAATAAACCATTATACAAAAGGTAGATACTCCTTTACTATCATTTCAGGGTATAGGGTTAGTTAATTCTATCTAGAGGGTTATCTTTGTGGGGATTATGAAGATCTTCTTGAAAATTTTGACGATATTTTACAAATTGTTTGCGGAACCCTGAGGTTCCACGGAGCACACTTTAAAGGACACTTCTCTAGAAAGAAGAGGTTTTGACTCCTTTCGAAAACTGCAGGTCCTGAGGTAGCTTAACCATAGCCAGGGCTTAATTTCTAACAAAAAAAAAGTGCAGGAGCCCTAATATTATGATAAATCGATTAAAAAATCGAATGGCTGCAAAAGAATCGATAAATCATATCAATTGTTTATGTCCATTTTTCTGGACAACAAAATACATGACACTAATCACAAATTCATTACTTTTTTATGCGATTCATGACCTTTTCGTCAATCATTACCCTGTAGGGGCTCCGGCTAATATTTAAATAATCGCCAGAAATGAAGAAGTACCGGAGCCGGGCTCCCGCCCAATTTAAGCCCTGATCTTAGTAGTTCTTATGTCATAAATACAAACAATATATGTGCATAAGTGCAAACGAACAAGATAGATATTTGCATGTCAATGATCTTGTTACTGCTGTCCTAAGAGCCCACTATGGGCTATGTTCATTGCAACTGTCCACCATATTCCAGGTGCCTCAGGCGTTAGGAGGTTTGGATTCCTCGAGGAAGTGCATATCTCAGCACAATATGACCCTTGCTGTCCTTGTCCTGTGAAACTCACGTGAACAAAAAAACATCACACTCCTGGCAGACTTTGCCATTGTATTATGCGGAGGCGTAGGTGTGGGAATTATCAATTGGGTGAAGAATAACATTCATTTTCCTTAGTTATCATATTAAAAATCGAAATTCATTGCTGTAAACCCCCATTTGGTCGCAGTGCCCTCCCTAGGTCCTGGCAGTATCTATTTGTGAAAGCAGGTTTAAAAAGAAAAAGTGTGTGTGTGTCAGGAATTGAGAAAAGGTTGAAGAAAGGTTCCAAAGGGTATTATGATATATGAAAAAACATAGCAAATTATTTGCAGTGGTAGTAAAGATGAAACGACACACTGCGCAAAATATTAAATAAAATAAAACACATTAACACAGTTAAAATAAATACGATGGTTTATAGCTATTTCGGAAGCGCGTTTAGGCTTCCTTCTTCAGAACCCTAGTTACACTAATGTGGCACACGTGCTAGAAAAACTATCGATGCCAAATTGCTAGTCCAAAATTAGTTCGGGTAAACCAGTTGTGGGTCCGTAGCCGTGTCTTTTGCTATGGGACGAATGAA